>JAWWEV010000037.1:9982578-10004056 GCA_035583235.1 Hafferia zeledoni | reverse complement strand
TGGAGTTGGATCAAGGGTTGGACTTGATGATCTCGGAGGTCTTTTCCAACCCAATCCATTCTGTGATTCTGTGATTCATCTTTTAATCTGAACAATTGTCTGCTTCATTTTTGTGTCCATCTGCAATTTAAGTTGGGTGGGGTTTGTCCCTGAGCTGGTTGTACTTGATGCTGAGGAGGGTCAGTGTCCCACCTGCTCTGGGCTGAGCCCTCCTGTGCCAGAGCTGTGGCTGCTGCTGCTGCTGCTGTGCCCTCCCTCACCCGTGCCCTCCCTCACCCGTGCCCTCCCTCACCCGTGCCCTCTCTGCCCCACAGTGCCCTGTGCCCTCCCTCACCCGTGCCCTCTCTGCCCCGCAGTGCCCCTGCTCTCCAGGGTGTGCCCCAGCGACGTGTGCCGCATCTGGAAGAGCGGGGCCAAGCTGCGCGTGGACATGACCTTGCTGGGCTTCGAGAACATGGCCTGGGAGCGGGGCAGGAGGAGTGTCATCTTCAAGGGAGGGGGTAAACAAACTCTTCAGCCTCTCTGACCCCCCCGTGCTGTGTGAGCACAGTGAGGAATCCCCAGTTTTGTGAAAGTTTTATACATGTGTTCATGAGTGTCTGACAGACACACTGACTTCTAGGCCACTCTGCCCCATGTTCGTGTCTCATTCTGCAGGCCTTTCTCATAGTCTTCAGCTCTTTACCTTGGAGAGTCTAAACAAGACTAAATAACTAAAGGAATTTGAGCTACTGATATGTGCTAGGGGTTAGGAGACATAAACAATGAACTTAAGCTGCCAGAAATATTAACACACTAGATTTGCTTTTTTTACTACAGTTACAAGTACTTCTAAAAGCTATAAAAATGAAAAAATCAACACCCCTTCAGTATCAGTGGCTTGATTTCTGTCCTTTCAGTAACTCTGAGAGAAAAATTTGACAATAGGACTAAAATTCTACTTCAGTGTTTTACTCAGTTTCCCTCTGTCTGTTCTCCTGCCCCCAAAATAAAAAGTAATTTTAGCTCCAGCTCCAAATTTGATCCCAGCTGAGTGAAACACAGTGAGGAGGCCCCCACCCAGGCTTGATACACAACATACCCCCAGCTTTTCATTCTGCAACCCTCCTGATGAGGTTTTTAACCTGAAATGTCCATTTCCAACAGACACTGGGGGCTGGGCAGAGGTCCTGGTGATCAACCACGACGAGAAGTTTGTTATAACAGAGAAGTTTGAGCTTTCCCAGCACATGAAGCGTCTGATTTTGGGCTCGATGACACCGAACAGGAAAGGTGTGGAGAGACGTCTCACATCTCCCGTGATCAGCACGTGCCTTGATACCAAAAACATTGCTTTTGAGAGGTAAGGGACAGAGTTCCTCTTAACCAATAAAAATTGTGAGATTATGGGTGGTCATCATTGAAAAAAAGCTTTAAAAACAAACTCAAAAGCTTTAGTAATTTCACATGCAATTAGATAAAGAAATTTGGTTTGGTCAACTTGCCACTATGGCTTGGCATAAAGTTCCCAGTAATCATTTGCAGAAAGCTTCCAGTTTATCATATTAACAAGGTCACTCATTAAGGTTGAAAAACACCTCTGAGATCATTGAGTCAATATTAATGGCCTGTGACAAATCTGCATTTCACTCAAATCCATGGGCTGAAACTAACAGGCAAGGACTTGCTTTTTGTGGCTAGTAAGTCAAGTCTCACCTGAATGCTTTAAATAAATGTGTGTGGTGTGTCTTTCTTGATGACCACACATGTTTATCCAGTTCTCTGGGGGTTAATAATCTGTCAAATGTTGTTTAAAATCAATTTTGGAAGAGCAGACTGGGGATTGTGTGAAAATGCAGCTGATTAGACACTTGTGGTGTTTTCACTTCTTGTCAGAACCACATCTGGATTCTGGGTCTGGAGGACAGAAAAAGCAGAAGCTGTCAGTGGTTATGAAGCCAAGGTAAAGCCTGTTCTGTTCTTGTTCTACAGCAAACTAAAGTGGGGTTGTGTTTTGCCTGTATTTCCTGAATATTTCAGGTCTTAAAATTCCCCCTGAGAGGTTTATTGTGTTGGCAGCAGAACTGGGCAGGAGGGAGGAACTCCCAGGCTGCCAGGCCTGTGGGAGGTGTGCAGGAATGTCACAGGGGTATGGAGGACAGGGGGGATCAAAGAGGGGACAGGAGGGACAGAAGATTCAGCAGAGCTGCCAGCACTCCCTTCCTTCCAAACACTGGCCCTTGGCTCATTTTTGAACACTGTCATTGCTTCACTGTGTAAAACATGAGGAACCTGCTGAAGTGCCCCCTAAAAACAGCATTGCAAGGCCCCAGCAGCCTCCTGAGGCCATCAATTGCATCATGAAATCATAAATCAGACTCTGCTGCTCCTCCTGAGTCACAGCTGCTTAGGATGGTTCCATCTGACACTGGTTTTGTCCCTGGTTTCACCTCAGTGGTGTATTTTTGAAGATGGTTTACAACCTTACTGTGGTAGGAATTTGAGTTCAAAAGCACAAGATTTAGTTTTCCTGATTCATAAGTCTGTGTTTACTCCAGGTTTGCAAATTTCTGCAATAAATTACATTTTGTAATTTAACAGAAGAATAAATGCTGAGTGGCTTTTACATTTATATGGAGGTATTTCCTGCTAAGAGTGCAGGACTGTTACTGGACAGCAGGCTCATCTGTGTTCCTGCAGAACTCAACTCTCACCAAATATCATTTGGGAGCTCTTAAAAGTGACCTCCATTTGGAAAAAGCATCTGATTTTCTTTCTCCATTCCCTCTTAAAATCTCTTCTTTCCAGCAAGCTTGCAAATGCCTGTCCAGTTTTGAGGTTGGGTTAGTTAGTTTTGTGTGCAGGGGGTTTCACTGGAGGAAACTCTCCTGTTTACCCTGTGCTCTGTTTGAGTTCTGTCCCTGTGTTTGTTTAAGGTCTACATGGCAAACAACGTCAGCGTGGTCACACGGATCCGAACGGAGCATTTAACAGAAGAGGAGAAGAAGAGATATAAAGGTGCATTTCCCATGGGGCATCTGGAAATAAGTAAAACCTTTTGGCTCTCTCATCTTCTCTGTGTGACTGGAAAACAACTGAGCAGACAGACAGGGAAATTCTTTGCTTGGTGACTGTGCTCTGCTTCAATTTCCCATGTTGTGTGTCTGAGGTAGCTCAATAATTGACTCCTTACCTACAACTGAACTTTTATTTATCCCAGCTCTATTTAGAGGAAAGAACAGCCCTTCAAACCTGTTGAAAGTTCCTTAACAGTTTTAACAGGCTGCACTGTTCTGCTCTGGAATGTATTCCTGCCTTTACTTTGCTTTGGCCATGATTACAAGATTCACAGGGGCCTTGTTTGCTTGGAATTTTTGTTTTGTTTTGGTCCACTGATTTCTTTGGGTATTTAAATTGGAGTAAAGGCTGACCAGGCAGTAACTTTGTGTGGAAATTCTCCTGCCCTAGGGCCACTCTGAGATGCTGGGAATCATAAAGGTGTCTGCTAATCACAGAAACCATGAAGAATCTTGACCTCTATTCTCTGTGTTGTACCTATTTCTTACTCTCAGCTGTATGTCCTGGGCTTGCCTGGCAAAGCTCACAGGAAATGGGGAAAACTTGGTTCACTCTGGGTTGGAAGCCTGGCTGTTGGCCTGGCTGGTATGCAAGTTTTGCTGCTAATTAATAATAATAAATGTTTTTGTTTTGCCTCCTGTTAGCTGAAGCTGACAGGAACCCTCTGGACTCGTTCCTGGGGACAGTGGTGCATGAATATGGTGCTCAGGTGAGTGTCTGCTGGCAGCACAGAGGTCTGTGCCAGGGGAGCTCCAGGTGTGTGGGATCACTCCTTGTTTCCTTAGCTTGGCAGCAGTTCTGATTATGAGGTTTAAGTTTCCTCTGAGGATGTTTTTGTTTGGCTTAAGCCTTCAAATGTTCTGGATGAATAGCAGACACCTCCTTCTTGGAGGAAAACCACACAAGCCCTGCTGCTCTGAAACGTGTGGATGATGGTTTTGAACTGAAAGAGGGGAAATTTAGGTGAGATACAGGGAAAAAATTGTTCCCTGTGAGGGTGGGCAAGCCCTGGCACAGGTTGGGCAGAGCAGCTGTGGCTGCCCCATCCCTGGGAGTGTCCAAGGCCAGGCTGGACAGGGCTTGGAGCACCCTGGGCTGGTGGGAGGTGTCCCTGCCCATGGCAGTGGTGAGACAGGATGAGGTTTAAGGTCCCTCCCAACCCAAACCATTCCATGATTGTGGCTTTAGAAACTCTCCTGCATATGGACATACTAAAGCACAGTAGATGATGGATTTGCTGGCTCTGTGTCAGGATTGCACATTTACAGGGATGTAGAGACCTTGGATTCAAATACCCCATCAAAGTTTTGCCTTTAGTGCAGGATTTGGGGCCTGGAAACGCTGTGGCTCCTGTGCATTTCTGGGTGGTTTCCAGCTTCAAAGAATTTAAGTAGATTCTTCCTGTCTCTAAAATGCTTGGAGATTTTTAACCTCAGTTGAAACCAGTGTAATAACAGCTTGTGTTTATGGCTGTGTGTCACTGGTGTAAAATATATACAGGTATGAAACAGAATGTGCCATAGGGAAGGGGTTATTCCACAAGAGGTAACTTGGAAGTTTGTTGTAGTAGCCCCTGTCTGTTTCTTCTGTACTTTTTGGGTTGATTTTTTTTCCCTCTCTTTCCTTTTAGAGTACAACCAAGACAACAGAGTGTGCTGCAACTAACAATCCCACTGCTATTACTCTGGAGGAATACTTTGACCCAGAGTTTGATTTGAAAGGCAGAGACATAGGAAGACCAAAGGAAGTCACCATTCGAACACAGAAGTGAGAAATACCATTTTAACTATTTCAGTTTATCTTTCCTCAGTTGTCTAATCTCTGGAAACCACACTTAGAAATATTCAGTGTGGTTTTCCCCAAGGTTTCACAATTAATCACAAGAAAGATCTTCAAGTATTCAGCTCTAATTACTTGTGCTGAGTCAAAGAAAACATTTGGGCGAGTGCTGTAACTTGTCAGTAACCTGTTACTGCCCAACTGCCTGTTCTGCTTTGCAGGTGCTCCTAAACTGAGTTTATCATGTTTTTATGCTACTTTTTCTTTCAGATTTAAAGCAACTTTGTGGATGAGTGAAAAGTTCCCCTTGTCTCTTACGGAGCAAGTCACTCCCATCGTTGACCTGATGGCCAGAACTAGTTCTCATTTTGCCAGACTTAGGGATTTCATCACTCTGGACTTTCCACCAGGATTTCCTGTCAAAATTGGTAATATTTAGCAATTTTTATTGTAGCATCTTCATGTCCATTATTTTCACTGATTTTGCAGTGTATTATTTACAAAAAACATGTTAGCTTTTTACTGGTCACTCACTGATACCTAAAATACTGTCTTGTACATCTGGAGTCATGAAATCCAAATTTTGAATGACCAGCACAGAAGGGTAATTTTAAAGACAGCATCATTTCAGTGGCAATGAGCTGTTGCCAGCCCTTTCCTCTTTACTTTGATGCCTTAAATTTGGCAAATCTTATTTTAGAGAGAGATTGAGCATAACTAAGGGCAGTTTCTTGGTGAAGAAGTGAGTTACTGTGTGCAGTGTCAGTACAGAGTGCTGGTGTGAAACAGCCCCAGTAATCATGCAAGGGTTTGATGTGGCTGTGGAAGTGGAAGAGAGTTCTCTTTTGACAGAAATCTTGTTCTCTTGCAGAAATCCCCCTGTTTCACGTGCTGAATGCCCGAATTACCTTTGCCAATGTCAACGGCTGCCGGACAGCTGAGAAAAGCTCCCCCCAGGTGGCTGCAGGTGCACAGTGTGATGCAGGTAAGGGGTGGAAAGAGCAGTGATCTCACCTTTTACATCTCTGCTGTCAGTGCAAAGCAGTGAGGAGAGAGAAGAGGAACTGCAGGGAATGAAACATTCACAGGTGAGGGGGAGCTGCTGTGTGTGACACTGATCTGCTGAGCAGTCCTGCCCCTTCCATGCCTGCCAGGCTGGGTAAACCCCACTCCAGAAACCTCTCCTGAGTATTTTGAGTTCTAAATTCTGGTGCAGATTATTGCTGTGTAAAGTGGAATTCAAAAATGCTGTAAGTGACTTCAGAAAGAAATGGATTACATTTGAGTAGGGTGCTCATGGCTGCATATACTCAGTGATCCTCTGTCCTGTGAGTTGCTGCAGATCCATTCATGAGGAATAACTACAGAAGAGCCACTACAGAATTGATCCTTTGCAGCTTTTTTTTCCCCCACCCATCTGGTTTAGTCAAGAGTTCAGGCACCTCAGTACTCTGCTGCATCCTGGGTTTGTGAAGTGTCACTTACCAGCATCCTGGAAAAGACTCTGCATTCTGTTTTGGTTTGCCACAGGCTTTCACAGCTTCTTGGTGTGTTTAGCCAGGTGGTTGATCTGGATTTTTGGAGTTCACTTAATTGTGCATAAAACACTGATCAGAATCAATTCTGTCACAACTTGTAGAAATAATATTGCCATGTTTGTGACTGTGTTTGGCTTCTGTAGGTTCCAGTTTTGAGGTGGACCAGTCAGTGTTTGAGATCCCAGAGTCCTACCACGTCCAGGACGATGGCAGGAACATCCACGTGCCAGATGAAGATTATGACATCATGCAGTTTGCCATCCAGCAGAGTTTGCTGGAATCTGGTGGAAATAAAGTAAGTGTGCTGGGATCTGGGCAGGGACAGGTTTGGCAAGGACTGTGCAGCAACAGCTGGAAGAAACCAGTGCAGGACCTGTTTGTTTCAAAGCCCTCAGAAGATAAATAATGCATTTTGAAGAAGAAATAAGAGTGATTGAAGGGTTGCTTTCAGTGAGTTGCTGTGCAGATCTGGTGACTGCTGTGGCATTGTCTCTTTCCCCATCTGTAGGAATTGGGAGTGGATTCCAATGGAGCAGTTGCATATTCCCAGGACTTCGATATACACTATCAGAGGTAACTTTTTTCACATCAAGCCAAGCAGTGACAGAGCAAAAATACCACCACAGTAGCATGAAGCAATTTGGCAATTTTTTTTGTGTATGTGGGCAGCAAATTCACAGAACTCGAGGTCTCTTCTTTTGCTTCTTCCAATTTTCACTTTTCCAGGAAGCAAGGACTCCAAACTGGGCCTCCCTGGTTTATAAAGTGTAGCTCTTTCCAGCTGTGGGACTAGTCTGTGCACACATCAGGTTTTACCCAACAAACAAACTCATTCTGTTCTGTTCTTGAAAACTCTGAATTTGATCCCTCTGGTTTTTGACAATTAGATGCTGCACCTCAGGGCAGCTCTTTTTTCTTTTCAACATCTTTATGTAATGCTTAAAAGCTTAACATGTATTTCATGACACGTGAGAATGTGCTCTGGTGTCTGGGGGGTTTTCCTGCAGTTCAGTGCAAAGAAATCTTTGTGTGCAGCAAGAACTGAATCCTCTGTGTTCTTCTGTACATGGAAGTCATGTTGCCTTTAAACCAGGTGAGGATGCTTTTAGAAGCCCATTGAAAACACAACTGTTGGTATCTATGAAAGATTCAAGGAAAGCTTCAAAGAGCAGGTTTGACATGGGGAGTTTGGCAGATGTAGGAACAGCTGCTCTCTTATCCTCAAGCTGTTTTCTGTCTTCTGGGAGAGATTTTCAGGTTTACGGGTCTAAAACAGTTGCCAGGAAGGATCAGTGCAGGGAATGTCACATAAGCTCTGGCTCTTCTCCTTATCACAGTTGTTTTTCTCCATCAGGGCCCTGCAGGAGAGCCTTATGACAAGCCCAGGGAGCTCCCAGTGCAGCCCCTCCAGTGAACCTTCCAGCTTTGAGAAAGACTTGCAGCTTGCCATGGAGTTGTCTGTGCGGGAGCAGGAGGAACAGGAAAAGCAGCGTCAGGAAAAGGAAGATGCAGAACTTCAGCAGGTGCTACGGCTTTCTCTTGTGGAAAAATAACTCCCCAGTGAGCTCCTGAAGGACCAAATCTGTGTCAAACTGAAGGTTTTTGGGACTGTCAGTCTGAAGACCATTCCTGGATTGCTTAGGGAAACATTTCACCTGCCTTCTGAGTTGGCATCAGCAGCTCCAAAAAGCTGATTTATTTTTGTTTGGAGGAGTTTCAGATCACAGGACTCTGCATTTGGCTCCCCAACCATGCAGTCTTAGCTTTGCAGGAAATGGTTTTATCTAAACTTATTTATTGATGAGCAGATGGAAGTTTTGGGTTAGGATCAGGATGTAGTGTTGCAGTAAGGCTTGAAAACCTGATTTTTGGGGAGTTCAGGAGGGAAACTTCATTACTTACCAAAGAAATACTCATCTGCTTCATTATTTCTCAGTAATTCAAAGCCATTGCCTGTTTCTTCCAGCTGTTACAGAGAGCATCTTCCTGCCTACACACACAGTAGTTCTTCATTCTGACAGATGTTTTCTGTTAGTTTTGTTTATGTTTGTGGTTTTCTCTCCTCTAGTTACTGAGATTTTGGCACATGCTCCTGCTTAAGAGGGATAGTTTCATACTTGAACAGCTCATCCAAGCTCCAGATTAAACTAGTGCTTTCTGAAAAAGGACAAAACAAGTAGCCAGTAAAATTTAGATCCCCAAACGGGACCATCTGCCCAGTAAAGCAGCAGCTTCTGCAGTGATTCCAATCCAGCTCGTCCCCGTGGCTGGAGGGCAGCAGGAAAATAAGGGAGAGATGCAGGTGCTCCTTTGGGATCACTTGGTGTGTGCCTGAGTGTGGGAGCTAAATGCAACCAGGAAAAGAATGCAGGTGAGATTTTAATGTGTCCTTATGGGAAGAGAAGTTTTAATTCTGTCACTTGCAAAGGAAACGTGTGTTGCTTTTTAAAACCCCAATGCTCATCCTTCATGTGAATACATCTATTTTTTTATCTGAATGTTTTTATTGATTTTAAACCAAGCCACTAGGCCTACACTCCTAAAACTGGTCTTGTAGCGATTCCCAGGTCAGTTTTAACCAGCTTTCCTCAGGTTTTTGGCCATACAGGATATTTGTAGCTCTTTTATCTGCACTTCTGTCAGTGTTTACAGTACTCACACTGTGACTCTCAAGTGCACTCCACAAGTACACGATGAACAGCCACAGGAAAGCCTTACAGTTGTTAAATGTGAGCAATATTCCTCTGCTCTGGCTGGCAGGAGTGGAGGAACCCATGGTACAGCTGCTCTGAGCTTGCCCCTCACCCTGCTCCTGTTCCTCGGGCTAAACAGGGCACTTCTGAGTGACCAGCTACGAATTAACCAGTATAAAATCACTATAAAATGGACTGGATCAGAACCAGTGAGATAGTTGGTAACTTGGAACCTTATTTTAAACCAATAACCCATTGTTTTTCATAGGAAATGATTAAAATTCCTTCATTGTGCACTAGGCCTGGCCTCTCCACGCTGCTTTTGTCCCCTGGTACAGCTTAATTCCCTAAAACAGCCTCCTGGGTGCTGCAGGAGTGGGCACTGCCCTGCACAGAGCAGGGGCTGGGCTGGAATTGCACCTTTGCAAAGGGTGTTACTGTGACTGTCACAGCTGGGGAAAAGGGAATAATCCTCATGCTGAGCTCCTGCCAAGGTGGGAGGTGGGAGATAAACCCTGGGTGTTTCCTCCAGCAGAATAAAGAGCAATGTTGCCCTTCCACACCCAGCTGTCTGGCAGTGCCTGCCTTCTATAAGCATTTCACAGGTTACAAGAGGGGTAAAAATAATCATTTTTCAAGCTGACTTGTTCTTGGTTTATTTTTAAACTGAAGAACATTGAGCACTTTCAGTTGAAGTTTTGTTATGCTCCTGCTTCTTAGTCTGGGACTATAAAATAAAGTGGATTTGCTTTTGGTTTTTTGCTTTGTATGACATTTGTATTATTCCAGCTAAACTAGAAGGCCCTGCTTCCCTCACCCAGGTGCTGATTTTCTTAAAGCCTTTCAACCTGTACAGTGTAAGATGAATCCTCTGTGTGTTGGAAGAAAACCCAAAGGTCCTGCATGTTACACCACACACCAGGATTTTTCTAACACGGTATCTGGAGTCAGGTTTGATAAGTATTTCGTGGCATTTTTGTACATTAAAGTGACATTATCTGTGAAACTCTAAAAGGTAGTTCTGGTTTAGTCTGAGTCAGACACACAGTCACCAGAACCACTTTGGGGGCATTTTCAGCCATGTTTTTAGTCTCCCTGTCTTGAAAAAGGGGACCAGTTCAATACAGAGAGGTGAAAGGCAGAGGCATAAGATTATCGTAAGACCTTCTTGTAAGAGAGATGAGGATTCAGTGTTTGATACTGATGCCCATACTGCTGTGTAACAGCTGAATACACCTTCTCTTTCTGAGGAAGCTGGAGGCTGATGCAGCAAAGAGGAGCTCAGAGCTACAAACACTTAGAGCTTGTTCTAAGGCTCTAACCAGCTTTAGAATTTTAATCTGATGCTGTTTGTTCCTGAAAGCAGGACTGAGAATGTGCTTTTGACCTGTTGTTTCAAGGCTCTTTACAACACTAATTCCTGATTTTTCTTTATTTGGAAGCCCTTCTTTTACTGCTTTTGCTGAACTGCTGCTTCCTGCACGACTCTTGCAGGATGACCCTTCCTTGCACTGTTAACAGCTCCTTGCTAATAACCATCCATGGCAACTTTCCCCAGCACTGCCATCCATTCCCTCACTGCTGGAAACAGGGGAGGGACGGGGAGGTGACCAGAGGTGGGACTGGTCCCTCTGTCCAGCACAGCCCAGAACTACCACAGCGCATCCATGAAGAAATGATCTGGATTGTTTACTGAGCTCTTTATTTGTACAAAGAGGCATGGCAGGGAGTGAAGCATGAAGGCAAACAGGAGTGCTGCTCCAGGGAGCACCACCCACCTCCGTGAGCAGCACAGGCTGCAGGCCAGGCTTTACAGCGCATGAACAATCAGGGACACAGGGATCAGTGAGCAGAAGGCAAGAGAACAGTGCTGCCTGCCTTCCTCACTCTCATTTCACTTGGATTAAGAACTCCATCTGTTCTAGGGGAGCTTCCCAATGTCATTTCACCAACAGAGCAGCAGCAAAGACATTCCCCCATTCAGTGCCAGCAGTCTGTCCTTCAGAGGGGAGGGAAAACACCTCAGGTGCAGCACAAAGGGTTAGAGAACAGGTCAACACAATTGTTCTGGAAGTTACATTTTAAAACACTAAATAAATTACTAAGAAAAACACCCCTGTGTTAAATACCAAAGTAATAATTAGTAAAATCCAGTTACTACTCATAGCAGTGCAAAACAAAGTAGCAGCATTTGTATGAGTGGGATTCAGTGTAAACACTTGGATTTAGTTACTGAAAATGCATAAAAGGGGCTGGCTGGAGCTCAAACACTTGTAGAGAGCCTGAGCCTGGCAGGTCCCAGCACCTGCCTGGCCTGCAGACTTTTGGAGGCTGCTGTTTCCAGGAGGACAGTGACCTGCACATGCTGGAAACCCCACCCTGGTTCCAAACGGGCTCAGCAGGGCTGGTTTGGTGTGAGGCTGTTTGGGGCTATTTAGCCAAGAGTTAAAGCAGATAACGTTGGGAATGGCAAGGCTGGCCCTGAACAGCTACCCCAGGATGGGGCCGTGCTCTGGTGCTCACGTGCCAGACCTGCCCCACTGCTGTGCTGGGTCACTGAGCTTGGCCTTTGGACTGGATTGGGTTCGGTTGGAAGGGACCACAAAGCTCATCCTGCCACGCCAGGGGCACTTCCCACCAGACCAGGTTGTTCCGAGCTCCATCCAGCCCCCAGGACTCAGCGTTCAAACAAGGAACCGAAATGATCAGAAAGCAGAAGTGGCTGCGGTGTCACCGAGCACATGGACCTGCTCCTGGGACGATGTCCGTGCGCTGCCCCAGGGATGCTCGAGCACATCCCGGAGCACCATCCTCGCCGAAACGCTGCCAGGTGGGAGGAGGGCGCGTCGCTCCGGACCCTCCTCAAAGCCAGCCGGGTCTGCCGCGGACACGCCGGGAGCTCCAGGAGTCCGTTTGCTGAGGGATGGGCTGTGATTTCCAGAGCCTGGAGGCGCCGTCACGATGGAGCCACGCGGTGCAGCGCGGCCCAAAGGCCACCCCCGCACCGTCCGGGCATCGCCGGTGGCCCGGGTACCACCCGGGAGAACCGGGCGGGACGGTGGGCACGGGCGGGAGGGGCCCGCGGGATGCAGGGCCCATCCATCCATCCATCCATCCATCCATCCATCCATCCATCCATCCATCCATCCATCCATCCCCCGGTGACCGGCGGGTCCCCTCCGCTACCGCCGCCGGACGGGCCGGTACACGCACACGGCCATGAGGATGATGGTGAGCAGGAGGGCGCTGAGGATGCTGCCCAGCAGAACTGCGGCGGGGAGAGAAGCAGCGTTAATGAAGCACCGATAACTAAACCAACCCCCGAGCCCCGGCGGCGCCCCCCGCTCCTCACCCAGGTTCTGGTGCTGCAGCACCGCGTAGGGCCGGCTGCGCTCCGCCGGGCCCGGGGACAGCGCCCAGCCCCGCAACGCCGACAGCCCCATCGCGACAGCCGCGACACAGCGCGCCCCGAGCGGCCCCGGCCCCGCCACCCCCCGGGCTTTGTGCGCCGGGCCCGGCCCGGCCCCTTCCTGCGCCCGCCCCGCCCCGCCCGGTCCGGCCTTCCGGGCACCGGCAATGGGAATGGGAGCGGGAGCGGGAATGGGGCCGGGAATGGGGCTCGGACCGGGAATGGGGCTCGGACCGGGAATGGGGCTGGGAATGGGGCGGTTGCGCCCCGCGCCCGGGTGGGGAGACCCGCGTGTGCCCCCCCAGCCCCGGGTGAATCCCCCCAGCCCCGGGTGCCCTCTTGTGCCCTCCCCTAAAGCCCCCTGTGCCCACCCAGCCTCCGCCGCGGATTAACGCGCGTCCGGGAACGGCGGGGCTGCCCTGAGAGCCACGGGGCAGCACTGGGGACACTGGGATGGCACTGGGAGCAATGGGACGGCGCTGGGAGCCCTGGAGCTGCACGGGGAAGCCGCGGCAGGTCACTGGATCACACCAGTCCGGGGCTGCTTCACCCCGACCCAGAATTCCGCTTTAAACCGGGGTAGATAAAGGTCTTTCCTTCTCCAGATGCCGGAGGCTGCCAGTCTGTGGATGCCCCGGCTCGGCCGGGATGGGCTGTCGGGGGTCACCGACCTGCCCAGCTGGGGCAGCACCTGCCGGGACCCACCCCGGGGTGCGGCAATTCCTGCGCTGGGCTTTGGATCTTTGCAGCAGAACAAGGTGCTGGTGTGTCAGGACAGTGACAGCCCCCGCTGTGCCCCCAGCCCAGCCCTGGGCTCCAGGAGAGCTGAGCTCCAGCTCTTCACCCTCCGAGCGCTGGGAGCAGCTTTATTTTCCACAGCACTCACGGCACAGCTACAGACACGCACTTCTCCCACCCGGGAGATGCCAGGCCATGGGCATCTCCATCCTCTGGCTGTGCCAGGACTCGGGGTTCTCCTCCAGCTCTGGGAGTTTGGCTTCCAGCCACCCATTCTCCCTGCTGTGGGTCAGAGGATTCCCCGCGGTGGGTCCCGTCCTCCCTGCTGTGGGTCACAGGTGTTCTGGCACCTCTGAGGTCGGGCTCCAGGCTGCCAGGACGTGTCCCTTCCCGTGGGATGCTCGGGCACACCGCGGAGCTGCCGCTGGCGCCGGGAGACACGAGGGGCAGCCTGTGCTGAGGGGGGCAGTGGCAGCTGCCCTCCTGCTGCCCCACCAGTCCCCGTGTCCCCCGGCCGTGCCCGCTACAGGACAGGTGCCAGGCCCAGCCCCTCTGCCCGGGGGGCTCGCGTGGTCTTCTCGGGCCGGATGCAGACGGCGAGGCGCTGAGGGGGTGAGCAGGAGAGGGAAGAACAGTGGGTTTCCTTCCTGGTTTTTCCTTCCTGCCATGGAGCCACACTCCTCTTAGCCCTTCCCAGGCAGCTCTCCCAGTGGAATTTAATTGCCACGTGAGCAAAGATGCTGAGAACATGTAAACCACTTTCCCACCTCCCTGCCCCTGGTCTTGGGCTGACACGAGCAAGGGGCTCTGCCCACCCTACGCCACCCAGGGGCCATGGGGCTGCCCATCCTGCTCCTGACCTGCTTGAGAGACCCTGGTGTCCAGACGAGCTTGTACACCATGTAGAAGGGGATGCAGATGAAGGACGATGCTCCGATCAGGTGTCCCACCAAGGTGCTCCACTCGGGGTACTGGTAGTCAAAGAGGGTCAGCGGTGGCTGCTCCAAGAGGGAGCTGATGACTATGAACTGCAGTGAGTGGAGTGGACTCATGAGAAACCTCAAATCCTGTGAGCAGGTTGGGCCCCTCACCCCAAGAAAGACACTGAGATGCTGGAACGTGTCCAGGGAAGGGAATGGAGCTGGGGAAGGGTCTGGAGCAGCAGGAGTGGCTGAGGGACCTTGAGGGGCTCAGCTGGAGAAACAGAGGCTCAGGAGGCACCTTCTCACTCTCTGAAACTCCCTGATTGGAGGGTGGAGCCAGGTGGGGGTCAGGCTCTTTTCCAAGGTAATAAGTGACAGGACAACAGGAAAATGGCCTCAGGTTGTGCAAGAGGAGGTTTAGATTAGATGTTAGGGAAAATTTCTTCACCAAAATGGTTGTCCAGCCCTGGCACAGCTGCAGGGGCAGGGGTGGAGTCACCGTCCCTGGACAGATTTAAAAGCCAGTGGATGTGGCAGTTGGGGACATGGTTTAATGGTTGCCTTGGCTGTGCTGGACAATAGTTGAACTTGATGATCTTAGAGGGCTTTTGCAACCCAAATGATTCCATGATCTCCCCAGTCCTGGCACTGATGGCGACTCAACCCAAGGGTTACCAGGTTAAGGGGATGGAACGAGATGATCTTTAGGGTCCCTTTCAACCCAAACCATTCTGTGATTCCACAATTCTATTAACACCATCCACATCCCACTTCTCCCCCTGTTCCAACCACAACAGACCAGCATGGATGTGTCAGTGACACCTCCCAGCCTTCCACCCTCTCTGAGTGAGGGCTGGGGGTCTCTGTCTAACAACCCCCCACGAGACAGTGGCCTGCAAAGGCTGTGAGTCCCTGTGTGGAACAAGAGCGTTTGCTGTGTGCTTTGATGATAATGCTCTGCTCTTAATAACCAGGGCAAAGCGCTTAGAGCCATAATTAATCCTCACAAGGCCTCTTCTCCTGCAGATCCAGCGAGATTAGACCCCTCTGCCTCTTGCCAACAGCAGCCTTTGAAGTGCCGGGGGAGCTGGCATTTCAAAGGGGAGGATCCAGCATGGAGAGGGACCCATGGCCAGCTGTGGGGGTGACAGTGTGTGTGTCTCTGAAGGTCTGAGGTGACTGATGATGCATCCTTAAGGACCAGAGAGCCCCCTGTGTAATGTGGATGCCTTGTAGCCAGTGGAATCTCTCCGTGTGTGAGGTGAACCACTGACCAATGGTGTGCTGGCATGTTGGATACAGGAGCAGATAAAAGTGAAGCTGTTACTAAAAATCAAGTCCTTTGTCTTGGGTGAGCCTTCTGATCCCGCTGTAGCCTGAGCTGTCTCTGCCTCCTCGATCACCCCAAAGCTGATCTACCTTACCCCAACAAAGGGTGACCCCAACAGCCAGCCCTGCCAGGGATGCCGTGGTCCAGGAGGATGAAATGAGGCTGCACTTGTGAGCATCCAGCTTTGCCCTGGAGTTGTGGAAGAGGCTGGAAAAGGTATTTCCAGCTCCTGTTCTCAGTGAGACCCACGTTCCTGGGGCTGTGGGCAGCGTGGCATTGCCCATGGCTGGAGCAGCAGCATGGGGAGCTGGCAGGGAGGGCTGGCACGGGGTTCCACAGCCCGGTTCTCCCTCCTGGCAGCTTGGTGTGAGTGAGAGGGGAGTTACCCGTGGCACAGCGAGCTGGGCAGCAGAGGGGAGAGTGGCCTCATGAGGGGTGTCCAGAGGGAGGGTGGTGATGCTGTCCATGGTTCTGGCCATGGATACTCACTGCGAGCAGGGCAGGGCTGACAGCGACCCAGCACAGCTTCCAGAACAGCCCCGGGGTGAAGCCCAACATGGCTTTGACATCGTGGGAGAACCTCTGTATCCCTGCAGAGGAGAGAGCTGCCATGGGCCCAGGGACCTGCTGGGGATGTGGGTACAGGGACACTGACAGACACATGGACATGCCATCCCCATCCCCTTCCTAGGAGTCACACACAGGCTGCCCCTCAGTCCCTGGGATTCACTCACCTGTGTAGGATTACACACCTGTGTAGGGTCACACACCTGTGTAGGTGCCCGTGGGGTGTTTGCCATGACAGAGGCAGTTTCTTACCGTAAAACCAGGACACAGCTATGGTTTCCAGGAGCACCACTGCCAGGATGGAGCAGCCAGCCCCAAACTCCTCCAGCAGCTTCACCACGTAGGCTCCCCCCTGCAGCAGCACGAGGAGGGAGGGAGGCTGCAGACCCCATGGGGGGGAAGCAGTGAGAGTGTGGGGGTCAGGAATGGAGCTGCTCCCGTGGTACTCACATAGGTGAGAGTGCTCAGGGAGCCCAGGAAAGAGACTGTGATGAGGCCAAGGACAAAGAGCTCCCGTCGCCCGGCCAGGACCTGGGGGTACTCATCCATCACGGCCGTGATCACGGCCTCCAAGCCCCCAAACTGCAAAGGAAATGCTGGCGTGGGGTGGGGACATGGGATATGGGGACAGTCCTGCCCCCCAACAAAGTCCACTCCCTGCATGGTAGAGTGGGCATGTCCCATCCCATCCCATCTAATCCCATCCTGTCTAATCCCATCCCATCTCCTCCCCCATCACCCTGCTGGGGACAGGGCTGGGCTGTCCCGTGCCCCAGAGGCACCTACTGTGCTGTCCAGCCCCAGCGTGATCATCATTAGGAAGAAGATGATGGCGAAGAAGGTGGATCCCACCATGTTGGCAATGGCTTCAGGGTAGGTGATGAAAAGGAGACTTGGCCCTAGGAGGGGACACTGGCTTGGTTGGCTGTCCCCTGGCACAGCCTGGGCTGTGGGTGGGCAGGTGCTGCTGGAGGGAGGAGAACCTTTATCTCTGGCGACATCCTCCACCTCCACGTCCCTCATCTCAGCCATGTAGCCCAGCACGGTGAAGATGACAAAGCCTGAGAGGAAGCTGGTGAGGCAGTTGACTGCACTGGTGATGAGAGCATCCCTGGAAGGCAGAAAGGAGGGAGACCCCCTCCAGATCAGCCCTCACCCCAGTTCAGCTTTTCTGGCCTCTCACACCAAAACCATCAGTGAAACAGGGAAAGATGCTCAGCCTGCAGGGACCAGGAGCTGCTGGGATGTGGCCGTGGGAACCAGGAGCTGCTGGGATGTGGCCATGGGGACCAGGAGCTGTCAGGATGTGCCCCTGGCAGCTGTGCCCTCACAGCCCCTGTGCCTGTTGAGACCCACAGCTCTGGGACTCACCGGTAGCAGTTGTTGTGGAAATGGTTGTAACTGGCCAGAGCAAGGAGGACTCCGAATCCGGGGCCCAAGGAGAAGAAAATCTGTGCAGCAGCATCAACCCAAACCTGATGGGAGAAGCAACAGGAGAATGGGGAGGGCAAGGGACCCTTGGGGCTGGGATGGATGTGGGAGGTGCCCCCCTGGTACCCATGGTGTGGACACCCCATGGCACAGGGATGGGGGCTGTGCTGGCACATGTGTCCAGACCTCATCTCCTGCCTGCCACATCCCCCGGGAGGTGTCCCAGGAGCCAGGGAGCTGTCTGGGGGTGGAGGGAGCTCGGATCCACCCTGGGGGCTGCAGCAGCACAGCTGAGCAGTGTCACCTGTGCTTGCCCATGCCTGGAGGGGGATGGAGTTGAGGGGAGCCCCAAGCCCCCCATATTCACTCCTGCCCAGCAGGTTCGGTGCTGGCAGCACGGCCCTCATTAGCTTTAATGAGAATTCTCAAGTGCTGCCTGGTAATTACCCACAGGAAACCCATTGTCAGGTCAGGGTGAGCCCGGCACAAACAAAACCCGGTGAAAATGAGATGGGTGATTCAATTATGGATTTACATTTCCAAGAGCCTGTCCAGGACACCTTGTTTCTGTGGGAACCAGGGCCCCATCGCCCTGTGGCAGGGCCAGACTTGTGGACAGGAGTAGGTGGGTGTCCCAGGGAGGGGATCTGGGTGCTGCCATCTCCAGGGCAGAGGGTGTCCCAGGGAGGGGATCTGGTGCTGCCATCCCCAGGGCAGAGGGTCTCACCACACACTCACCGCAGTGCTCAGGAGTTTGCCCCAGTCTGGGCGCAGGTAGAAGACGACCCCTCTCCAGGCACCGGGCAGGGTGGCCCCCCGGATCAGCAGGATGAAGAGGACCACGTAGGGCAGGGTGGCTGTCACCCACACCACCTGGGGGGACACAGCCATCAGCTCATGGCACCACTGAGCACCAAACCCCCCTGTGACGGGCACAGCTCGCTCGGGGTGCCCTGAGAGGCAGGGACTGGGGGACAGGTGATATTCCCTCTTCCAGAAGTCAGGTGAGTGGCAAGACCCCCACCAGGTGATGGGTCCCTCCTGCCCAAGACTCTGGCACATCCATGTCATGGCAGGACTGGTGCTGGAGCCCTCCTTACCTTCCCAGAGGTTTTAACCCCTTTCCACAGGCTGAAGTAGACGATGGCAAAGATGAGGAAGAGGCAGAGGAGCAGCTGCCAGTGGATCCCCCCTATGTCATACAGACCCCCAGATTTCTGGATCTCCAGGACCTTCCTCCTGCAGACAGGGATCCCCATGGCCGGGGAGCAGGCTCAGCCCCAGGCAGGCAGTCCCTGAGCTCCCCAAGAGCCTTCCCACTGACAGCCTCCTGCTCCCACAGAGCAGACCCAAGTGCCTCCATGGGGACATGCCCAGCCTTGACACACCACCCACATCCGTGGACTTACGTGTAGAACTCCTCGGCAGGGGACCTGGAGAAGTTGGTCCAGGTCACGTTGCTGCTGCCAAAGTAGTTGGTGCAGTCAGGGGTGTTCCAGGGGTTGTCACAGCTCGCCCAGGGCAGGGTGCCCGAGAAGGACGAGTAGAAGTAGTAGAGAGCCCAGGCAATGATGGTGTTGTAGTAGAAGGAGACATAGAGGCCAATGATGCAGATGGCAAAGCCGATGCCTGGGAACGCCGGGGGCAGGCTCAGCCCTGGGATGGGGCTGTGTGCCCAGCACTGCTGGCACGGCCCCACTGCCCTGCACTGGCACCTGGGCTGGGGGCTCTTACCTTTAAAAATGGGGCAGATGCGCTTCCAGATGGGGATGGCACCTGTCCTGTGGAACTGCCCCAGGGCCAGCTCCATATAGAAGAGGGGCACCCCCCCAAAAACAGCCATCAGCGTGTAGGGGATGAGGAAGGCTCCTGCAGGGTGGGAGCAGAGCATGGTGACCCTCAGGCTGCTGAGGGAGGACCATGGCATTGCCACCTTCCTCCCTCCTGGTGCTGCCCCAGCGCAGCGTGTTGGCTTTGGGTGTGTTTGTGAGATGCTTTGGAAATGATCTGGGGCTCAGGGGTGTGAGACTCTGCCTGGTATTCCACCTTCCTGGGCTGCCCAGGACTGCCCTGCTGGCGTGCCACCTTTTACTGGCTGGCTGGGTACAAAGAGCTACGTGAACCACTGGGGTGCAGGGAGGGAACATCCAGCACCCCTCAGGTCTGGAAGAGTTTTGGAGAAAATCCCACTGAATATGCACAGCCACCCCAAGACACATAATTAACGCTGTTATCTGCATTATTCATAACAGTCTCATTTTTACCAGGGCTACACTTGTACCCCATGGAGGTTTTGGAAGTGGAGCTGCTCTCTGAGTTCTGCTGGGATTAGTTAATTTAACCCCCACGGCTCCTCTCTCTGAGAGTCCTCCGTGTGCATGTGATGAGGCATCCCCAGCACCGTCAGCACCCCCAATTTCCCTGTTATCTCCAGTATTCCAGACATCCCCAGCACCCCCAGTATCCCCAGCACTCTCAGCATTCCCAGTACCCCCAGCACCCTTCTGCATTGCCCTCATTTGCCTGGCAGGACTGGCCCCATGGGGCCATGTTTTTTCCAGGCAGGTCCCAGGCTGTGGGTGAGCCCAGCACTGGCCATCCCAGTGCTCCCATTCCCCAGGACCTGTGGCTGTGCCCCCCCAGAGCTGCTGCCTGAACTCCCCACCCTCCTGTGTGTGTGGGGTGGGACCCCCACCCGATCCACAGCCACACAGAGGGGCTCAGCTTTGCTCCCGGTCCCACAGGAGCAGCTCACAAATAAGAGTTTCAGCGTGGACACCTGGGATCCACAGTTTTGCCTTGAGTATGGAACTAATTATCTCTTTCTAATTTTCCCAAGCAGAAGAGGATGTTCCCCGACAGCCGACTTTGGCAATTAAATCCGCTGCGCTTTTCCAAACAGCACAAAATTCTCATCCCTCCTTTTTGATTTCCATGGGAGGGGGGGGTTCCACCCTGCTCCATTTAAAGCAATTTATTTAGTTGTCATGTACTGAAGGTTTTTTCCTTCATGTATATCTTCACTTTCCATTGATCCCTCACAGGCTGAACCCCCCAGGACCGGTGGCCAGGATCCACGGCAGGAGGGTGGGATGCTCATCAGGATGATTTGAAACCAAACCATCCCAAAGAACAGAGTCCCGTGATCATAAAGTGTACAAACCTCCCACTCCAAAATTTGCAGATCTTAATTCATTTGTGCAGTTTGGACCACACTGGTTTTCCCTTTGTGATCCTAGAGCTGCTGACACACCTCTAACCCCACCGGGAAAGGAGGGAAAGACACCAGGGAATGAGGGACGGACAGAAGGGAAGGAGGATGGAAGGAATGGAGGAGGATTTGGAATGAAGAAAGACAGAAGTAGAACAGAGACATGTCAGGAGAAGTTGGGTCAGTCTCTAAACTACCCTGTCTGGGGCAGAGCAGCTGAAAACAAAGAAAAGAAAGAAAGGAAACAGCAAGTTTTTCAGGGTAGGAAAAATGGAAAATGAGAAAAAAGATGTCTTTTCTCCAAAGGAAGACTTAAATAGCCCCAGTGGTGTCCTTACCCCCTCCGTTCTGGTAGCAGATGTACGGGAACCGCCAGACGTTGCCCAGATCGACGGCGAATCCGATGACTGAGAGGAGGAAATCCATCTTTTTGCTCCACTTGTCCCTGGGGTGGGTTTGGGGGCTCAGGGGTGTGGGGCTGGGGGGGTTACCCTGCCGGGGGGCCGTGCCCTGCCAGGCAGGGCTGCCTGGGGAACCGGGGCAGGGCTGCTCTGCCATCCTGCTGCCCCGGCAAATCCTGCAGGATTCAGGCTGAGGAACTTGGGGCCGGGCAGGATTTCTCTGTTGCTGATGACAGATCCGAGGAGGGGAGGGTCAGGCTGACTGTGCTTCCCCACCTCCCGCTGCAAACCCACGGCACGGAGAGCAGGAGGCAGGGAAAGCAGAGCCACGCTCTGATCAAAGGCAGGAGGGGAGAGCAGCCCCAGCGGGGACCAGCCTGACCTGGGGGGACCAGCCTGAC
>JAWWEV010000037.1:9925370-9982237 GCA_035583235.1 Hafferia zeledoni | reverse complement strand
CTGACCTGGGGGGACCAGCCTGACCTGGGGGGGGACCAGCCTGACCTGGGGGGGACCAGCCTGACCTGGGGGGACCAGCCTGACCTGGCGGGGACCAGCCTGACCTGGGGGGGACCACCAACCTCACTTAGAAACTTCTTGTTAAAAACACCTTTACTTTTTTGTATCTGGCCCAGCTGTCTGGGCTGTCAGAATGGAATCACAAAATCATGGAGTCGTTGAGGTTGGAAAAGCCCTTTGAGACCATCAAGTCCAACACTTACCCCAGCACTGCCAAGGCCACCACTAATCCATGTCCCCAAGTGCCCCATCTACACACCCCATCAATCCCCACCACAAGTGGGCTGCTCTCCAGTGGCTTCTGCTCTGGAACCCAAAATTATTGCTCCTTTAACGCAAAATTATTGTTCCTGTGGCACCTCTGCTTTGAAATACAACAGAGTTCTGCTTGTGGGTTTATGAGGAGCGATGAGGCTTTACCCCAAGTAAAGGGTTGGGTGGGAGGGTGTCAGGGAGATCCCTGCTCTGGGTGAGGAGTGAGCAGAGGTTGGGGGGATCCCACCACAGCCAGGCAGAGCCCCCCTCCATCAGTCCCCCCCACTCTGTGAGCCCCAGTGCAGCTCTGCCTGAGCCAAGCCCAGCACACAGGTGAGGGACAGTTAATCTCCTGCGGTTTATACCGGATTTGTGTCACTCCTGGGACTTTGCAGAGCTGTGGATTCCAGTCCCGCTCCTTCAGCTCAGGTGTGGAGATGAAAGCCAAGGCTGTGCCAAGCAGTGGGGGCTGCACGGGCTGCCCTTGTCCCAGGCTTTGGGATGAAGGTGAGAAGTCCCTGCTGCTGGTGTGATCTGACTGTGGTTTAACACCCTGACCAAAGATCAGCTCAAGCATAAATGACAGAACAGAGGCAGCTGGTGCCATAGCAACTGTAAAAAATAATAGATAAAACCATTTCCTCTGTCACTGACCACTCTTTTCTCTGGGTGGTTTACATGGAACAGCTCAGTGTGGTGAGTGGGGAGACCCTCCTGGGCTCTGGTCCTGCCTCTGCTCAGGAAGATTAAGCAGATGGACTCAGTCACTGCCAGGCCTGGTTGAAGGAGCTGGCTGAGTGGTCTGGGGGGCCTGTGGGGGTCTGCAGGGGTCTGTGTGGAGCAAGGACCCCCTCAGCACAGGGTGCTGGGCTGAGACCCCTTTCAGCAGCAGCTGTTGGAACTTTGGCATCTTTTGAAACTGAGCTACCTTCTCTCCTGAAGGGACCCTCGTTTTCCCCCACTGATCTGTTAAATCCCACGGGGTGGGCTTTGTCCTCACACCTTGTGCAGAGCTGGGCAGGCAGGCACAATGTGAGCCTGACACAGCTGGGGCTGTTCCCACAGCAGCTCCAGGCTGGAGCTGGGCAGTGCTTTGCCAGTGCAGGGCTGTGCACGTTGCTGTCTGAAAGCTCCCTGTGCTGAGGCACCGACAGGTCTCTGTTTGCAGGCGCTGCTGCTGCTCCGCTGCAGCCCCGGGATGTGCTGCGCTGTCAGCTCAATACCTCCAGCCCTGACACAGCCCCCAGGCCCTGGCTGGGGAATGAGCCATGAATGATCCCAGTGCTCCCATCCTGCTCCCAGCTCCCACCCTCTCCCTGGCCCCCCAGCCCCTCCAGAGCTGCCGTCCCCCCACCCGACCCACCCGAGCGGCTGCTGCTCCTCCACAGCGGGTCAAGGCCACGCTGTCAAATCAATGAGGGCACAGCTTGGAAATCTCCACTTGCTTTAGAAGCTGCAAGGTGGAAAGGGCAGTGCAAGTTCTCAGGGCTGCTGGAGATGGGAGAGATGCAGGGGGAGAGGTGGCTTGGGGTGATCATGGAATGGGTTGGGTTGGAAGGGACCTGAAAGATCTTTTAGTCCACCCCCTGCCATGGGCAGGGACACCTCCCACCAGCCCAGGCTGCTCCAAGCCCTGTCCAACCTGGCCTTGGACACTCCCAGGGCTGGGGCAGCCACAGCTTCTCTGCCCAACCTGTGCCAGGGCCTGCCCACCCCCAGAGGGTAGAATTTTCATCCCAATATCATCCTGTCTCAACACAGTCAGACACACTCTGTGCAGTCCCTCATCCATTTATTTCTGCTTTTTCCTGTTATTTTTCCTCACTCAAAGTGCAAATAACCTTAAATTGAAAACACAGAGTTTAAATCCAGCTCAAATCAGATTTAAACTTGAATATCCACTGCCTTAGAAGTTGTTTCTAAACCCCACAATGACTTGATTAGCAGATTGCTTTTATCCACCTGCTCAGCCATGCAGGGAAATGCAGAGGAGCGAATTGTGGTCTTAAAACAACTATCCTGTTTAAGCTGCAGAGGCAGCAGTGGGAAGTTTAATTTAATTAGCATGATACTCAGGGATGTAACTTAATCACATTAAGTATAGATCAATGTGCTCTCATTTAAGCTCTCCAGGCTCCAGAAAACAGGGGCCAATCGTCTCCCACCTGTCTAATCTAGGGAGAAGCAGAATATTCCAAAAGAAAGGAATCAGCAAAGCTTGGGGAGAGCTTGGCCTTGTGCTTCTTTCAGCCGATTTTTCCCCAAAGGAAAGGGTGATTCCCCGGGCTGGGAAACCCCCCTGAGGGTCAAGTCAATGCTCAGTGACTGCAGAGGGGAACTGTGGCCCCACCAGCAGCACCCAGAGCTGCCCAGGCTGGATTCCCATCGATCCTGGAATCTTCCTGGGATCCATCTGGATCAGGGATCAGATACCGCCAGGCAAGGTGCGCCTGTTGCAGCAACCCAGCAAGGTTTGTGCTGCCAGCGCCTCTGTTAACGGGTACTTAACGAGCAAATAACCAGGGAAAACAAACACAGTACAGGGAAACATCTTTCTCTACAAGGGATGGGGCCCAGGTCTCCTCCTGGCCCCTGTGAGGTACAGAAGGCACTGAGTTCGGATTAGTGCTGATCCCAGAGCTGTCCCGTTCTCCTGTCAGCAGAGGGGAGCCTTTGGGAGCATCGTTCCTGCTGTCTCCGCAGCCACCGGGCACGGCCCCGGGGCAGGGGGTGCAGCTGAGCCCCGGGGGGAGCAGAGGAGCGGCCGGGACTAGCAGAGGTGCCAGGCTGGGGGCCCGTGTGCCCCGCAGCTCTGCCGGGCAGCGCTGCCCTCGCACCAACGCGCTCTGCAGTTCTTGGAAACTGGCCTGCAGGGAGCCGGGATGGCGTTTCTATGGAAATGTCCTGGAACAGCAAGCGAGGGAAGAAGAAAACAGAAGATACGTTAAAAGGGCTGCAGGCAGGGCACTCTCCGAGGGGCTCTGATTCTGAGAGGAGGAAACCGGGGCTCCGGTGACTTGGTCTGCTCTGGTCACCGGATCGGGCCCGGACGGAGCGGGGCTGGAGGACAAACCCCCCCCCCCGAGGGCTCTCCCGTGCGGCGCTACCCAGTCCCCTCCCCGGGCACCTCGGGGCACCCCGGGGCAGGGCGTGCTGGGGCCTGGCTGGGGAAGGGGTGTCCCAGCTGGGGGGTGCCCGGTGCTGGCGGTGTCCCCTGGGAGCTGGGGATCGGCTGGGACCCCGGTGAGGGGCCGGGCCCGGCTGTGCCTCGGGCTGCGGCTGCCGGGGGCGCCCGGTGATGCCGGAGACTGTGCCTGGTACCGGCGGTGCCCGGGGATCAGTGCCCGGTGTGGGCTGTGCCAAGGGTGCCGACGAGCGGTTTAGGCTGTGCCGGGGGTGCCGGTGCCCGGTGTGGGCTGTGCCGGGGGTACCGGGGTTGCCGGTGCCCGGTGTGGGCTGTGCCGGGGGTACCGGGGGTGCCGGTGCCCGGTGTGGGCTGTGCCGGTGCCCGGTGTGGGCTGTGCCGGTGCCCGGTGTGGGCTGTGCCGCCGGTGCCGGTGCGGGGCGCGGATTGGCGTTGGCGGCGGCCCCTCCCCGGCGGGGCGGTGCTGTGCGGTGCTGGGCGGGGCGGGGCGGGGCGGTGCTGTGCGGTGCTGGGCGGTGCTGTGCGGGGCGGGGCGGCCCGGCCCGTGTGCCCCGCAGTCTGCGGGCGCTGCGGAGCCGAGCAGGGCCATGGCGGCGGCCCCGGCGGGTACGGCGGGCGGGGACCGGGCTGGGCACGGGGGCACCGGGGCTGGGGGCGGCCGGGCCGCGCTAACCGGCCTCTCTCTGCCCTTCTCCCCGCAGAGGCGGAGACCCGGCAGCGGCTGCTGCGAACCGTCAAGAAGGAGGTGGGTGCGGGACCCCCGGGGCAGCCCCGACCCCCGGCCCGACCCGGCCCCTCCCCGGGGGAGCCCCGGGCCCGCCCGGCTGCTGCTGCCGCGGGTCCAACAGCCCCCCACACCCATCCCCGACCGGGGCCCAGAGCCCACCCGGGGCCGAGAGCCCCCCGGGGCGCGGTGCGGGTCCCGGCGGTCGGAGGAGATCCCTGCAGCGCCAGTGCCCGCATCCCGGGAAAATCGCCTCTGCCTGGGGGCAGAGCACGCCACAACTTGGGATTTTCCGCAGGGAAAAAGGGGCGATTCCCGGTGCTGCGTTTTTCCCTTGGGAGCGGGGATGGGACGAGACCTGCCGGCAGCGGGTGCTGCGGACCCCGGCCAGGGAAAGGGGACACACGTGTGTGCCCAGGGCAGGGGGATGGCGCTTCGCATCTCGCTCTGCTCCCTCTGCTCAGGCGTCTTTATCTCTCTCAGTTCACACCGGGTTTTCTGCGGGGCTGCCCCGGCTCCTCTGCCAGCGCAGAGCTCCGTGTTTGTCCCCGAGAGCCAGCTGCTGTCACCTCTGCCCGTGCTCTGTCCCTGCAGGTCACCCCCCCGGAGCACTGCAGAGGGATGAGGGATGGTTTGTCTCTGGGTTTATGAGCCTCTCCAGACCCAGCTCAGGGCTCCGGGACGCTGCTGGGACACCTGACCCAGCCCTGGGGGTGGTGGGTCTGGGGGGGATGGAGGTGACAGTGCTGTGCATCCAGACCACGTCCCACCTTTAATCTGTGCCGGGTGGGGTGCTAAGGAATACTACTGGTTGCCTGGGCAACGGCTATTAAGCCAGGAAAAGGGGATGACATTTATTTAGCGCCGTGGGTAGAGCTGCCATCTCATTATCACTGTCTGTGAGTGCTCCTGGGCACAGACACACAACGGGCTGAGCATCAAACGCTGCTGGGCTGTGAGCTGGGGGCTCTGCTCCCCCCGGGAGCCCCTTCCAGAGCCCCCGGAGCCTGGCTGGGCTCCCCCTGCCCAGGAGCACCTCCCAAGCTGCCCTTGGGTGCCCAGCTTTGCTGCCTGCCAGGCTGTGTGCTGGGGGAAGCTGCAGCTCGGGCCTCAGGGAGCAGAGCTGGGCTTGTGGTCTGCCCTCCCCGCTGGCTTTTGGGGAGATAAACGTGGGTTTGGTGAATGTTAGTAAAGCCTGAAGGAGGGAGGGGTGCATGAAGTGCCCCCCTGGTGCTGCCATGTGGGTGTCTGACAGACTCTGGGGTCTCTCCAGCAGCCCCTCAGGGCTCGTGCAGAGCACAGACTTTTTTCCTGGTGGTCCCATCGCTCTGGGCTCCCCCTCGGGGTGTTGGTGTGCCCGTGAGTTCTGGGTCTGTGCAGGTGCCACCCTGCCCTTCCCTGGGGGTTTCTCCCAGCTCGGTGCCCCCTGGAAGTGCTGAGAGGGGCTGTGGGGCAGTTCCAGGGGGGACCCACACTCTGTGCTCTCCTCCCAGGCTCTGTTCTGGTAGGAGTTAAAAACCCTGGGGAGCCTGTAGATTATGTAATTAATTATTTAGCAGCATCCCTGAAACTGGGAGCAGGTGGGACATTCGTGTGTCTGTTGCTCCCTGCTCTTCAGGCCTGTTTTGCCCATGCTGTTGATTTTTCTTCCTCTCCTCCACCGACCTCAGGTTAAGTCAGGAGCTTGTGCAGACTCCCAGGAGCAGCAGAAAGGGCCCACTGCAGAAATTTTCTAGTTTTTTTTCCCCACTCCCAGGATTTTTATTTTTCACAAACCTGTGTATGCTCATGTCATTAGACCACATCTGGTTTTGTCTCAGCCCTGGCTGCTCTGTGGGAGCTGCTGGGGCCCTCAGGGCAGGTTTGCTGAGCCTGGGGACAGGCAGGGCTCACCCTTGGGCAGCTGTGCCACGTGTGCCATGGCAGTGCCACAGCTGAGGGAGGGAAAGGCTGGGAAGGCAAGGTCTGATCCCAGCAGGGAGATAAACAGCAGACTGGAATTGCCCACAGCCCTGGGTGCTGGGCTGTTGCCATGGTTAATGCAGGTGGTTTTGAAGGAGTCCTGTGCTGCAGTGGATGTACAGGCTGAGCTGAGCTGTGTTATCTGTCACCAGCCCCTTCCTCCCCCCTCCCCAGATGGGCACAATAAATCAGACTCAGCCTGGAAGCTGCAGAATTGACTATTTGTCAGCAGGCTGCAAGGAGGGGGAGAAGTCTGACTTTGTGAGGAATCCTGTCTGATGTTATGCAGGATGAGAAGCATAACCAATATTCTCTGATTTTTATTTTTTTTTATCAGGTGGAATGAGGCTTCTTTACAACCCCAGAGCCTGAAATACCCAAGTTTGAAGGGGTGTGAGATTTTGACTAAAAATATTCTCATTGCAACCTGTGCTCCTCCCCTTCTTTCCAAGTTTCAGTTTTAACAGAGGAGAATCCTGAGGTGTGTTTTTAACGACCTCCAGGTAATTGCCCTGCACAGAGGAATGGGTGGGGAGCAGGTGTCACCTGTGCAATGCACCTGGGCTGTGTGTGCTGCAAAAGGAGCTGAGTGAAAAGCTGAATGGAACATGAAAGTCAACAGTCCTCTTGGTTGTTCTTCTGCAAAAACTTAGTTTATGTTTAACTTGCCCTCAGCAAGCAGCTTTAATTCTTTGCTTGCCGGGAACTGCTGAGCTTGGATTGAACATTTTGCTGCCTGGTGTTAGAATTCTTTTAAAAATTGTGTTTGATCAGAGCCTGCTTGTCTTCTGTCAGATATGTTGTTTATTTTAATAGCTTGAATGATTGTCACTGTGTAGCTGTTGACTAATTCCTTCGTCATGTGTCATGGGGACAACAGTGAGATTCTTCCTCCCACCCCTGAAGTGAAGCCCCCCCTTCCCAGCCACGTTGCCTGGTTTGTGGCTAAATAACACCCAGCACTGGTAAGAGCAATATTTTTGCAGTTTGGGGTTGTTTTCCTGTGTGCCCATAATTCCAAAATATCAGATTGCAGGTGTCAGTGCCAGCTATTTCATTCTGGAGTGGTAGAAAATTGTAAATTAATTTAATGTTACTAGGATTTGAAAAATTAATGTTGAGAGCTTTAAATGTTCTCAAGGCCAGTTTATAAAAACAAGGAACAGAAAAAGCCCTTTGTGTAGCTGTCCAAAGTGCTCAGGCAAAGGAAGATGGGGCTGGAACGAGGATGATGAGCTGCAGGTTGGTAATGAAGGCTGCTGTTTGCAGAGGGACCTTCTGAGGGCTCTCAGGCACCCCGGGCAGCCCTTTCAGCTGTTCCTGCACCAGGAGTAACCAGACATCCTTAATGCAGCATTTCTGGATTGCCTGCATTCATCTGCTCTGAAGAGCATCACTGGTCACTGGGGACCATTTCCTCTCCTTTCAAAGATAAAAGCAGGGGGTGCACAAGTGCTTTCACACTCCACAAACCCCTGGCTGGATCCTCCATTCCCAGAGCAGGTTTTGTGCTGCTTTTCCCCTTCCTCACATCTCCCTTCTCAATCCATATGCCAGAGGAACCTCCTTCCTCCTCACCCAACCTCCCCTCTCTGTTGCCAAAATACCATCCCCTTCCCTCCTGCTGTCCTGGCTGTTGCCATGGAAATACCTGGATTTGCACAGATTTGGAACTTCAGAGCATTTTGGAGCTGGAAGTTGCACTTGGTTTGGTGCAAATTTGGTTTGCCATGTTTAATTGAATCCAAAAGGCTTGGCAGGGTGACATCAACATCTGGGGAAATAAAAAGCCTTGGGATGAAAGCAGAACAGGGCAAAGATTCGAGGTCAGGTGCTGGAAACACAGAAATTACTAAGATTTTCCCTAAATGTTTCCTTAAATGTCTGTATTGAGCATTTCCAGTGAGCAGTGCCAGCAGTGCCAACAGATGGCATGGAAATGTGTGTTTGACAAGCACAACAGGAATAGAACCAGCTAGAACAGGATCTTGGTGAGCTTAAATTAGTAATGTAAGCACAGATTTTTGGCCAAAAGGTGATGCCCTGTGAGGAAAGTCAGGTGCAAAACACCATCAGGAAATACACAGCTCTGGGATCGTTCCTGTGGCCCCCCAGGGTGTGTTGTTGCAGGATGGATCCTTCCAGTAACAGCTGTCAAGTTATTTTCCAGGAAGCTGCCCCAACATTCTGAGTTCTCCCTCTTCCTTCCGAGGAGCCTCCTCCCTGTCCCCAGCCATGGGCACAGGTGGTGCCAGGGGAAGGTCTGGCCTGGAAATCCCACCTGTGGCACGTGGGGGATCCCTCAGCTGCAGAAGGTCCATGTTTTATTCAGCAAGCAGTGATAAATAATTTAACAAGACTTTTAGAAAAGCCAGAGGTCTCTGTTGGTAGGACTGGGATCGATGTTTCTGTGGCAGTGAGAACAGGGAGCTGCTGAATGGCTTTAAAGGCAAGTGCCTGGTGCCACCAGAGTTGTCCCCAAGCTGTCCCCCGTGCCAGGGGGCCATGGAAGTGTCTGGTGAGAGCCCTTAGATCTCTGGGTATCAATAGTGCATGTGCTCTGCAGCTGGGGGGGGTTTAAGTGAGCAGAGCCCAATTAATGTGGATTATTTAGTGGTCAGCCAGTGAACCCTCAGAGAGGTGGCAGAGCAGGGCTGAGCTCCTGATGGTGCTGAGCAGTGTCTGGCACCTGCCTGGGATTGTCAGGGCTTGCTGCAAAGATAAAAACAGGCTAATGGAGAAGAAACATCTTGCAGCCCTGAGTTTGATAATGTGGATTTTTTTAAACAAGTCTGCTAAAAAAGGATATTGTAGCAACAAGGCAGGCAACAGGCAGAGATTTCATTTTCAGATGAGGAGATAAATCTGGCTGATGGGAGGGTTTGGTCTGAGAAGTTCTGCTTTGGCTGAAAAAGGGACTTTTATCTCCAGGATGGGTGGTGAATCCAATGCCTTGGGATTTCCATCCACTGTTCCCAGCACATGGAGACTTCTGTGGGCACCAGGTGGGCAGTCCAGAAGGACCTGGGGTCTGGGGTAGTGTCTTTGTGTCCTCCTGGACTTGCACTTGCTCTGCCTTGGTCACTGAACCACCTTTGGTACATCCAACCAAACCAGGCTCGTGTTCCTGCAGGGGAATTGTTTGTCATGTGCAGCCATGCCTGGGTTGTCTCAGTGTGGCATTTGAGTGACTCTGCAGCATTTTGTAGCCCCTGAGAAGTGCCAGGGCTGCAGTGCCAGGGTCAGGGCCACAGGAGCTGCTTCCTGTGGAGCTCAAGCCCGGCTTGTTCCTGGAAAGGGACCTTGGCTTGGAGAAGCCATTACAGAAAGGCTCAGATTACAGCAAGGGATGCCCACGTGGACTTGTTGCACCAAAGCTGATGTGGAAAATGGGATTTTCAAGTGTGAGAATTAACTTCAAAACACATAATTAAAGCAGCACTTAGACTGTGATGAGAATGAGAACTCCAGCTCAGAAAAGAATTTGAAAAGTGAATGTACAAGAGCAAACCATGTGTAAAGCCTGAATCATCGATGGGTTTGGGGGTTTTGTGGGTTTTTTGTCTGTTTGATGGTGGTTTTTTTGAGGGCCTGATGGTTCCCCTGGGCAAGGTGGATTGAATGTGAGCACTGAACATGGCAGTGCTGAGTTACTGGTTGGCCTCGTTGGTCTTGGAAGTCTTTTCAAACCTAAACAATTCCATGATTCTGTGATTAATTCTCTGATCCTGAGGGGCTGCAGCCAGTGCTGCTTCCTGGCTCTGGTCTTACATCCTCTCATCCCACCCAAGTCCTTGAAACCCAAAGCAGAGGTGTCTGTTCAGAGGGAGCAGGAAGAATCTTCATCTCCACTCTGTTTTTTACTGTAAATCCTTTGTTTTCAGGATGTGGGTTACATGGACAGTCAGCAGAAGGTCTTGCCATGTTTGCCTCAAACAGATCAACAGCAGTTCCTAAAAACACTCTCCTTTGAAGATGAACTCCATCACTGGCACATCTATTTCTCCGTAGCTTTTATTAACATGGAGGAAAGTCCCGCTCCAAGGGCTGAAACCAGACCTGGATCTGCTCTGCTGTTGCTTTGCCCTCAGTGTCTGCCTGTTCTGCCACGTTTTTTGCTCTGCCCATGCCCAGAAGTGTCACCTCAGAGCTCGTTGTCCTCAGCCTTTGGCAATGTGACTGAGCCTCACCTTGAGCAGGCTGGGAGAAGGATCCCTCAGGGCACTGTTTGGACCTGCCTTGCTGGAAACAATCCCACTGAGTCCTGAGCATGGCCCAGTCCAGGGGAGGTGCTGCGCCCCCATGGAATGCCTTGATAACAAGGGAGAGGCTTTGCAAGAGGCATGGCAGGAAAATGGGGAGTGCAAACATGCCTGGATAGAAGGATGGCAGGAAAATAATGACTGCAAACATCCCTGAATGAGGAAAATAGTGCCTGCAAACATCCCTGAATAATCTATAGAGTACAGGTCATATGGGGAAGAATCCAGCCAGGAAAACCAGTTGTGAGTCAATATTGCCTTAGACTGATTAAACCAGAGTTCTTGGCTGGCTCCTGGTCTCTCCACCTCCATGGTGGCTCTGGCTGTGATAATTTCTGGCTTGTTCCAGCAGTGGAAATGACAGCAGGGCTGGGGGACAGGAAAACTGGATTTGGATGAAGTGTATCCCTGGGAATTCTGTAGCAGAGAGGTCTAAGCCTTCATCCCTCACTGGGATTGTTGGATAGGTGAGGGTTTGGTTTCCTTTTAAGGGTGAGAAAAGCACTTAGTAAAATAAAATTTTAATAGCAGAGTTTTGGCTGGGGTGGAGCTGCCCAAGGTGAGGGGAAGCACAGGAGGGGCTGAGGCCTCTGGGACCAGGAGCCTCCCTGTGGGAATGGGGTTTAAGCTCAAATCCCTGCTCTGAAAGAGGGGCCCCAGGATTCCTGAAATAGGAGCAGGATTCCTGCTGCCCCCGGGGAGTGCCAGAGCCAGGGCTCTGCCCAGTGCCCGTGGCTCTTGGGTCTGGCTTTGGAGATGGGACACAAAGAGGTAACGAGGCTTTCCTTGCAGTTCCAACACCACGTGAAGCAGAGCAGGACCAGCTCTCCTGGCCATGGCTCGGTGATTCAGACTGGAGTGGCTCATGTGGCCTTGAGACTGGCCCGTCTTTGGTTGTGTTTTTGGATTATTAATTAATGCTGTTGAGTTTGTGTGGACACCCTGCTGGGGTGGCCCTGTCACCCTGCTCTGGTGGCCTGTCCTGTGCTCACAGCTGGAGTCAGGAGGATTGTTTGTGCTGTTGTGGAATACTTGATGAGATTCCTCTTGAGTTTACCTACAGCTAAATTATTAGTTGCTGTTTTAATTTCCTTTCTCATAAAAGAAGAGCAAACATCTCATTTCCCTAGGCTGGCATGAGCTCCAGAGTGGGCAGCTTCATCTGTTGGATTGTTCTGGCTACAATTGGAGGATTAGCATTAAAATGCTGGAATTGGGCACATTGAGAGGCTGTTCAAGCCTTCTCTGTGGAGTGAGCCAAGTGTGGCTGAGCTGTTCCCCATCCCCTCCATCTCCCAAACTCACAGTGGATCTGGGGGCAGGTGGCAGATGGGACCTGTGGGGGTTGTGCCCCCTGGGCAGGGGCTGGGGGCCAGCTGGGAGGGTCCTTTGGGATCTGAGACAACAGCATAGGAGATCTGTCAGGAGTTTTGGGGTTCTCTGGCTTGGAGCTGTGCTACAGATGCCAGACATGGCTGTTCATGGCCAAATGTAAGGTTTTGTGGGAAAACTTTCTTGGTATGTAGAGAAAATTATAATCTCTTGATTATATTCCCTGGAAGTGTTGTTTCTGTTCCTTGGAAGTGTTCAAGGCCAGGTTGGATGGGCTTTGGAGCAACCTGGTCTAGTGGAAAGTGTCCCTGCCCATGGCACAGGGTGGGAGTGGATGAACTTTAAGTCCCCTCCAACCCAAACTGTTCCATGATTCCATGATATCCCTTGTTTTCTGTTATGAGACTGTGTCTGTCTGGGGCTGGTGTTTGTTTGCATTGCCCCATGCCAGGTGAGTGCCCTTGTTGCAGTGCCCTTTCTACTTCTAGTCCTGTAGATTTATTTTTAGTGCAATAACCTCAGTCAACACAGCACATTTTTTTACTTTTAATGAGTAATTTTCCACTCAACTGTGTCTCTTGGAAGGTTTCTTGTTTGTGCCTCGAGCATGCAGGTGGTTTGTGCTGTGCTGGCACCAAGATGCCTGGATGGGGCTGCAGTCCTGCTGTCCTGGATGCTCCACGGGCCCTGGACAGGCAGATGGTCCCTGCCCTGGGCAAGGACTGTGCGTCTTGTGTCAATATATTCAAATTTCAAACAAATATTCAAATATACTGCTTAAATTGGGATATTTCCTAATTTAATCAGAAGCTGGTAAAGATCCAACTCTGCACTGGTTCCCAAGTGTGTTGTGGGGTGGTTAAAATGCTGATGTTACCATTGTTCAATGTCTGTGTGTCGTTTTCTCGTGGATCAGTTGGATGTGTGAGAGGGAAGTGCCATGTCCTGCTGGCAGAGGAAGCTCAGCCTGGCTGGGTGAGGGCCATGAGCCATCTGGCCAAGGAGAGCTCAGCCTTCTGGGAGAGCCAAATTTGGGGAAATCCCATGAGGGCCCCAAGACATGCCTTGCCAGTCCTCTCTTCCAGGGCTGCCCCAAGGGGGTGGTCACTGCTGGATCCTGGGCTGGTTGAGGATTCAGAAGGAGGGACTGGCATGTCCTCAGTCACAGGTAATGTCAGGTGGGGGCAAAGGAGAACTCTGGTGTTCCCCTGGGCACTGGCACTGGTCACATAAGGTGTGGGCTGTTTCCCATGCCCAATCCAGCACTGCTGCCAAGGTTGAGGGATGTCTGGGAGAGAGGGATCCTTTCCTCTGCCTGGGACTTGCTCTGCCCCTGTTTGTGTTTCTTCTGTTGAAGTGTAAAAGGACCTGCTGCTGGAGCAGGGAAGGTGGGTGAGGATGCAGCTGCCCCTTCCCTGCTGCCCAGACAGGGCACTGTGACAAGGGCAAAACTGTGGGGGGGGTGTGAGGAAGGAGCACCAAGGGGTGCCCTGACCAGGGACAGCTGCAGTTTTGAGACACAATAAAGCTTTTTTGGGGTTTCTGGAAGCAGAGCCCACCATCCTGGGGTGTTTCTGCAGCTGGAGTTGCTGCTCCAGGCACAGCTGGGATGTGGGAGCTGCAGGAGCTGGATCATGCTGTGCCAAGGGGCATTGCCCAGTGCTCTGAGCCACCTGGAGCCACCTCCAGTCCCGAGGTCACATTCCCTCTCAGGGACATTCCTTGCTGTGGCCTCCTGCCTCACTGTCAGCCCATCCCAGCCCTGGGATCCTGGGGAGTCTCAGTGTCCATGGCCAGGCTCCATCAGTCACCTGGGACAGAGCAGGGCTGGGAGCTCACCTGGTGGCTCTGACACACACACAGCAGCTTTGGCTTCAGACAGGACCTTTTTGTTAATCCGTGCCCATTAAGGATTTCCTTTATTGAGCTGTCAGCTGTGCATAACTGACCTTGATTATATCTTGCTAAGGGTTTAATTTCCCAAGTGATGCTATTAAAGGCCTCTCCCACATCCAAGGTTTGCTTGGCCAAGTCCTGACCTGCTGTTTTTCCCTCCTCCCTGTGCCTTCAGAGGGAACACTTTGCCCTGCAGAGCCTCCCTTATGCCCACAGCGCTGGGAACCCTCCTCCCTGTGGTTTCTGCAACCAGGGAGTGAAAAGCAAGATGCTGTAGAGGCACTGGAAGATGAGCTGGGCATGGTGGCAGCTCTGTGTTGGACAGGAAAAATGGTTGGGAACTGAGCATTTAAGGAGCAAAGATGCAGCTGGACTTGTGCTGATTCCAGCAGGATCAGGGAGGGTGCAGTGGGGGTGGAAGTCACCACTCTGCTTACCTGGCAGCTCTGCCCTCCTGTCTGCTCTGCAAAACCCACCCTCCTAATTTATGTGGGTTCCTCTTTATTTCCTTCCCCTAATCATGCCCTGACTGCACTAGTTCCTTTTGATCAGCTGCACTGCAGGGAGTGCCAGGGAGAGGCAGGGAGGGCAGAGCTGTGGGCATTGCTGTGCAAATGGCACTCCTGGGCACAGCTGGTGCCAGGTGACCCCTGAGTGAGGCACTGATGGATAGTTACAGTCATTTGGAATAGCTGTGTCACACGAGATTTGTCAAATAATATGAAAGAACAGCACAATAGTGTAAGAGCATTAATTACGAGATTTCGTTACCTTTATTAGATGACTTTTGCCAAAATGATCCTCAATTCCCAGTTAGTTCTCTGCTCATCGTTTTCCTACTTTGAAGTTTCTCAGATGTGGAATAAGCCTTTTTTTATCCCTGACTTTGTGAAACAGGTGGTGCTGCTGAGCAGGCAGAGCTTTGCTGATCCTCTGTGAGACCCCCCTGTGCCACTGGAAAGATCAGGGAGCAGAGGAGGTTTCTGAGCACCCACCCCAGCACAGGTCTCCTTGCTGGGGTCTGTGGCTGAAAGTCCAGGTTTCCTCTAACTGCCTGTGTCCCACAGGTGAAGCAGATCATGGAGGAGGCAGTCACAAGGAAGTTTGTGCACGAGGACAGCAGCCACATCATCTCCTTCTGTGGTGAGTCTCCAACACAGCAGCAGATGCTGACCTGGGCAGGGACTGCAGCTTCCCCTTGGCATTGGGCTCTCCCTGCTGTGGCTGGTGCCATTCCTGGGAACATGTCCCTGGGCAGGGGGGGTTAGTGCCAGGGGGGCAGTTGTTGTGGCAGCAGTCACAGTCCCTGAGGCCTTTGCCCTGTGCCTAAAACACACTGAGATGTGTCAGGAGGGAGGGATGCTGGCAGTGTGGGCAGCCACTTAGGAAGTACTAGAAATAATATTTTATTTTTGAATTCCCTTGAGAATTGATTCAACTGAAAGTCTGTCAAGTCCAAATATTTCTTTGCTATTATGGAATAGAGATTTATGGAAAGGAGTCTGCAGCCTGCCAGAGTGTGAGAGCAGAGAGGCTGGAGGCTGACAGAGAGTTTTGGATGGAGTTTGTGAAAGGTCTGCTCTGATACTGGACTGGTTTGGGGCTTGTTTTCTGGCAGCTGTACTTTTCACTGACCTCCTCTTTTACCTCTTCTTCTCCTACTGGGATGACAATTTTGTAAATGTGGAAATGCTTCAGAATGGATCCATCAAAACCTTGGCAAAGAGGTTTCTTTGTTGGGTTTAGGCTGTGAGACATCCTGGGGGGCTCAGAGCAAGGACTGGGGAGCAGGAGAGGAGGAGTATTTGTACCTCAGTTGTGGTGGGGAGCAGGACAGAGCAGCCTTGTTCCTGGTGGAATGTGCCACAGGTTTGGTCATCAGAGAGACTTTGCACTCAGGGTGGCAAAATCAGATTGTTTCTATTCCTTTGGCCCTCCTGTGCCACTCTGTCAGCCACTCAGAGTGCAGAATGTGTGACTGGGACAGGGAGAGCCCAGGTAAAGCAGCCTCAGGTGCCCAGTCTGCCACATGCCAGTGCTTGCACAAGTGGGGGCACCTGCTTGGTGTACTAATGAATTTCAAACTAATTTGAAACTACTCAGTCTTTAGAGAGGGGGACAAGCACTTCAGCCTGTTGGGTGGGTGAGGTTGGAACATGGAACGTGCCCTTGGAGCTCTACTCTGACCCCACAAGCCTTGGCTCCCTGGGCCTCTCTCCTCTCCTGCTGGGCCCTCACATCAAAGGCAGGCAGGAGCCTGTTCTGGCCCTTTGTGTGGCATGGAAAGAGCAGAGCAGACTCCCAGGTGTGACTCATTCCCTGCTGTTCTGTGCAGCACGAGGGGATTATTTATAGGCTGCAGTGACAGGGAGCTGAGGCATCTGGGCACGAAGGGCTCCTGGGTCCCTTCTGGCTCCTTCCTGCTGCTGCTGCCCCTGGTGCCTCCTCTCCTGCCCTGGCTGTGGCTCCTCTCTCATTTGAATGGTACAAGCACCTTCCTCAGTGTTGTGGCTCTCCAGAAGTCTGGTGAGCTGATAAATAACCCCTTTCCCTGCCAAGCAGAGTGTGCTGCAAGCCTGGCTGTGGCTGCCAGAGCTGCCCTTTTCCCTGGAGAGAGCTGCCTTCCTCAGAGCCCTCCTCACCCTCTGCACTGCAAAGCCCTTTGGATGGAATCAGTGGTGTGGCAGGAAAGAGCAGAGCCCCCGGGCACCCCCTGCTCCTGTTGGGGGGGTTTGGAGCAGACAAACACGAGTTGGCATCTGTCAGTCTAGGCTGCCCTGGGAGGCTGATGGAGAGCTGGGGGCAGGGCTGGCGGTGAGCTGAGGGTTTGGTGTGCACATCAGTGCTAAGTCTGCTCAGCCTGAGTGGTTTGAATCGCACCAGTGCTCGGGGGAACTCAGAAATATCTTCAGTCTTTTGCCAGGAATGAAAACCCCCTCCTTCCCTGGGTGTATCTGCACAGAGCCCCTGCCTCACACTGCCCTGCTGTGGATCCTGAGGGATGGGGACAATCTCCTCACAGTGTTTTTGCAGCAGTGACAAGTTATGAACTGAGCTCAGAAACTCATCAGGTGAAGCCCCCCTACCATTACCCCTGGATTTAGCAGGGGCAAGGTCCTCTTAGTGTGTGTGCTCCAGCCTTGGAACCCCTGGGCAAGCACAGGGAGAGTTTTCCCTCTGGGAACAGCACATTTCCATGTCGTTTTGCCAGCAGGAGTGGTGTGTTGGAGAGGTTCAGTCTCTGGTGTTGCAAACAGATGCTGTTGGCTCCTCCATGTCAGTGCAGTGTGCCAGGAGGCCTTTCAGGATCTGGGATCTCTCCCTGGCTGGCAGGGAGCTCTGATGCCCCGAATCTCTCATCCTGCTGCAGCTCAGGCCGTGTCTCCCCACCCTTCATGTTGCTGCTCAGCACCCAGCAGGGCAGGATAACGAGCCTCTCCCAGCCTGAGAGCTGGTGATGGGGCTGCATGGAACAGCTTTTCCTGTGTCTCCATGGAGCTGTTCAGCTGTAGGGAAGGATGCCCTTCCAGGCAGGAGCCAGAGCAGCATCTGGAGGGCAGGCTGGTCTCGGCAGTGGCAGCAGGAGGGAGCCGGTGTGGGAGAAGCTCATTGTCAGACCTGGATGAAGAGCCTGCAGGACTGTGGGTCTGTGTGATTTCCCAGTGCTTTGATCAGCCTGTTTAATCAGCCTGTGTTTGGCACTAGACATCCATCCGGAGCCCTCCCAGGGGCTTTGGGATGCAGTTGCCAGCAGAGCCTCTGTGTGTACTTGTCTTCCTGTGGAGTCATCGCCGGCTCCATCGCTGGCCCAGCAGCTGCCGGGATCCCATGGGCTGGCAGGGAGCCTGGCAGGAGAAGACAGGTGTCTGGGGCTTTCTGGGCACTCACCAGGGTTCAGTGGGTGCTTGATGCTGCCTTTGAGCAGAGCCCAAGGCACCAAGTCAGGAAAAGCCTTGCACAGGCTACAACTAATCCCTGTGTCCCCGAGTGCCAGTGGAGTCACCACCGAGCTGGGACGGTCTCCAAACCCAGACCAAACTGCTGGCCCTATTTCCTGTGCTGCTTAAGAAACCCTCAGTGCCTGGGCTTTCTCCTTGCTTGGACCTGCTAGCACAGGGAGTGAAACCTCCTGTTCCAGCTCTGCCCTCAGAATGGACTGATGGGAGAACTTCAGGGAGTTGTTTGGTTTCTCCACAACCCATGAGAAACCCAGGAGGAGAGTGGCAGCACAGCCATCACCCTGCCTGGAGAAGCTGCAGCACTTGGTGTTAGTTGTACCATGTCTGACAAAGACGTTTTTCTGAAGGCCAGGTGGGAATGGTTGGAGAAGTTTTAGGAGGCTGTGGCTGCCCCATCTTTAGGAGTGTTCAAGGTTAGGCTGAGCAGAGCTTGGAGCAACCTGGTCAAGGCCTCCATGTAAAGCCCCTCTCTGGCTTCCTTGTAGCCCCTTTAGATGCTGAAAGGTGCTGAGGGGTCTCCACACAGCCCCCCCTCTCTGGGCTGGGCAGCCACAGCTCTCCCAGCCCACGGCTATGGGGCAGGTGCCCAGTGGGGTGTGTGTGTGTTGCAGCTGCCGTGGAGTGCTGTGTCCTGCACGGGCTCCGGCGCAGGGCAGCCGGGTTCCTGCGCAGCAACAAGATCGCAGCGCTCTTCATGAAGGTGGCCAAGAGCTTCCCCCTGGCAGAGGAGCTCTGCAAGAAGGTGCAGGACCTGGAGCAGCTCATCGAGAACGCGTAAGGCACCGGCACTGCTGGCAGTCCATGTTTGGGGTGAGGGTGCAGTTTGGGTCTGGCTGGGGGGTCACAGTGTCCACCCTGAGCCCAGCAGGAGCAATCGCTCCTTCAGAGGAGCTGTGTCTTGTCCTGGGGTTTTTCTCTCTTGAACAAACTGCTTGCTTTCCTAAGAAACTGAATTGTGGCTGTGGTTTAAGCAGGGATGGGCAAGTTCTTATCCCTCTGCCCCTTCCCTTGTGCCTCAGGGACAGCTGAGTGTGTTGCTTCTGAGCTGTCACGGTTTATGGACCAGTTCACTAAGCCAACTGGAACCACATTTGCTCTGTCTCAGTGGGCAGGGCTTGAACCTGCAGTAATTAATCTGCTGTTTAAGAGCAGCTCACTCATCCTTGGACAGGAACCAGGGAGATGGATGGAGCAGCTACCTAGGAGCAGGAATTTTATGCACTGCTAAGATAAGCTGCTCTTCCTGTGATCTGCTGTCCTCAGGCACAGGTGGAAAAGTGTGTGAGCTGAAGCCTCTGCTGAGGGAGAGGCTCCCTCTGGGGTGTCTGTAGTGGGAAACTGGTTTAGTAAGTCTGGTTCCAGAGGCAGGTGTGGCATTCTGGAGCAGGGGATGGGAGAGATGCAGGGGGGCATCACCAGAGCCCTGTCCCAGGCACCACCAAACCCCAGGCTTTGTGCCCCACAAGGTGCCAGGAATGCCCTGGGCTCCTGCAGAGCTCAGGGATGAGCCAGTGATGGTGTTGTCTCTTGTCTTGCACCTCTCAAGGCGAAACCAAGTCCAGGGCATGCCAGAGAACGTGCGCAAGGTGCCCAAGCTGCCCAACCTGTCTCCTCAGGCCATCAGGCACCTCTGGATCCGCACAGCCCTCTTCGAAAAGGTCCTGGATAAAATCGTGCACTACTTGGTAGAGAACAGCAGGTGAGTCCAGGCACAGGCCACCCCTTTCCCTGTCCCAGGTCACTGCCAGCATCTGCCCCTGTGGTGGCACTGGGGGTGTTGCTGTCTGAGCTGTGTCCAAGTGGGCAAGAGAGTCCCTGGATGGGACAGGCCAGTTGTGTCACTCGGTGCCCATCCTGGGGATGCCCTGCTGCTGGTGACCACTGGGCACTCCCTAAAATAAAGACAGGCCACACTTGCCCTGCTGATGGTTAGGTTGTCAGAGACTGTGTTGTCCTGTCCTTGTCCTCTGGGATTTCTGTGCCAAGGTCACCTGTCCTGGGGAGGATCTCCAGTCTTGGGTGGGTTTTGCTGGGAGTTGATGATGTTTGCAATGCACTGCAGGAGGTGTCTATTCCCAGGAATTTCACAGCTAGAGGAGCAACCTGTTAAGGGCTTCTTGCCCTCTCCCCACCAAGGGGTGATACAGAAAGGGAAGGGCATACCAGTGAGTTAAACCACTGTGTATAACTCTGCAGTCCCATTTTGCAACACTCCAGCTTTCTGCTGTCTTTTATTTCTTCTAGTAAGTACTACGAGAAGGAGGCTCTCATGATGGATCCTGTGGATGGGCCAATTCTTGCATCTCTACTGGGTAACACTTTCCTCTTACCCTACTTGCTTTCCAAACCTGTGCTCCCAGGTCTGTGGTGTGGGTGTGGAATGCAGTTGTTCCTCTGTGGATCAGCACAGCGATGGCTCCCTCACGTTTGGGCTGTTCCTCTCTGCAGTGGGGCCCTGTGCACTGGAGTACACCAAGATGAAAACTGCCGACCACTTCTGGACAGACCCCTCTGCCGACGAGCTGGTGCAGCGGCACCGGATCCACAGCTCCCACTGCCGCCAGGACTCGCCCACCAAGCGCCCGGCGCTCTGCGTGAGTGGGGCAGCCCCTGGCTGGGCTCCTGCCAGAGCCACAGCCAGGGCTCTGGGCTCCCTGGGTTTGGAAAGGGCTGTGGTGCCTCTGATGAGGGAAGGTTTTGAGCCAGAAGTGCTGGGAGCACAGTCCATGGAGCCTGCTGGGGCGTGGGGGCATCATGGGGTCTGTGCCCCGTGGGGACATCATGCATGAATGAAAAGCAAGGGCAGCTGGAGTCTGAAATGTTTGTTGTAAGCAAAGCACGCTCCTGGGGCTTCTCTAAGTACAGAAGTGATCTTGGCCAGAGCCAGGAATCCTCTCAGAGGACTCTTGAGGGAAACATTTCTAGCAGTGACTTTCTCAAGTGTGTAAGTGAGGAGGGAATGAGCTTCCAGAGAGGCTTTTGGACAGTCCGAGCTGTCTGAGCTCCCCTCACGTTGGTGGGTGGATGTCCTTCAGATTCAGAAGAGGCACTCCAGTGGCAGCATGGATGACCGGCCCTCGCTGTGTGCCAGGGACTACGTGGAGTCTCTGCACCAGAACTCCCGAGCGACGCTGCTCTACGGCAAGAACAACGTCCTGGTGCAGCCGGTGGGTCCCTGGGGGCACCTGGGCTGGGAAATGCTGCTCTGCCCCCCAGCAGCTCCTTCTATCCCAAACTGCTCCTTGCTGAAGGAAAGCACAGGCCCATTTTTGATGTGGGGAGGTGGTGATTGGGCTGTGTTTGTGGAGGTCCGGGTGATCCAGATCCTCCCTGTGGAATGGCAGAGCTCTGCTCCAGCCCCAGGACAAACAGGCTCCTCTCCCTGCCCACTCTTTGCCATAAAACTCCTCCTGTCCCTTCCTGCTTCTTGTAGTCAAGTAAATGAGTTGCAAACTGCTTTTAGGTGAAGCTGTTGAGTTTGCCTTGCTGGGCAGCTGCTCTCAGCGCTTTCCCAAGCCAGTGAGGTGTCCTGGAGTCTCTGCCTGGAGGTTTTCCAGGGCCACAGTGGGTTTCACTGTTGGTGAGTGGGTGGGTTGGGGCAGCAGGCAGAGCTGTGTGAGGGGCCAGGGCTGGCTCCAAGGCTCAGCCTTGGGGTGCTGCTTCATGTTTGTGGCATCTCTGAGCTCACTCTGCCCCTGTGTTTGTGCCCTCCAGCGAGATGACATGGAGGCAATCCCGGGATATCTGTCCCTGCACCAGACTGCCGACATCATGGCCCTGAAGTGGACCCCAAACCAGCTGATGAATGGCTCCGTGGGGGACCTGGACTACGAGAAGAGGTGACTGGAGCAGAGCTGGGGCAAATGTTCCCCAGGGGCAGGTTTGGACCTGGTGTCCACACCAGCAGTGCTTTCCCAGTGACTGCAGAGCAAAACCATCATCCTCCAGTCTGTGACGGGAAGGGATGGGAAGGAGGCCTGGGGAGGGAGAGGGGAGGTGGTATGAGATGCTGAGCTATTGCCCCTCTCTGCTGGGAATTGCTCGTTGAGGGAGCTGAGGCTTGTTCCAAAACACACAAAGTGGTTTTCATTTATTGCCCTCAGGGATTTTTCAGGGGAATGCCCTCAATGGTCTCAGGTTTATCCTGATTATTGTAATCTGGGAAGATGAGGAGCTCATATCCAGGGAAGAGAATCTGCAGAGAGGGAATGTGAGCACTTCCCAGAGGATCAGCCCTTGGTGACAGTGTGTGCCATTTTGTGGTGCTGTTCTGCTGATCCTACGTGCAGGTATTCAGAGTCCCCTGGATTTGTTGGAGTCCCTGGAGCCCGTTCCTCCACAGGCCCTGAAGTCTGCTTAGTTTGCTTGGCAGGCTGTGTGGCCAAGCCCTTTTCCCTGGCATTGCCTGTTGGACTGCTGGCATTTCCCTTGACAGCTTCAATCCTTTCACAAGCTACATGATCATGCCAGGTCCCAGTTTGCCTGGGAAACAAAATCCCTTTCCAGCAGCTCCAGGAAAGTGGGACTGTTCAGGACACTGATCTTTGAGCTAGAGTAGAGATCTTCTTCAGCAGAACTTGATCCCAGTTTTGTTCATTCTCGATTGCAGTTTTTTGGGTTTTGTTTACCTGTGTTCTTTTCATCTCCCCTTTTTTTCTTGGCCCTGGGCTGTTCAGTTGTGCCTGGTACCCTCCCCCTAAAATGCTATTTTCGTCTCTACACTCCTTTTCTGAGTTCTTGTCTTGGGCATCAGCCTAAGCTCTAAAACTTCCCAGTGTCGAGACGTGACCAAGGAAGAGAGGAGGCAGATGGCACAGTAAGTATGACTGTACAGGGAGTGACTCTTGCACCCCTTCACTGCCTTCACAAGCCATTTTTAACGTTGTTTAAATGCTATTTTTGTGAAGTGGCAGATGATGCTGCTCAGAATCTGGAAATTTGCTTTGTTGCAAAGAAGTCAGATGTGATTGAGCAGTGACACTCTTGGAGAGCAGTGCTGGGCTCTCCACAGGAATGAAACCCTGGAGACATCCCCTTCCCTGGCTTTCTCCTGGCCCTCCCTGCCCTTCTGCCCTGTCCAGTGGCCACCAGCAAGCCAGCACACTCTAGATTTGCTCAGACTCCTCAAGGTGCCTGTGCTGAGGCACTTCTTGAACAGAAGCAGCTGAGACCAAGTGTGTTGTCAGCTCTGAAAACCCCTGCCAATGGTGAGGGTTTATTTCCTCTCCCGGGGGGCAGGAGCTCAGCAGAGCAGCAGCCCAGGCTCAGGCAGAAGTGCATTATTCCCTTGGGGCTCTGGGGCTGCTCCTGAGGGATTCTTGGGGTTCTCCCAGCACTGCAGCAAGGTGGGGAGTCCTTGGGGTGCTCAGAAGGAGTGCTCAGCTCTGCAGGTCTCCACGTCCCTCCCTGCAATTGCAAGGATTCATGGGCACATTGTCCATTTTGGGGAATGCTGTGAGGGTAGAGAAACCACCTGGGGCAGGTGGGACTGGACTTGCCCTGCCTGAGCTGAGGTGGCAGGAACAGTTACTGGTTCTGGAGGGATGTTGTCACTCGTCAGGCTGGTGTCACTGCTCTGGGACCTCCTCCGTTCCGTGGCTGCCCCTGGCTCCAGGGTATCCTGAGGCAGGATCTGGAGCAGATGTGGGCAGGAGCAGGGCATCTCACAGCCCTGGGGCTCACAGCTTCCCTCTCTGTTCCAGTGTGTACTGGGACTATGCCATGACCATTCGCCTGGAGGAGATCGTTTATCTGCACTGTCACCAGCAAGGTAAGGCCAGAGCAGGGGCTGCTGGGGGCTGTGGCACAGCTCATTCCTCACCTCTGGGGAGGGCCCACGGTTTGGGTTTGGCTCCAGGGCAGATTTCTAGAGCTCTGGGTGGTCTCTGCAATGTAAATGCTTCCAGAAAAACCTTTGCACAAGCTCCTGGCTGTGGTGCTTGGCTGGGAGAGCTCCTTGCAGGTTCAGGCTCTCTGGTTTCCAAGGTTGTGATCCCAGCAAACCTTCTCCAGGGCCCCAGACTTGTTTGGATTCTTCTCTAAGTCCATTACAGGGAAGAAGGTCCTTTTTTCCATACCAAAAAGACAATTCCTGGAGCTTTTCTGCCCTCTGCCTTTCGGACTGGTGCTGTTTCCCTCGCTGATGTCTCTGTCTCTCTCTGCTGTCACTGTGCCAACAGTGGACAGCGGTGGGACGGTTGTCCTGGTGAGCCAGGATGGGATCCAGAGGCCACCACTGCGGTTCCCCCGAGGAGGGCACTTGCTGCAGTTCCTGTCCTGCCTGGAGAACGGGCTCCTGCCCCACGGGCAGCTGGACCCACCCCTCTGGTCACAGCGGGGAAAGGTGGGTGCTCCAAAACTGGGCTTGTCCCTGCAAGGGTTCCTGGGGGCTCTGTGGTGTTCCCACGTGGAGTGGCTCAGTGTGGGGCTGCTGGGGAGGACCTTCTGCCAGCATTAGTGGCTTCTGCATTTTAAATAATCCTCTTCCCAAAAATAATAAGGACGGTGGGCTTAAAATACAGGGGTTTGGTTTAGCTTGTGGCCTTGACCAGCTAAACAGACCCTTCTGGAAAACTCAGGGGGTGGTGTGGGAGGGTTGCCCATGGGGCACAACAGGGCCATAGATCCACACTGGAATGAGAAGCTTCTTTCAAAGGCTGCTCCAGCCCAGGGAATGTGCCAAATCACCCAGGCTGGCAGAGCACGTGCTGTCGTGGGGCAGGAGGAGCAGTGGATGTGGGGCAGCTCCCAGAGGGCAAGTTTTGTTCCCCCAGGGGAAGGTGTTTCCCAAGCTGAGGAAGCGAAGTCCCCAGGGCTCCTCCGAGTCCGCGTCCGACAAGGAGGACGATGAAGCCACGGATTACGTGTTCAGGATCATCTACCCCGGGACACAGGCTGAGTTTGGTGAGTGCAGAGCACAGTTCTGGGGGGTTGTCACAGGGTGTATGAGCTGCTGGGACATGGCATTGATGGTTTTCAGTCCCTGACTCATGGGCAAAGGGAGGGGATGATGCTGGATGCACCAAAGCAGGAATGTCTCTTCATATCTGGTGGTGAATGACCTGAACTTGGCTGAAATGTCTGTACATTTGTCCTCACTCTTCTGTGAGATGCCTAGAACTTTTTTCTGACCTCTGCAGACATCACAGGTGACTTCATAAGGGGGAAAACCATGAGTCTTAGATAGAAGAGTTGTGGAGTGTTTTTTAAAAAGCTATGGATTCGTATCAAAACCTTGTTCCTGTGTTTTTGAGGCTGTAAGGGGGAAATCACATTCCCTGTGACTCCTCCATAACATCAGTTAAGGTTATACTTGGTTCTCCCTGCCTTTAGCTGACTAACACAATTCAGTGAGTCAGATAAAAATCTGATTGAGGCTAAAACAGCAGACAGAGATGCTCCTTTCTGTGGCTGCCTTTTGATCTACCCCTTAAAATTCCATGCTGGAGGCCACACTTTCTGTGAAATGAATTGCTGCCATCCCTCAGCTGGCGTCATCACAGCCTGTGGACCTTCCCAGAGTGGGGTGGAGCTGCAGCCTTGTCTTCTCTGCAGATTGTTCCTTTCTCCCCTTTCATTTATGCTCTTGCCCTCTCTCTGTGTCCCCAGTTGCCATTAATGGTACTTTTCACCCAGTCCGTGCCCCTGTGATCTCTGTGAGAGTGGGGAGAGGGAAGATCACGAGGACTCCAACTGCAGCCAGGATGGTGGTGATCCCTAAATGGTGTCTGAGCCTCCTCGTCATGTCCCGACCTCCCCCTGCTGCTCTGGGGACCTCCCAGCACCAGCGTAATGGCACTGTTGTCACTTGGCTGTGTCTGGCTCTCAGCTTGCTGTGTTGTCACTTGACAGGTCTTGCAGAGGTGTCCCTGTCCCTGCAGACCATCACTGACCCATCAACCCAGTGGAATGGGACAAGAAGGGGCTTTTATAGGAATATTGCAACATTTTTTTCTTGCCAGTACCAGCTATTCAATACCACAAACAGGGAGAGTTGGTGAGACTGTGGGTGAGAGAGGAAACCCTCTCACTGCCAGAAAATGGGATTTCTACCACGATTTAATTTCCAAGAGGAGTAAAGTGGATTATTCTCCATGACCTGGCCAGTGTGTGGGCTGTACCTGAGCAGGACCTGAGGCTGTTGCAGTAGCACTTCAAGTTGAAGCAGGGATTTAGCAAGTGACAACATGCAGAGCTCCTGCTGCCCCTCTCAAGTTCATCATCCAAGTCTTCATCTCCTGTCTTGTGATTTGGGTGCTTCCTTCTTTCCCTTGAATCTAGGACGGGATCCTGGGGTTTGGGAGATGGGGACTTTTCCCTGCCAGTGATTGGCTCTTCGTGGGACAGTGATTGATTTCAAATCTGTTTTTTCTCATCTGTTTCAGTCTGTTGCAGCCCCTTCTCTGGAGTCTCTGTGTTGGGTGCTGGGATTCTGCCTTGGGCAGCACAAAGCAGCTTAAGATCAGCTTTCTGAAAGAGCTTGTTAATTAGCAGATGGTTCTCTCATCAGTGCTCTTTGTTCCCTTTCCTTTCTCCTGAGCTCACCAGTGCTGGTGCTGTGATTCCCTGCACTGGTCCCTGGTTGCGGGAGCCTCTTTGGGAAGAGTGGGATGCTGCATTTGCTAATCAAAGCTCTCTGTTGCCCCCCTGTGTGCCCCTGGCTCCAGGGGCAGTGCCAGGCGGTCCCTGATGTCCCTCTCTGCCTCTCACAGTGCCCCAGGACCTGATGGACACCCCAGGGGCCGTCCTGCCCCCCATGTGGCAGCCCAGCACCCGCAAATCCTCCTGCTCCTCGTGCTCCCAGAGCGGCTCCTCGGACGGGGCCCCGGCCAATGGCTGCAGCCACGAGAGGTACGAGGAGCTCCCGTGGGACACCCAGGCACAGCAGAACCCGGCCCAGGGAGAGCCACTGGGGGGCACGAGGTGTTTCCAGCCTCACACTCAGCTCAGGGGACCATTGCAGGGGTCAGTGGAATGTCCTGAGACAGCTCAGCTGATCCGTGGCTGAGTCCTGGCAACAGGAATTGCTGCTCTGAAGCTGAGCGGGGTCCTGTGATGCATATGCGTGGGCACAGCTGGATCAGTCAGATCAGAGGGGCTGCAGGGGGTCAGTCAGACCTGGGCTGAGGGGATGCCTGGGAGCATTTCCTCTCCTCACAGCCCCTGGGTTTTTGTTGGCAGGGCTCCGCTGAAACTCCTGTGTGACAACATGAAGTACCAAATCCTCTCCCGGGCCTTCTATGGCTGTGAGTACCTGTCACATCCCTGCTGCCATGAGATGGGTGATGGGGGAAGGGGAAGGTCCTGGGCTCCAGGCTGGGAGTGGTGCTGAGGCAGCTGGCAGTGGCCAGGGGTACTGGGACCGGTCTGTTGCACATGCTCAGAGTGGGGAGCAAACCTGGACTCTGATCCTTTGACTGGAGCCCAGCAAGCAGCAGCACTGGGGGTACGAGATGATGAGACACTCACCTGTCCCAGCAGACCCCCTGCTTTGGGCTGTGGCTTCAGAGGGTCTCCCTCAGGGACCAGACTCATCAGAGCTTTCTCCTGCTCTTCACCCTCGTGGCTCCCCAAGTTCCATGGCTGAATGTTTGGGTTTCCCTGCTGCAGGGCTGGCCTATTGCAGACACCTGTCCACAGTGAGGACCCACCTGTCTGCGCTGGTGAACCACGACATCGTGTCCCCTGACATCCCCTGCAGTGCCAGCTCGGGGCTGACCGTGGACATCTGGCAGAGATACCTGCAGGACAGCACAGTAGGGGCTCTGGGGACACCCCAGCTCTGGGGGGCTTGGTGCATGCAGGGTGGCTGTAGCATGCTGAGGTCAAGCACATGGAGAAGGTCCTCTAGGAGTTAAATCAACCAGCCTGGCCCTGGCTGCACAGAGCCAGGACTCATCCTCAGCACAGGGGAGCTGGGCAGTGAATGCTGCTCCCCTGGAGGTGCTTCTGTTCAGAGCCTGCCTGGGCAGAGCCTGTCACCCCAGTACTGCTGTCCTGAGGGGGGATCTGCGGGGCTCAGAGTGACCCTGGGTGACTTTGATGGGCCAGTTTCTGGTGTGCTGAGCCAAAATGTCCACCCACAGCAGCCTCTGGCTCTACCTGAGCCCCAGCAGGATTTGAGGGATCATGGGCAGTGGGCTTGGGGGTGGTTGGGATCTGGGCAGTGTTCCAGGTACTCAAAGGTGGCACACGATGGGCTGTGTCCTGCCTGTGGCTGTGCATGCCCCCAGGCTCTTCTCTTCCCTCAGAGTTATGAGGACCAGGAGCTGCTGCGGCTCATCTACTACGGTGGGATCCAGCACGAGCTCAGGAAGGCTGTCTGGCCCTTCCTGCTTGGCCATTACCAGTTTGGGATGACGGAGGCAGAGCGGAAGGAGGTGAGTGTGGGTGTGTGCCAGCTCAGCAGGGTGGCATTGAGGTGCCCTGGGTACTGCACAGCCTGAAGGGTCTGTTTGCAGAGCCCACCCTGTGAGCCCACTGGGCATCATGTCCACTCTGGACTGGGCTGTAAGAGGAGCAGGAGAAAGGCTTGATCAGCAGGAATGGATAGGACCAAGCTCAACACTGCCCCGTGCAGCTGCTGGTTCCTCATGTTCAGTGCCCTGCACACCCCTGGAAAGCAGGGAGGAGATGGATGGGCATTTTTGCAGGCTAAGTTTGGCCAGGATTTGTGGGTCAGGCACCATGCAGGGGATGAGTGGCTGTGTCCCACCCAGCCACAGTGTTCACTTCTCTGTGCCAGTCTGGAGTGCAGGAGGAGGGGTGGGATCAGTGTCCCCAGCCCCCCGTGTCCCCAGCCCCCCGTGTCCCTGCCCTGCAGGCTGACGAGCAGACCCGAGCCTGCTACGAGCACACGATGGCAGAGTGGTTGGGCTGCGAGGCCATCGTCCGGCAGCGCGAGAAGGAGTCACACGCGGCCGCGCTGGCCAAGTGCTCCTCGGGGGCCAGCCTGGACTCCCACATCCAGAGGATGATGCACAGGGACTCGACCATCAGCAACGAGGTGAGGCTGTGTGGGGTTTGGCTGCCGCAGCCTCGGTGTCCCAGGCACTGGGAGGGGAGCTGGCACAGTTAACACAGGCACAGGTTCACCCTTTTTCCATCTCAACCTGAAATTTCCTGTTTTAAGTGCTCCCATGGTAATGGAGGAAAACTGTCACCCTTCCTCTCTCCATCAGAGCCCTGCCCAGCAAACACCCACAACACGAGGGTGGGGACAACTCCTGCTGTTCTGAATGTGCTGTATTTTCTTGAAATTCTATTGTTTCTGTGTGATGTTATTGCCATGCTGCCCAGATATTGGGGCTGGTGGCTCAGAGGGAACCCACAAGGCTGAGCACGGAGCTGGTGCCCAGCCCTTCCCTCTGTGCTTCAGCTGGAAGCCAGAACAGGGTGCTCGTGACTTTGAGAGGAGTTGCCTCCACTGAGTCTGGCTTAAAACATCAATATTTGTCCTTTAAGAAAAGGAAAAAAGCATGAATATGCTTGGAGGGCCTGTTTTATAGCCTGTGACTTCACCGTTTATGTAAACTGAGCTGGGCTGAGCTGCATTGCTGCCAAATTAGGACAGAGATTTGTAGAAATCTGCGCTCCAGGGAGGCAGCCTGACCTCTCTGCAGGCCAGAGGAAAGCGGCTCCTTTTGGACCCAACACGCAGCTCTTGAACAACTGCACTGGCCTGGGACTTGGGCTTTTGTCACCTTCCCCAGCAGTCGGTGCCAGTGGCTGAGGCAGAGCACTGCCCTGGGGGACACAGCAGAGCTGCTGTGGTGGAACATCCCTCGTGGGTCACACGCACAGGAGAATTTACTGGGTGCATTTTCTGCCTGTTCTTCACCTGCAGAAGGGTCACCTCTGCTTGAGTTCCCCCACCCTGCCCCTGTGGTCTTTCCCTTCCCAGCACCTTCTCCCCTCTCCCTTGCAGTCCTCCCAGAGCTGCAGCTCTGGCCGACAGAACCACGCGCGGCTGCAGAGCGACTCCAGCTCCAGCACCCAGGTGAGCAGTAGCAGCACCCTGTCCCCCCTCTTGTCCCCACAGCTCTGCCCTGGTGTGGGCTGAACCCTCAGCCATAACCACAGGGATGGCTGGCAAACAGAACTGCTGTTGGAGTCCCCAACCTGCTCTGGAGCCGCTAAGATCAGAACTGTGCTCTGCTTGTGGTGTGGAACATTGACCTGCCTGCTCTGCCCCGTGGCTGTCACACCTGAGGGCTGTGGCTGCTGCCTCTGTTACTGCCCGGGTGTTTAACACCTGTCCACATCACTTCCTGCCCGATATATAATGCCAAGCAAAGCATTGCCCTCAGGAGCAGAGATTTGTGGGCTTAGAGTTGCACAAATGACCAAGTGCTGACCCAAATCCAGGGCGAGGAAGCTGAAGGGTGATTTTCCTGCTTCTCTGGCAGTGAGTCCCCAACAGTTTGCTGAGTGCCCATGATGCTCTCCCTTGTCTCTCTGCTCACACTTTTCAGGTGTTTGAATCAGTGGATGAAGTGGAACAGACTGAAGCAGATGCTCAGCTGGAAGATGGCAAACAAAGCAAGATCCCCAATGGGACAGTTCCCAATGGCACGTGCTCCCCTGACTCTGGCCACCCCTCTTCCCAAAACTTCTCCATCACATCAGGGTTCTCCGAGCGCAGCTTCAGCAACGAGGACAGTGCCCTGGAGACCAACAAATCCTCATCCAGCTCCCAGGGAAAGGCGGGTGGGTCCGATGTGCCAGTCCCACCAGACTCAGAGGGTGTCCAGCAGGAGAAGCTGCAGGGCCAAGACAGCCTGGAAGGTGAATTTCCCAGCGGTGAAAGTGTGGACTTTGTTGCCGTGGGTGAGGGCCCAGCAGGGGCCCTGTGTGACACTGTGGCCCTGACTGTGGTGGAGAGCTGGGCAGACAGCGAGGCTGAGAAGCAGAGCTTGGTGGAGAGCGAGGACAACCTCTCCGAGGAGCCAGAGATGGAGAGTCTGTACCCACAGCTGGATTCTCTGGCTGTGACTGATCTGACCAACAGTGAAACATCTGCTCTCTCCTCCACGGGTGTCACCTACTCTGTAAGTGTGGACCTGTTCAGGGTGGGGTTCTTCCTGGCTGCACTGTTATTTCACAGAAACATTAAATCCCAGAACAGCTGGGGTGGGAAGGGACCTCTGGACATCATCCAATCCAACCCCCTGCCCAGGCAGGGTCACCTAGAGCAGGTGACACAGGTGGGGTTGGAATGTCTGCAGAGAGGAGACCCCACACCCTCCTTGGGCAGCTGTTCCAGGCTCTGCCACCTCCATGGAAAGAAGTTTTTCCTCATGTTTAGGTGGAACTTGTTGTGCTTTAGTTTGTGGCCACTGCTCCTTGTCCTGTCACTGGCACCACTGAACAGTCTGTGACTATTCCCTGATACCCCATGGAGATATTTGTGTGGATTGATGGGATCCCCTCTCAGTCTTCTCCAGACTAACTAGGCCCAGCTCCCCCAGTCTCTCCTCATCAGAGAGGTGCTCCAAACCCATGTGGTCTCCGCTGGACCCTCTCCAGCAGCTCCTTGTCTGTCTTGAACTGGGGAGACCAGAACTGAACACAACACTCCAGATGTGGCCTCACCAGGGCCAAGTAGAGGGGCAGGATTTCCCTGCATTTTCCCTGTGCTGATCCCACAGTTGGGTGTAGTGGGGCTCCCACCCTCCACCCAAACTCTGCCCTGTCGCTCCATTGCCCTTGCAATCCTCTCCTTGATTTTCATTTGAGAACAAATCACCTTTGCTTTTGTTGTGGGCAGCCAGAGCTGCTGGACATGTACACGGTGAACCTGCACCGCATCGAGAAGGACGTGCAGCGCTGTGACCGCAACTACTGGTACTTCACCCCGGCCAACCTGGAGAAGCTGCGCAATGTCATGTGCAGGTGGGGGCTCTGGGGCTCAAGGGGCTTCCTGCACTGCACTCCGAGGCTGGAGCCCCAAACTTTGCTCTGATGACTGAGTTTTACCTCCTCAACTTCTGCCCCCAAATCCCCCGCCTCATCCCAGCACGGGGGCCACCACCCCAAGGACATGGCGGTTCCCGGACTGAGGTGTCCCAGGCTTAGAGGTGTCCAGCTGTCCCTTCACTGCTCTGTGCTGGGGTTTTGGGCAAGGTAGAGGCTCCCTGGGCTGCCCACACCCACTGTACCCACTGCCCACCTGCCCTCTGGAATATGCCTGGAAAATGCTTTAACAAGGATTAGCTCACAGAGCTGTGGTGCTAATGAGGAAGTGCCTGAAGGGCTGGAATGGTTGTTCCCTGCCCCAAACCCCAGGAGAGAGCCAGACCTGGATGCATTTGAGTGTCTTTGAGTCCCTGTGACTCAGAGCTGGCTGAGTGACACCAACTCAGACCAGCTCCAGCTCAGCTGCTGCTTCATGGGCAGCGAAGGATAAAATATTATTACTCATCTTGCAAACATGAGGAGAAGCTGCTGTTCCATCAGTGCTGTCACTTCATCTGACAGCCAGAGCTGGAGACCTCTGCTGAGATTAGACCTTCAGTACAGCAGATTTTGGAAAACCAGTGGGCAGGCTGGAAAAGATCATTCCCTTGTGCCAGCAGCAGATCCGAGCCCTTTCTGAACACATTTTGCCTTGCTACCAAATAAGGGAAGATATCCCTGCAGGGCTGGTGCTTCCTGGGACACGGGCAAGGGGAAGGCAGGGCAGGCAGAGCACAGAGAACCAAGAGGATGATTCGAGGGGAAGGGATGAGAATGAGAAATAAATTCACAAATTCCATCACTCTCTGTCCTTTAACCAATGACCCCATTGTGCAGTGCTTGCCCATTTTGCTCTTCCCTTTGCTGATTTTTCATGCAATGGCCATGGCACAGCCCCAGATGGACACACTGGGACACTGGTCAGGGTGTTCATGCAGGACTGTGCCATGAACAACTTACCTGGGAGTCACCACAGGAATTTAATAATTTACAGCACAGGGATAATAGAATAACCAGGTGTGATTTGGCCCCTCATCCCGGGAAGGAAGGCAGGGCACAGACAAAGGAGGTGCCAGGCAGTGGCACTCAGGTCACCTCTCCTGCTCTCTCACACAGCTACATTTGGCAGCACATCGAGATTGGCTACGTGCAGGGGATGTGTGACCTGCTGGCCCCTCTTCTGGTCATCCTGGATGATGGTGAGTGGGTGGCCCTGCTTTCCCTGTCCCTTTGTGGGAGCATGTGGGGGGATCAGCTGGGGGACATCTGCAGGGCTTGTGGTAGCTCTTGGCAGGATGGTGCCATGCCTGGAGGTGCGGAGCAGGATCCTGTTTGTCCTTGGTGCTGTCTGGCTCCCAGGAGCCCAACCTGGGGACAGGGTGGATTCTTTGGAGGGATATTCTGGCTGTGGGAGCAGGTGCAGCAGAGCCTGTGCAGCCCAGCAGTGATGTCTCTCCTACCTGCACAGAGGCTCTGGCTTTCAGCTGTTTCACTGAACTGATGAAGAGGATGAATCAGAACTTCCCCCATGGAGGAGCCATGGACACCCATTTTGCCAACATGAGATCCTTGATCCAGGTGAGGGTTCCTGACATGGAGACAGTGGCTCCTCACACCCGAGGGGGAAAGGCAGTGTTGGGATGGGGGTCTTGGAGGGACTGAGAGGGGGTTTCAGTGATGGGGAAGCAGGAGGGGAGAGCAGGGGTTCTAAAGACAGCCTGGAGTAATGTGTGCCAGGAAAGGGAGGAAGGACCTGGTGGGAGCTGGTGCAGGAGAGCAGTGGGAGTGGAGGGAAGCAAAGAGATGGCTGGGGCCTCCTGTGTGCACTGATGAGTTTTCTTTTGTTTTTCTTGACAGATTCTGGACTCTGAGCTCTTTGAGCTGATGCACCAGAATGGAGATTACACTCATTTCTACTTCTGCTACCGGTGGTTTCTCCTGGACTTCAAGAGAGGTGTGTGCTGAGACCAGCCAGGACGGGGGTGGGCAGGGTCTGCCGGGTTTCAGCTTCTCAGCACACTCTGCAACTTAACTCTGGATTCCTTTTCACTGTTCCCTGGTTTGTGTGGGGCTGACTGTTCTGTCTGGATACAGAACTGTTGTTCCAGAGCTGCTGCTGAGCCTCACCAGGAGTGTGTCCCAGGCCTGTGCCACCTGCTGCAGGGCAGGATGTGTCTCCCTACAGGTGCCTGACTTACTGCTTCCAGCTGGAACAGGTTCCTGTGGGCAGGAGCCTGCCAGCCTTGTGCCCAGCGCCGCTGTGAGCTCTGTCAGTCAGGGAGGTGTGAAGCCATGGCTGGGGTGGTAAGTGCTGGGCTGGTCCTGTTCTCAGAGCTGGTGTACGACGACGTGTTCGCCGTCTGGGAGACCATCTGGGCCGCCACACGCGTCTCCTCCGCTCACTACGTGCTCTTCATCGCCCTGGCCTTGGTGGAAATGTACCGGGACATCATCCTGGAGAACAACATGGATTTCACAGACATCATCAAGTTTTTCAATGGTACAGCTTGTGTTTTGTTGGGCTGAATTTGTGGCAGCTGCTCAGATGTAGCAGCACGTGGCTGGGTGGAGGCAGTCAGGTCTGGGCTCTGCCGTGAGTGTTTAACACACAGAGCAGTGTGTGGCTGTGCAGTGCTGGTACCTGCAACACGGTGGTAGAGCCCTTGTGCCCCTAAACAGTTGGGCTTTGAGGGGTCTGGTGGTGCTGGGGGAAGCCACGTGCCATCCTCCACCCTGGCCCACCTGGACATGTTGAAGGGAGCTGAGAATGGAGGTTGTGCTTCCTGCTGGCTGTCACCATCCTGAGGAGCTGCCTAAGGATGGCTTTTCAGAGCCAAGTGTCTCTGTGAGGGATGGTTTGGGAATGTGGGCAGGAGTTCACAGTTCAGCTCCCACCTGGGGCTTGGATGAGGAGCTGTGGGGCTGGGGCTGCTCAGGTGTGACCTCTCTGGCTTCCCCTGTCTGTTCCAGAAATGGCCGAGAGACACAACACCAAGCAGATCCTGAAGCTGGCTCGGGACCTTGTCTATAAAGTGCAGACTCTGATCGAGAACAAATGAAGGACACGAGGCAGACGAGGCATCCAGAGAGCTGGGAATCCCCTCTGATGCTTCCTCCCTTCTCCTCTTTCTCCAAGTGCCACACCTGTGGAACTCAGGTAGTGGGACACGTGCTGCTGGCTGAGCTGGGAGAGCCCTCGGAAGCGCCGTGCCAGGGGCCCCAGCTCAGACCTTCTGCAGAGACTCAACCAAAGATCCATCCAGGTGTGTTCCCTGTCGGGAGCAGGACCAGGCAGTCACCTCCTGGCCTTGCTGCAGCAGAGGGGCAGCAGGTGTGGTGGTCACCACAACTGCCCAGGCACTGCCAGCATCCCGGGCAGAGCTCGGGGCAGGGAGGACAGAGCTCCGCGTCCTCTGTGGCACAGACATAGAGCTGCTTCCTTGGGGCTGTCCCTGGCAGGGGGAAGGCAGCTGGTCTGTGAGCCCACACAGCACAGGGATGCTGCCAGCCCTCAGCTTCTTACCAACATGATGAGGTTCTGCCATAACTTTGATCACAGAAATTCCTCTTTTGACCTTGTCCTTGACGTGTTGCATCCCCTTCGGTATTCTCTTTCCTAGGGCTCTCTTTCCTCCCTCGGATCTTACATTGTTCTTACAATATCTGAGCACACAAGAGTTTCATCTCTGGATGGATTTTCAGAGCAGCTCCAAGTTCAGCATTGGAGTTGCTTTGGTTGTTTGTTTTTTTTCAAAATCCAGCCTCTGTAACCCTCTCTGAACACTGGGAAATCTGGCCCTGACCTCCTCTGGGAACTCCTGGCTGGAGGTTTTCTTACCTGCCTTACTTTAGCTGCTTGTGGTAGGAGTCTGGTCTCCCTGTTGCTCCTCTGCAGCCCCTGTGAGGGAAGGGATCCTCAGAAGGCAAACCAGAGCTCCTGATGATCCTGACTTTCCCTCTGGTGGGGTCTGTCTCTTCCTCTGTCCATGTTAAGACCAGCTGCTCAAAGCTCAACAGCACTAACCATCCCCTTGGTGCCTGTGGGTTGTCCGTGTGCTGCTGAGCCCCCTAAGCCCACCAAAAGTCCTGTTAGGTCTTGGTGGGCTTCCCCCACATGTCTGTGAAGAGGAGAATAGCCCAAGGTCCCTGAGTGGTCTTTGCTTTAGGAAGATGCACTTGTGTGGCCACTTTTCCTGCAGTGGCTCCAGTGCTGGAGTCTCCTGCATGAAGTGCCTCTCAGCTGCTGTGTCCTCAGCCCTGCAGAGGGGTGGAGTCCTTCTCAACTCAGGTAAAAACACTACAGGAAAAGGAGAGCTGTGGGTGTGGAGGGTCCAGCCCCACCAGGGAGGGCTGTGCTGTGGGTGTGGAGGGTCCAGCCCCACCAGGGAGGGCTGTGCTGTGGGTGTGGAGGGTCCAGCCCCACCAGCGAGGGCTGTGCTGTGGCTGCGGGGCAGGCGCTGGGCTGGAACGAACTCTCTAAGGGTACTTTCTCTCAAGTTCTGCTGCAAAAATTTATGTTCCCCTTCGGTGCAATGTGTGATGTGTGTGCTCCCCCCTCCCCTGTGCAGGGAAGACCCTGCTCCTGCCTTGCTGCTGGAGTGCTGCCCACGGAAGGCAAAGGGGCCCTTCCTTCTCCTGTGGAACTTGTGCGTGTGCTGTTCTGTGTTGGCTCGTGGCACGTGTCAGATGTTGCTTGCAGAAAACAGATGTCAATCTGCACAAGAGAAAACTGCTGCTTCAGGGAAGTTCTGTGGAGCTTGGTGAAGTGATTTGCTGTTTCTGAGCAAATCAGGTAGAAAAAAGAGCACGTTCTGTCTGCTGGGACACGGAGGTCACAGCTGGAAAGGGCACGGAGAGTGGCACATCCTGAACCCCTGGGGGAAGAGGCTGTGACAGGGGCAGAGCAGAGGGCAGCCCTTTGCTCCTCATAACTGCATCAGATATGTACACTCATCTGGGAAATTCCTTGCAGGAGTTTTCTGCAGTAAATCCCCAAAGGGTGCTGGTGTGTTGTAGCTCAGGAAACAAAGAGCTTTAGATCTGCCAGTTCCTGTGTGAATCTTCCATCTTTCCACCAAGCAGAGCAAAAAGCTCCTGCCCTCCCTCCATCCCAGACAGCTCCTGTTCCCTCGAGGTTCTAGATGGGTAACTGCCTCTGTCACCTTTGCAGAGGGGAGGGGGAGTGCTCTGGGACAGGAACCCACAGGTCATCTGAAACACAGTCTGACCAAGCAACATCGCTGACACTTTATCTTTCCAGCTTCTTTCCTTGGTTTTTAAACAAAAACAGCCAAGAAATTCTGCACAATATTTGCTGTCTGTATTACCTGAGAGTGTCTTTGGGCCGCTCAATAGCAGTGTTTTTTGAATAATTTCTGGGGGAAACAGTATTTATTTATTGATTGTACCTGACTCTGTCCTTGTGTGCTGGCGTGTGAGTGTGTGCTGTTGTGCAAATGGAGACAGACATTTTCAGTGTTCTTTACAGTATCTTGTACATGTTCACCAGAAAATTGTGTCTATATATAACATATATACAGTATAGAGAGAAAATATGTGAATTAAGTGGGTTATTTTTTGAGGGAGGGGTGGAAAATCTTTTGCTTCTAAGAACTGTGTGGTTTCTGTAGCACCTATTCCATGATGTGCCAGTCTGGCACTGTCCCTGCACTGGCAGAGTCGGGGGGACAACAGGAAGCTCAGAGCAGAACCAGCATCACAACCTCAGCTTGGCTTCCTCTTAGTTCTGAATTTAAAACAGGAAAAGAAGAAAAAGGGAGGAAAAAAGCTGTGGTGCTGAGTGTGCAGGAGCTGCTCTGCTGGAGCTGTGTGGGGTGCTGTGCCTTGCCTGGGGAGTCACTGGGTGAGAACAGCTGCAGAGCTGGGGTTTGGTGTGGGCTGCAGAGACTTTGGATAGTCCAAAGAGTAGTCTGTCATTTAATTTGGGACTGAAAGTGTTCTCATTTGTGTCTGTTTGGGTAGAGAGGGAGTGTCCCTGGCCCCTGAGCACTGGGGCTGAGTCCTCAGCAGCCCCAGCCAGCCCAGCCCTGCTGCAGGGAGAGCCCCACGTGCTGCCCCACCCTTATCCCTACAAACACAGGGCAAACCATCTGCCAGAAATATTCCTGTGAGCCCCTGAGTCTGAACATGGAGGTCCAGCTTTGTGTTCCCAGGAGGTCAGAATGAGGCTCTGGCAGTGCCTGTGCTCTGTGCTTGTCCATGCCCAGTCCCAGCTCTGCTCTGAGCATCCTTCCCAAGACTCAGTGGGGCAGCTGAGCTGAGCCCTGGGAGCAGCTTCTTGTGCTGGTGGAGACCCACAGTGAGGCACCCTCAGGAGTCTGGGGCTCTGGTGGTTAAAGGCTGCTAAAATGGAAGCAAAGGTTTTGTTGGGCAGCTGTTTGTGGGCCTTCTCTGGCCTCAGTCTCCTGCCCCCCCTGCTAGACCCCCCTGAGATAAAGCTTTGTTCTGGGGTTCTGAGGGTGGGAATCATGGCCTTGGAATCCAGCATGGATCTCTCCTGGCTGTGCAGCCAAGGATCTGTGTGCCACAGAGGAGAAGCCTGCCACCAGGGAATGCTTGTCCATATACAGCAATCTAGTCTGGCTCCTTGGGGGAGAGGAATGTCTCACCCCAGCAGCTCTGGCAGCTGAACCCCCCTGCAGTGGCACTGTCAGCTGGGACTATCTTTAGCCTATTGTTGGATCTGTGAGACCAGGGACTGGAGCTGTTGTGCCTTAAACTACCAGAGGGCAGGCTTAGATTGGATTTTAGGCAGAAATTTTTCCCTGTGAGGGTGGTGAGGCTCTGGTACAGCTTTCCCAGAGAAGCTGTGGCTGCCCCATCCCTGGAAGTGTCCAAGGTCAGGTTGGATGGGGCTTGGAATAACCTGGTCTAGTGGAAGGCATCCCTGCCTGTGGCAGGGGAGTGGAATGAGCTGAGTTCTGAGGTCCTCTCCAACCCCAACCACTCCATGCTTTCTGATGGGATGCTGCATTCTTCCCTGGGGTGCAGCAAGGTTTGCATCCCACACGCTCTGGATCACTCCACAGGAAGGATGTTCAGCTGTTCAGCTCCCATCACACCTTCCTGAGCATCTGTGGAGCTGTGGGGTTTGGGATTTATCTCATGCTCAAGATGCTCAGCTCACAGATAATCTTGCTATGTTTAAATCCAGTGAATGTTTGTGTCCTGGCCCCCCATCCCCTGGAGGGAGTGACTAATGGATTCTCTGCCTGCATCTGAGCTTTCTGCTGATGCAACCTTCCAATGAGCTCCTGGTACCCACCTCTTTGGATGTTACTCATGCAGACCCTTTAGAAGTTGTCTTTTTTCCTAAATGTGTGAGTTTTCTAGGAGTTTTTCTCTTGCTGTGTTGAGTCTCTGAATTGCTTTGCTGTGAACATTTTTTATGAAGACTGAGAGGGTTTTCTGCATGGGAATTTCTTGCTGCCTCCCTGTCCTGCTCTCATGTGGCCCCTGAAATGCTGAGGATCCCTTACTTATCTAAATGCACTTTATAGTGCATAAACTGGAGCCAGCAGTGGAACTGCAGGTGTCAACCACTGTCATTGATGAGTGAAGAACAGGCCAAGGGAAGGGATATTCTTGCCAGGGCAGGTTGGGATCACAGATCTGCTGGGAACCCATCCATGGGCAAGCTGAGCCCATCCCAAAATCCCTCCCTGGAGACACAAGCCTGTGGCCAAGAGCAATTTATGGAATGAGATTATTCTTATTCTTTGTTCTTTCTTTATTTGTTACATATTTCACTCTGCCTGGCTGCTTTCCCTCTTTCCCAGCCTGCCCTGAGTAGCTGCTGGTCCCCTGGGAGCCACCGTGGCCAGCGGGCCTCAGAACAGGGATGGGACCAGTTTGGGGATTCTCATCACCTAAGTTTGCTTTTAAAAATATCTTACAGTACCTTAAATCTCTGCTCCCCCTGAGCACGGATGTTCAGCCAGTGGGAGCCTCGGACCCTTTGATCAGTAGGACCAAAATGATTTTCATGTCCTCAAATCCTCCGTTTTATTTTTCACTCCATTTGGGAATTTCCCCAAATACTGAGCAGTTTGGGCTTGTCTTCAGCATTTTACTCTTGTATGAGCACAAATGAATAGAGAAAGAGCACAATGTAGAGAGGGAGTGACAACTTTCTAGCGCTGTGGAAGGGTTGGAACTCCCCAGATGCTGTGCCAGAAATTTCTGTAAAAGCTTTTTCAGACACCCTGAAGGAGATCAAATGCCACTGACTGTTCCTGTGACTGCACTTGCAGTCAGGACCCTCGTTGCCTGCCCCAAATTAACATATTTCACTGGGTAAGGCCCCTGAATGGTCGTGGTCCCCAGTGGCCCCACGTTTGTTCTCTGTGTGGGTCACAGTTGAATGTTCCAGTGCTGCTCAGTGAGTGGTTTCCTTCAAAACTTTGCCCGAATCCTGAACTTCCCAGAGAATGTTCACTGTTGGAATAGCCATGCAAGTCTTCTAATGTGTCTAATTTTAGATCAGTGATACCTTAAATTCCTGTTCAGTGGTTTAATCACTTCCTTCTGTAAATTGGTTTTGCACATGGAGGCTGAGCCGGGCCCGGATGGGGCTGCGGGTGATGGACCCTTCCCCACGGGGGCTCCCGAGCCATTGGGGTGGGACAGGACTAAGAGCAAGGGCACTTTGCATCAGCTCTTTGATAAGGGGTGGGGGGGTGGGGAGTAATCATTTATCCTTTTAATTAATTAATTTTTTTAATCGATGCTAAAATTTACACTATGCACGAGATCTTAAATACATGGAAGTTTTAGGAATGGGTGTGGCTTTGCTGCTGAGGACAACAAAGAACTGAAAATCCTGATCCTGGATATTGAGAGACTAAAGATAAGTCATGGCTTTGTAAGTTCAATTTAAATTCTCAGAAATTCAGTCTTTCCTTGGAGAGTAATTCCCAGGAGCCAGGGAAGGAGAATCTGTTTTCCCAAACAGAATTAATGAAAACTCTTGTTGAAAATCCAACAGCCTCAGACCCATGATTGTCACTCCCTGGTGCAAGGAGTGTTCTGGAGAGCCGGGCAGGGGGGTGGGTGCCACAGCCATCACGGGGGGATGCACCATCCCAGCCTCTGTGGGACAGGGCATTGCCCCTCAGCACAGGGATTTGAATGTATCTGATGTCCTGGCATTAGACTTTTCTGTTGCCCTACACCGAATTGCTGCTTTTCTCTGTTTTGATGCCATTTTGGTCTCTGGGAGTTGCTCTATCTGAGCTTAACGAGCACTTACAGCTTTTAATCTCTTTGTAGAAGTGCTGCTAATGTTCTTGGATTATCTGAATTCCACACTGTGGTATAATATCTGTTTTATATTATTTTATTCATGCTTTTGGTTTTTTAATGTAAACTGTTCCTTATTGTTGTTCAGAAAGAAAAATTAAAGCTCTATTCTCTATGGTTAATGTATTTTCAATCAATCAGGTCCTGGCTGCTCTTTCTGCCTGCGCCGTCCCTGGGAAGGAGGGAACATCCCCGGGAAGGAGGGGATGGGGACACCCTGAGAAGGGAGTGCCCCAAATGCTGCCTCTGCCAGCCCTGGGGGTGTCTGTGCTGCACCAGAGCTGCCTGTCTGGGGAAGAGGGGGATGCTCAGGTGCTGCTGTCCTTGTTCTGAGCCCGAGGTCTCTGTCTGGGGGGTGATGCCACTTCCACATGGCACAGGGGGCCCTGTGTGTTGTGCCCAAGCATCTCTGTCGTGGGCAGGGGGTAGAAGGGGGCTGTAACCAGGTTGCAGAGGTGGGACCAGTGCTGGGAAATCAGCCCCCCAGTGTCAGACTTCACTGCATCGAGTTTAACTGCATTTCTAAAAAAGGGAGTGCAAGGAAGACTGGCTACTCACTCCAGATTCCTGCCTCTACATACTTAGGAGAAGAGGCTTAATTAAATAAAACCTGGTATTTAATTAATCCTTAATATGTTTGCTTCTTGGGCTATGTTTGCTCCTATGGCACAGCCCCAGTTTCCAGTGCAGGCTGAGGGTTTGCAGGGAGCTCACAGCTCAGGACTTCCAAAGCTGATGGAAACACTCCCCAAACACACAGTGCTTGCAAAATGTCAGGGTGGGATTCAGCCAGCCATGGTGAATGTGTTAATCACTGATATTAATCACTAGGGCCAGGTCCCCGAGGTGCCACAGGAGGAATGCTCTGCGCTCTCAGTGTGGAGAGGCTGGAAAAATCCTGCCGTTCAGATGGAGGAAAGTAAATGATCCTAAAAGTGAATTTCATTAATTTTTAACTGGGGGTACTTTCTCACAAAAGCAGATATCCTGAGGTTGTGCTTTGAAGTGCATGGAAATTTCCATCGGATCTGTCACCTCAGCAGCAGCAGAGGAGATGGAAGTTGGCAGAGCAGATCTGGAGAGGCAGCAGCTCCGTGTGTGGTGTGGGAAGGAAAACCATCCCAGTCCCTGGCAAACAAGGGCTCTGCAGGAGATGTTCACCACCAGGTGAGGGCAGAGGACAGGAGCTCCTCCAAGGGGTGGTGACAGCCCCTGTACTTTGCATTGCTCCATTTTGATCCTCTGCTCCATCAGCCAGAGCCTTTGGCTGCCTGTGGGACCATGGTGGATGAACCAATTTCCTGTGGCACAAGCCCAGGGGTGGCTGGGTGTGAGGGGGGACACTGGAGGCTGAGCTGGTGACCCCAGCTGTGAGTGCTCGTCCTCACACAGCCTCCTGCCAGGCTCAGGCACCATCAGCCAGGAGTATTTATAGCCCGTTGTTAACATGCATGAATGGACATGCTGAATCCTGGCACAAACCGAGGCCCTGGAGGCTGAACATCTGCTCAGGTGTCCTGGCAACACCCCTCGTACCTCTGCCTCCTTAAGGTGTTCTAGTATGTCAGAGAGGCCTTTCCCAAAGGAAAATAAAGCCAAAAATACAAAGGCCAACCCATAGCTGGGGGTAGCAATAGCTGGGCTGATGCTGGGAGAGCCCCACTTTGCACAGGCACCACTCCCTGACCCTGGCCCAGCCCGGGGTCCCTTCCGAGCCCAGCAGTGCTGGGAGCTGGGGGACTGCACAACTGGGACCAGCTTTGCCAGCCTGGCCTTGGGAGTCTGATGGTATCAGAGCGGTTTGGGTTGGAAGGGACCCTAAAACTCATCCCTGTCGTTTGCAGGGACACCTCCCACCAGCCCAGGGTGCTCCAAGCCCCGTCCAACCTGGCCTTGGACACTCCCAGGGATGGGGCAGCCACAGCTGCTCTGTGCCACCTGTGCCAGGGCCTCAACAGCCTCACAGTGACGAATTTCTTCCTAAAATCTAATCTAAACCTCCCCTTTGTGAGCTTAAGTTGTCCTTTAGCTCAGTTTGAGTGCAGAGGCCGAGGGGAGCACTGTGCTCTAGCATTCCCCAGGAGCTGTGCATGTTCCTCACAGCCATGAAAAGCGAGCTCAGCTCCAGCAGCCAATGGAGCTGGATGTGTCAAGCCAGCCCTTAAGCACGAGGAAGTTGCATCCTTTTTCCTGGAGCATTTCTCAGCAAGTGAAAGCATTTCTGCAAGGCCTTTAGCAGCCGTGCTGGAATGACATGTGAGCACTCAGGAGTTATCAGAGGGCTCTTAGAGGTGATAGTGCACGCCCTGAGATCAGCTGTGCCTGTTCCGTGGGTTTCCCGAGCAGATTCCAGGAGTTCAGCGAGGCTGTTCCTCAGAAGATGCTGCCGTCAGTGTGTGGGGCTCAGGGTTCAGAGCACGATCTCTGCCTTAGGGACCAACCTGGCCCTTGGGTGGGTGAGTCTGAGCTTTTTTTAGTTCAGCAAATGGAACGTGGGTCCTCGGCTTTATCGCTGTGGCTGAGGACGTGTTGTTGTTGGCGGAGTTCCAGGAGTGCGCTGAGATCTGAGTCACTCTTCTGCTTGGGAAAACAAAAGCAGACTCACAGGGAATCTGCATCCCTTTGTTCTGCCCACAGCCCCCACGCCTGACCATGTCCTGAGAGCGATGGGACCCATGTGGGGCTCTGTCCTCACCCAAACCAGAACAGGCAAAACCACCAGGGATTGTATAACTGGCAAAAATCCCACCCTCACTGGGTTTTGTCTCTGATGCAATAAAACCTCTGCAATGGTGCAATCTAACAACCCCTTCCTACTGGAGAGCATTATACATACAAATTTGATGCTCAATTATCCTTGTTTTTTTGTCAGGGATTCCTTGGCTCTGGCTGCTTTCAGCAGCTGAGGTTTGACAGTCTCTGCCTCCTCCAGTTTCTGCTCTCTGGAGGAAGAAGCGTGTTGTGGACACCATGGTGTGATCCTCCAGGCCCTGTGCCCCCACTGGTGTGATGATGCTCCTTCCAGGGCCTGGCAGAGCTCAGCCTTCACAGGGGCACAGCAGATGGTCCAAGACATTGCACCGCATGTTTTCCAGACTCTCCCCTTTAAACCACTACTCTCCCTCCTGTGTTCCTTCTCCCAGTCCTGCTCTCCAGCAGACTTGGGGGTGGGAGAGGCAGCAATGGGGTCCCGTGGCCAGCAGGGTTTTGTTGGGAAGGCAGTGCCAGGGCTGTGCCCTCCCTGTGCTCTGAGCCAGGCTGCTCTCTGTAGCTCTGCACTGATTTCCCTGGTGGATGAACACAAAGAGGTGGGAAAGAAGCTTTTAAGGTCTGCTGCTGTGGTGGTGATGGGGAGTGGGAGGATTTCCTGGTTGCCTTTTTGCAGATTATCCATAGTGGGCATGAAGCACCTTCCAGTGGGTGCTCAGTGCCTGAAGGGTGCAGGGACCTCCTGGCTGGTTCCTCCTGGAGCTCATTCTGAGCCATCACTGATGGTTTGGGCTCTTGTGGGAGCAGTTCCCTGGTGGAGGGTTGCAAGGCAGGACTCTGAAGCTCTTCCCTGCTGAGGGCCGGGGCATTTCAACCCCATGTGGGCTTGGGAAGAGCAGTTCCCCTGATCCAGCTGGAGTGCTTTTGCATACACCTCCACCTCTTCAATAACAGGAGCAACTGGCCCAGCAGGAAGAGAGAGAGACTGTTTGTGTCTGGGACAAAGGAGGGGATCTTGTCATCTCACCTGGCATGGTTGGGCAGAAGTGGCACAGGGGCAGCTGCTCGACCCCATGGCAGCAGAGCAGGGACTGTGGGGTTTGCCTGGGACCTCCCACTCGTGTTTGCACCTGCCCTCAGGTGTGTGATGGACATTCAGCAGGGGCTCCATGTGCCATATGCAATTAACCCATTTCTCCACTGCAGGGCACTGACAGACTGTGCAAGAGGAGCCGATCACCGGAGCAGCCCCTCTGGTGCTCAGAGCAGTCGCTGTTAGTCACTGCTCTATGCAATTCTTAGCTTAGTTCTGAAGGGATCACAGCCTGGGAGTCAATTGGATGGTGGAGAGGAGAAACAGGGGCATTACTTATCCGAGAAGCGGAGCCTTTTGTTTGAAAACTGGGTTTAAAGAATGGAAAGTTCTCACAGATAAGGGACCCGTCAGTTTTTCCAAGTGTGTATTGCTGCATATCATCACACCAATGGCTCTGGTGGAGTCATAAATCAAAGGGTCAAAGCTCAAATGTCAGTGAGGTGAGTCTGGCAGTGCCTGTTCACTGTTGCAGAGTGCAATTACAGCCCTGATTCATAGACATGGGAAAGGATCTGGAGCAGCAGGAGTGGCTGAGGGAGCTGGAGAAGCTCAGCCTGGAGAAAAGGAGGCTCAGGGGGAACCTTCTTGCTCTCTCCAACTTCTTGAAAGGAGGAGGAGCCAGGTGGGAGTCAGGCTGTGCTCCCAGGGAACAAGGGACAGGACAAGAGAGAACAGCCTCAGGCTGTGCCAGGGAAGGTTTATACTAGATATTAGGGAGAATTCTTTCCCCCAAAGGGTTATCCAGTTGTGGAATAATGGGCTGCCCAGGGCAGTGGTGGAGTCACCATCCCTGGAGGGGTTTAACAAACATGTTGATGTGGCACTTGGGGCCATGGGTTAGTGGTGGCCATGGCAGTGCTGGAGGAACGGTGAGATTCAATGGTCTTAGAGGGCTTTTCCAACCCAAATAATGCTATGACTCTAAAAGAGCCTGAAGTGGTGGGTGGCAGGGGGGTGGCAGTTCTGCCCTGCTCTGGAGCTGGGGTCCAAGGGCTGACGGATGGCTGGGGAGGTTCCATGTCCCCACTGCAGGTCCCACGGCTCCCGCCCTGTGCTGTTCCTGCACTGCAGCCGTTCCCCTTCCCACCTGTTTGGGATGTCCCCAGGGGAATGAGGGCGGGTGAGGGTGAGGATACAGCCCCTCTGACTCCTGGCAGCACTGCCATCCCACTGGGCACCTCCTGCCTCAGGCCTGCCAGTCCTGAACCAGCCACAGCCTCTGTGGCCACTCTGAAGCAACCTGGTCTCACCTCCCCAGGCATTTGCAAAGGCACAGCAGAGGCTCCTCCTCAGACAGTGGGAAACGAGGCAGCAGCTCCTTGGGAACACTTGGCTGCTCTTCTTGAAGTCCCCATTGGAATGCAGCCTCCTGGGGGCTGTGCAGCCTCTGGAGCCCGGCTGGGCCAGTTCTCTGGCTCTGTCACTGTGTGTGGGTGTTTCTGTTTGCCATTAAGTGGCTCCTGAATAACTGATCAGACAGTTTCACTGCTCCCCAGTACTTGCCGAAAGCCCCGTGTGCTCCAGCAGGGGTTCCCAGCCATGGGTGGGACAAGAACCACTTCAAAGAGGGGTAAGAGGCAGGAACAGCCTCTTGGCAGAGGCAGGATGGGAGCCACGGATCACCCTCATCCCAAGTGCCAGCCACAGCCTGAGCTGCTGGGAGGGTGCTGGAGGGGAAGGGTGCACCAGGGGATGGGTTATGGCTTGGCTTCTGGAAAAGAGAAAGGCAAATGAGTCCTGGAATTGGGATTGCTTTGTGTGGTGAAGATAAAAGGGTTGCTAAGGTGGGGAAAACACCTATTTTATCCTGATTTGGGAGCAAGGGGGGTCTGTGGGAAAAGGATCTTAATTTAAATTGGATGTGAGTGTACACAACAAGGGTGGGGACAGAAGTGAAGTGAAATGAGCCATGGAGCTCCCTCTCCCTGTTCCATGGAGCTGCCTGACCCCTGTTCCATGGAGCTGCCTGACCCTGTGCCATGGAGCTGCCTGTCCCCTGTGCCATGGAGCTGCCTCCTCCTGTGCCATGGAGCTGCCTCCTCCTGTGCCATGGAGCTGCCTGTCCCAGTGCCATGGCATCATCCTGACCCACCACTGCCGTGCCAGCCGCCAGCCAGGCTCTCCTGCTCCTGCCATGACTCAGGCCTCGCCGCCCTGCCTGGGAGCCGACCTTGGACTCCTTGGGCAGGAAACCACACCTTTGGTAATGACAAAAAGCAGCATCTGGAGCGCTTGAATTGCCACAGCCTGGCAGGGAGGAGGTGCCCGCAGGCAGGTCTGGTGGCTCGGGTGCCATTTTTGGGGGAACCTAGCTGAGCAGAGATGTTCCCTCCTCTGAGTGGCCAGTGTCCCCTGCCTGAGGACACCTGTTCCCTGGACTGGGCTCCTGCAGCTCCCAGGCCCCCTGGCTGTGCTGCCCGTGGTGGGCTGAGGGCACTGCTGCCCACAAAACTGGATTAGTTCCCTGGTGTGCAACAAGCCCACAATGACACACTCAAGAGAGACACTGGTTATTTCTTATTCCAGAGCTGTGCAGTCCATGCCCTCGATGGCATTCCACAAATCCAGCACACCCCATGGGACCCTCCCTGCCATTATTTATAAACAGAAATTCAGAGTTAGTAGCTTTCCAAGTACAGCCCCTCTATTAGGATTAATCAGTAATTTCCATGCAAGTCACTTAACTAAATTCTACCTATTATCAGAGGAAGGGTCTAAACTCTACCTATTATCAGACTCTTCATCTGGGCAGGGGCTTTTTGACCTGGCAGTGGGATTTTTAGTATTATAATGAACATAGTTCAACTATAGGTTGTATGGACCTTGAGTGTTTTGCCAAGGCAGCAATGCATACACAGACAGCAACATCTTGATTTACATCCTTAAACCTTGTTAGTTCCAGGATGTCCTTGACGAAGAGATGCAGCTGCTGCCTATGCCACTGATTATAATCACAGAATTGTTAGGGCTGGAAACAGGTGGGTATGTGGAGATCACCCAGTCCAACCCCTGCCCAGGCAGGGTCACCTGGAGCAGGTGACACAGGTGGGGTTGGAATGTCTGCAGAGAGGAGACTCCACACCCTCCCTGGGCAGCTGCTCCAGGCTCTGCCACCTCCATGGAAAGAAGTTCTGCCTCATGTTGAGGTGGAACTCCGTATATTTCAGTCTGTGGCCATTGCTCCTTGTTCTGTCACTGGCACCACCCTCTGACAGCCCTTGGAGATGTGTGGATTGATGGGCCCCTTCTGCAGCCCACAGGCCCAGCTCCCCCAGTCTCTCCTCGCCACGGGGATGCTCCGGACACCTCATCATTCGTATGTCCTCTGACTGCGGGGTTCCGAACCGGACACAGCAGGACCCCCCATTCTGCAGCACCACCCACGTGCCAGGCCGGGCCGGGGCTCGAACCCGCGGCCGGCGGGGCGGGCGGAGCGAACCGCGCGGTCTCCATGGGAACAGCGGCGCTTCCCGCGGGGCCCCGCGGCCACCGGCGAGGAGGGGCCGGGCCAACCCACCCCATCCCCGCCTCCCTCCGCCGCCTCCCGCAGCCCCGGGGCCGGGCCGGGCCATCCCCGCCTCCCTCCCTCAGCCCCGCAGCGCCGCTCCCGGGGGGCCGCGCTGGGCCAGCCCCGCTCCGCCCCCGGCCGTGCCCGGCGCTGCCGCCGCCGCCGCCGCGGGGGAGAGGCCGCCGCGCTCCCAACAACTTCACTTCAAGCAACTTCCCCGGCGGTGCCGCGGGAGCTGCCGGTGGCGTGGCGGGGTAAGCGGCGGAGGGGAGGCGGGTGCGGGCGGGCGGAGGCGGCGGGGCCGGGGCCGGGGCCGGTGCTCGCTCTGCCGGGGCCGGCGGGACCCCCCGTGCCCTGCCCGGTGCTGCGGGGCCCGCTCGGCCCTGCCCGCGCCCCGCTGCGGCACCGCCGCGTCCGGTCCGCGTGTGCCAGAGCAGGGGAGAAACCTCCCCCGGCCGTGGGTTAGTTCGGCACCTGGAGGGGCGGAGGGCTGGGAGGTGGCTTTGGTGCCCGGTGGGGATGTGGGTAGATGGTTTTGGTGCCCGGTGGGGATGGCTGGGAGGTGGTTTTGGTGCCCGGTGCGGATGATGTGCTGGTGGTTCTGGGGATTTAAAGCGTTATTTTGTAATCCAGGAGGGCTGCAGTTATCTGTGCTTCGCTGGATTAGGGATGATAATGTGCTTGGAGGTCTTAGATGGACAAATAAAGATGTTATCCCCCTTGTCCCTCCCTGGTTTACAGCCGTGCGGCTGCTCCTTGGGCAGAGCAGGAGGGATTCAGGCATTCCCGAGAGTGGTGTGGGACTCCTTTATGCCCTGGATTTCAGGAAATGTATTATCTGCTCTTTAAAACTACTTTTAAGAGCCAGTTTAAGGTCGTCACGCTGGTTCTTTTCAACTAGAGATGCACATGGCTTTATTTGTTGGCATTGTATATATAGAATTATAGAATCCCAGGAGACTTTGGGCTGGGAAGGACCTTAAATCTCATCTCATTCCACACCTCCAGCCATGGGCATGCATTTTTATTTTGGAGTCACTCGGGTGGGCAGATTTGTGTTGTTCTCATGTTACGCGGCTCATTCGTCCGTTTTTCCTCCTGACTCCAAATGCGAGTGATTTACGCGTGCACAGAGGGACGTGGAGTTCTGCTGGGTGGGAAGAGCTGATCCCAAAGATCACGTGGAGGTCAGTTCGCAATTCCCTGAATTTACACGGAGTTCTGCGCTCGGGTTTGGGAGGGAGCAGCACCACGATTCTGAATGGGTGCAGCTAATCAGTGAAATCCCAGAATTTCCTGTGCGGAGCCGCGTGGAAAGCTTTGCCTTCCCGAGCCTGCCTGCAGCATTGTTGCCGTTCTTGCCTTCTCCCGTCTGGAGGTGGGAGATTAATCCCGGGGATTCAGGTATTGACTTGACTTCTATTTCTGTGGTGTAATCCGTGTGATTCTGATTTGTGTGCGGGGAATGGGATTAAGGGGAATGGCAGATGGTGGAGCTCTCTGTGCCATTGGGAGAAACGGGAACCTTTGCTGGTACCTACAGACCTGATTCTGTGGAGTTTGGTGGTGGAATTGCGTTCCAGGTCAGACACTGCACGTGATGAAACACCGGGATGGCGTTAAAGGAGCTGCAGCGAACGGTGGTTGGTGTTTTGTCCAGACTGTGCTTTACCCCAGGGTGCCAATGGCGCGCAGTTTTCTTGGTCGGCTGAGAGGTAAACTCTGTTTCCAGGGTAACTGGGAAGTTGTTCAGCTGCTTCTGAGGTACTTTTTGCCAGAACTGAAGGTTGTTGGTATTTTCCTTGTCTCTCCTCTGCAAACCAGAAGGATTTGCATCTTTGTAACAACCAAATGAAAATGGGAGTTTTCTTTGTTTCCCTGTGACGTTGGCAGGGTGTGGTAGGGAAGCAGACAGTGTGTGGCAGAAATGCTAATAAAGTTACCTGGCAGCTTAATCCAAGTAAAGACTTTATTAAAAAAAAAAATCAAGAACTTAAACTTTTTTCCCTTTTTTTTCCCCTTTTTGCTAGGGTTTTCTTCACTGCCTTTTCCTCTAAAAAAATGTCAGGAATATATATTAGCAAGTAAAGCTCCAAAGCCTTTATACTTTAGAATAGTTAAAGAGGGTAGGAATCCTATTTAACTAGAAGTTGTAGCCTGTAATTCCCTTTTGATAGGTGTTTAGTTTATTGAAAATAGATGTGTAAAGTTCAGTCTGTTTCAGACGATGCCCTGAGCTAATTCCAAGCTAAATGTTTTCTTTCCAATAAATAGAAGACTTAGAACAGAGTAGCTCTGGAGTGTCACAGGATGGGAAGTTCCTGAAAGAAGGTAAAGTCTCTGACTCTTTTTGAGTCAGATAGTCTGGCTTGTCATTTTTTGCTGTCTCATTTTATATGTGGCAGTAAAGGACGTGCATGGCCCCAGCCCCAGGGTTGTGCTCACACTGCAGTTCTGGGGCTGCTGGTCTTATGGCAGGAGAAAGGGCAGAGTCCCCTGGGTTCTGTCTGTGCTGCTCCTCACCTGGACTGATGACACAGCCGTGGATTCGGAAAATTTCCATGGCTGATGATGAAGCAGTTTTTCCCTCTGCCACACTGAGGCTTCGTGTACCTGCAGTTGTTTTTTTGGGCTGTTTTAATTCCGTGTTCAGGCACGTGCAGCACCATCACCTTGGCTGCTGATGGAGCCCTTGTGTGTGCAGACTCCTCTGGCAGAGGCTTCCTGAACGTGTGATTTCTAATGAGAGGGAAAAAACCCAGGACTTTGAAATAGGTTTTAGTGAAAGAAGGCATTTCAGAGTTTTTGTTTGAGGAGTTTACCAGCCCTTCCTGCCCTGTGGGCTCAAGGTGACATTCAGACCACATGTGAAAGAAGCAAGTCCTGACCAGCAGGTCCCAGGTAAAAGGTGGATGGAGAGCTCAGGTATTCCCGCTCCTGGGATTCTTTGCACAGCTCTGTGATTTCGCTTGGGTGTTGTCCTGGACTCTGCTCCATTCAGCAGTTTTGTTTCTCTGGCTACTAGATAATTTTGAAACCAGTCCTGTCACCTCCCTTCTCTTTCACACGTGCTTGGTTACTGCAGAGTGAAACAGGAGTTCTCTCTGCTTGGTGAGGAATGTGTTGCTGTTCGTTGCCTGGTCCCTTCCTCGGGATTAGCCTTTGTTTGATCGTTGGTCATGGAGCTTCCTCTCTTCTTGTAGGTTTCTAAGTATCGTCAGAGTCAAGCTGGTAGAGCTTGTAGTGATTTCTCTGTCCCTGAGTTTGTAAACAGAGATAAGAAAACTTCCCCTAGTATTGAAAGCTCCGAGTGGTGCTGGTGGGGAGTGCAGTGCCGGGCAGGGACACAGGGCTGGGGATCCTGTTAGAGAGGATTACTCGGAGTGTGCTGCCTGGGGACACGGAGCAGCTGTGACTTCCTCTCCCATACCTTTGGGTGCTCACGTGTTCAAAACTTGCACTGGTTTCTCAGCAAGGAGTCTGATAGATCAAGATATTTTTCTAAGACCTGGCATGTTTTCTCAAATTGATACTCCACAAAAGTTGATAACTTGGCACTGCTCACTATCCAGGGAAATTTTCCCTTGGCAAAGGAGTTGGTTGTGCTGGGTAGTTAGTGAAAAAATTTACTAGTAAAAAGCTGTGTCTAAATGCAGATTTGGAATTTTCTGCATCGAGTTACATGTAATGTCACTGTTCATTTCTCATTTCCAAGCTCTTTCAAATAGGATGTTTTCCTGCATGAAGTGGGAAGTCTTGCCCTTTCCAGCTGGGTAAATGCACATGATGTTGATTATCATCAGGTGTGCAGTCACCCTAAATTAATAACAAATGAGCAGAAAGGCCAAGGCAGGTGCAGCCTTTGGGACTCCTTGCTCAATTCTCAAGTAGCAGCATTTGGGAGGAAAGGACCGTTTCAGTGAATCATTTCCAGGGCCGTTCCCAGAGCAGGAGATCCCGCTGGGAGCTGTGGGCTGCTTGGAAAAGCGAGACTGAAACAAGTGCTTAATCCTGCAAGCCCAGGCGTGAGGCTGGTGGTGATGCTGTGAGCACAGTGTGTGTCACGGGCCTGTGGCTGAGGCACAGGGGTGACTGGAACCTGGGAACGCTGCAATGTTTTGGGAGTGTTTCTGGTTTGTAGGAATCACCCAAAGACATCCTGGGGCAAAAGCCACAGACTTTGTGCTTGTGCTTCAGAAATCTGTTTAAATGAAGAGTCCCTGGCTGTGGCAGTGTCTTTGCAGTGTAAACCACCATGTGGTTGCCTTGAGCTTGCAGCTGAAGGGTCTGGAATAATAATAATGTTGGGAGAGCTGTGGAATTCCCTCTGCAGCAAATTGGTCTTGAATCCCAACCATGGCCCTCTGAGTGACCACAGGCCTGGTAGGTGTAACAGCTCAGCTGGAAGACATCATGCTTGACATGTTCAAGATGCACCTGCCCTACACAGCTGAACATACAGACTTGTCCTAGGATTGGCTGTGTTTGTGCAGCCCGTGGGACGGGGCTGTGGCTCCGATTCCCAGGAGATGGGCTGCCTGCTGGACTGGGAGAGGGGAAGGAAGCTCGGCTGTCCTGTCCCCCACTGCCCCTCAGTGACCTTGAAGGACATACACAAACTTCTGTCTGAACTCTCAGGCCTTTCTTTTTCAACTTGTGTTCTAGGAATAATTAAAAAAATAACAAGTAACAAACCAAACCCAGAGCAAGTCAGTGACTGTTTGCCTCGATGGGCTTCCCTGGGTGAAGAGGATTTTCCATGTCTTGGGTTCTGTTAACTGGTAGGAAAACCAAATTCTTACAAAACTTGGATATTAAATATTGTCAAAACACACTGAATTTAGTGTGGTAACTGTTCTATCTTTTTGCAGCTATTGGTTAAAAAAATTACAAATGTTTCCCTTTTTTCCTCGTGACTGGTATGACCTGACCCTCTGATCACAAAGGGATATTTAGGTCTATTGGGTGATGATTTTCCTCAGGCTTAAATAATCCAGACTCTTAAAATTAAGCTGTTTATGGAAGGAGACTTCATCTTTAGATTGTGTTTTCAAATCAAGGAGCTTATTTTCTTGCTTCCTGCTGTCTTTGGTTTGCTCTGGAGAAACGTAATGCTGGAACTTTTGCAGCCCAGGAAGCCTTCAGGCAGCTTGGGGATGTTTTCCAGTGCATCTGTACAAATAGGAGATTGTTAATATGTATTTTCACAGTTCCTGAATGCCTTACAATTATGTTGAAACAATGGGAGTTGAATTTTCTGTTTATGCCCTTCATCTCTACAAAACACACTTTAGGAGAGGAAATGAGTTTTTCTGAGGTTTGTGTGATTGCAGGGGTGCAATTTGAGCAGTGCAGGATATGGAGGGTTATTATCCCAAATATTGGTTCTTCGTGGTTGAGTCACGTCCTATGAGCATGCACTTTAACCACGGGGGCTGGGGGGATCTGGGCTCCTCTAAAGCCACTTACAGAGCCGTCTATTGAAAGATCTTATCAGAATTAAGTACCAAAACTTCCAGTTTGGGGCTAAAGTAAAGCTGCTGCTTGCCTGAAAGGAGATAGTGTTGGTCTTGCAGCAGCGTGAGAGCTGAAAGCTTCTTACTATGGTAGTAATTACGAGTCGGGATGGTCATTAGCCTGCAGTAACGAGCAGAAAAAGATAACAATCCAGTTGCTGGAGGTTTGGTATCTCCACAGCGTTCACTTGGAGGGGAGAAAAGAAGTGTGTGCGCCCCAGCAGTTCCTCCGAAGGGCCGTGGGACAGTACGGGCACGGCTGGAGCTTTGTAAGGCTTGTCTTACTGCACAGAATTGGTGTGAGCTTTAATGTGGGGTGGGAGGAGATGTGAGCCTTGTTTCCAGGTCAGAACAGCCCTTTCATTTGACTGGGGGCTGGGAATTGCCACGAGCCGAGTGGGCTGATGCTCCAGCTCGGGGCTTGACCCAGTTACGGCGCAGCCGAAGAGCTCCGTGCCCAGAACGGGCACTCCGGCTTTGCTGCAGGAGCAGCGCTTGGATGCACAGAATGGGGATGGCAAACACAGAGGAAAAAGAAGTTAACTGCCTGTTGTTGTTTAAATCTGAACTACAGGGGTTTGGTGCACCAAGGGAGCGAAGAGGTGAAGAAGAGAAGGTTTATTTCGTTAGTTTAATGCTTTATTTCGTTAGTTTTTCTTTCATTCCAGTCGTTACAAACAATTTTACCCTTTGTAGTTTCTAAGGGTAAAAAGCTGCCAGTGTTCGAGGGAAATACATGCAAACAGCAGCTTAGTGTGTGTTTTAGTGATACAAACAACATTGTTGCCAAACAAATCAGCCTCTTGGGTTTATGTTTTCATAGTGACTGTTTTTGTAATCTTACTGTTGGTTCAATCTGAGCTTTCTGTGCCGTTCAGTAAGTGAGTTAATAAGTGTGAAGTTCTAAAACTGGTTATTCCTGCTGTTGTAAAACGAGGCTGATCTTTATTTTGCAGTGGTGATGAGACTCTGAAAGACAAACAGGAGTGGACCTTAAGTTTGTGTTTGTTCTGCCGTTTCAATGAGCTCACCCTCAGCCTGCGCTGGGTCTGGCTGCGGGTTGGGCCGATCCTCGCAGGGAGGGAGCTGTGCCAACAGTTCACAGGGATGTTTATCCCTGCGAGGATGTTCGACCATACAAGGCCTTCCATGGGCACAGCGGCCTCATCCGTAACGAAACTGCCTGGCCTGGCAGAGTTGGGATGTGTTTTAAGCAGAGCTGGAATTTCTGGCCACTGTCACTGTTTGATATTCCATGGGAGCTCTGGGAATTCTTCACTGACCCCAGTGGGCACAGATGCCTCTCACAGCAGCCCTTTCTGCTGGGGCTGAGCAGCTCGTCTGGCTCACTCCTTTACTGAGGGACCTTGCAGAAATGTCCCTTCTATTACTGTTGTCAAACACTGTCTTACTGTATTGGCACTATTGAAATGTCAAATATTAGTGTAATCTGCCCTTGGAATGTTTTTATAGCAACACGGTGGTTGCAGAGTTATCTAAATATCATCCTATTATTGCTGTGCAATTGTACAAATGATGCTGGGTGGGGGTTTTTTGCATGTTTGGCCTGCAGTAACAGTTATGTTGAAGAGAAGCTGTGACTGTCCCATCCCTGGAAGTGTTCAAGGCCAGGTGGGACAGGGTTTAGAACAACCTGGTTAGTGGAATGTGTCCCTCTTATGGCAGGGGAATATGATGATTCTGTAATACATTTCTGATTTATCCAAGTAGGATTAAGCAGTTCTAAAACATGTTTGAATGTACGCCTCATAATTCTTAGAATTTCTCCTAATGTTCAGTTTAAGTTCTTCACAAAATGAATATTTAAAAAAATAATGAAATCACTACAGCTCTGTGGTTGCTGCCTGCAAAGGAGAGATTAAATGAGTTGATCTGATTACAGCAGTTTCCAGTAGGACTTCAGGTCTTTGTTATTCTCCTGAGTACGTTTTGGCTGGTAGGAAAGAGCTGCTCCCTGTGGTGTCGCTGCCCAGAGGTTCCCACGTGTGTGACCTGCTCTCACCAAACCTGACAGGGCAGAGGGTGTTTCCTTGACTTCTTCCTCAGTAGGGCTGAATCTCGGAGCACATCGGAAATGCTCATCAATTGTTACAGGTCAGCATTTCAAGAAGGTCAGGGAGGCTGTTTCTGCCTGCTGAGCATTATGCTAATTCAGCTGTTAAACGTATTGGAATTGTGCTTCCTTTTGCTTCTGCAGTGCTTGCAGATTCCATGGGAGCCTTTGCTCTGCGCTTGGAGCACACAGGGTTAGTTTTGGACAGGGAGAGGCTTTTCTTGTGTGCAAGAAACATGCAAGAAACTTGTGTGCACATCTCAATTTGAATCAAGTTCTTTAGATGAATTATTTGCTCAAATAGTGTCATGTCGTGTTGGTGCTTGTGCATGAGGAGCCAATCTAAGCAGATGATGCCATAATGGAGAGGCTGAAGCCTTGTTTAAACTTTGTTTAAGATGAAATCAACCTTTCTCTCTTCTAAAGGCACTTTCTTGAAGTACATGTTTAACTCAGGCCCTGGTTCTGCCACCTCGTACAAACAAACCTTTTCTCTCATACTTGGTTTTGCATACTGGGAATGTGTGTCAGTGTTGTTTCCTAACCAGCATCTGTAGTATCTTCAGAGATTATTTGTCGTGTGTGTGATACATGTGTAAAGTAATGATCACACAGAGTGCTGTGTTTGTTTATCTTGGACTATTCCACCAAATGTAGTAAGTAGTTAACTTGGAATCCAGAGGTTTGCACGGTAGGTTTATGACTGGCTAAGATGGTGTTTGTACAAACTTGGCTCTGTAAGGAGCAGCTTTTTCAGATTGTTTCCAAAATTCTTGTTTCAGTTCCATTGAGTCGTTTCTTTTTCTTTTTTTACTGTAACAGCTTGCACACTTTGAAAATGTGGAAAATGGTTGCTTTGAGGTTAAAGCTGTTGCCATCTTCCCTGTTCAGCTTGTCTCTAGAATTGGTTGTGCTCTCATGTCTGTCACGTCCTGGCTAATAACCCTGGGAAGTTGGACTTGAACTGGGAGCATCATTACACCTTGGGACAGGTGGAGCCTTCCCACGAGTTCTTGGGGCAGGCTGACTCCTGCTTCCCTGCCCACCCCCTGCCCAGGCTGGGTTTTCCTTTACTGCTTTCAAACCTTTACA
>JAWWEV010000037.1:9912245-9925270 GCA_035583235.1 Hafferia zeledoni | reverse complement strand
GGGGCAGGCTGACTCCTGCTTCCCTGCCCACCCCCTGCCCAGGCTGGGTTTTCCTTTACTGCTTTCAAACCTTTACAATCCGTGGTCTGCTCCATCCCCTGCCTGTGTCAGCTCTGTCAGACACTGGGAGGCTGCTCTGTCCTGGAGATCTCCTCTGCTCTGTTACTGACACTGCTTCCACCAGCACCCAGCTGATGATGGGAGCATGGAAAAAGCTTGTGAGTATGAGAGGCCTCCAAACCAGAGTTTTGGGAATGTCTTGAGGAGCATGGAGGAGGAGGTCATGAGACAGGTGAGCATCTGGAGAGCTTCAGAACTGCTCACAGCACATGGAAGGTGAGGGAGGCCATCTGGACATGGCCTGTCTGGGTGTTTCCTGCCCTGCTGCTCCTGCCAGGGGACTGTTCCGAGTCCCTGGCATTGCTTTGAGCACAGGGGCCATGGCCAGTGTGGGATGGGCTCTGGTGTGGGGCTGTCCCAGCTGCTGCTGCCAGGGGTTGTAGCTGGCAATACTTCAGAGAGAGGGTCAGCACTGAACTGTCTGCAGACAGTGACCAGAGTGTGCTGTTGGCTGATCAGTGGCCCTGCTGCCTCTTATGTCTGGGGAGGAGTGGAGTGAAACACTTATTAGGGCATGAGTGTGTATCTTAAACAATATAATTAACAGGAGGTTGTTTATAACTGTTTAACCAGTATTGGCTTTAAACCACCGTGCAGGACCGTGTTTGGAATAGGCTGGTCTGGCTTTTATTGGGCATCAAAGTCTGTCGCGTTTATCGTTTTGCTGCAGAGCAAACAGGCCACACTCTGCCTGAGCACTGGGCAGGTTTGGTCAGGCAGAGCTCTCCCATCCTGTCTGTCTGCTCTTGGCACACCTTGATATTTGAACACTTTGGCTCTTGAACCTGATGACTCTGGGGAGGGGAACTCAGGCTGGTCGGGGCAATTCCTGGGCAGAGTTTGTGCCCAGTGGTTCACGTGGGCATTTGTCCATGGTTTGCTGGTTGGCTCATACTTAATGAAACAAAATGAAAAGATTACCCAATCTTCTTCACTGAGCAGGTATGTCCTGTTGGCTCATCCAGTCTCAAAGCTACACATCACTGGAAAATCAAAAGAAATCCCCTCTGAAGCATCCTCCACTGGCTGCTGTCTCATGGAAGGTGTGGGATGTGTGGATCTTTGATTTCCCTGGCCAGCTTTGCCTCTTCACATTGAGCTCCTTGGATTGGCTTGGCTCCTGTTCTGTAAATGGTTTGACTCAGGTGGGATTCCTCCTGCAGAAATGCTGGAGGCAGTGCCAGTTACCTGTTGTTTCCATGACAGCTTTTGTGCCAGGCCACTGTTTGAACTTGCAGATCTGTAACAAAAAGGCCAGTGAGGGAGTTGGCTCAGCAGAGCTGCAGGACTTACTGTGTCTCCTGAGGTCGGTGGACACATCTCGTGCCTGCCAGGGGTATCCAGCAGCGTTAATGGGGAAGCCAAACCGGGCTCAGTTGGGTGCTTTGCTCTGTGGGGAGCTGGGAGAATTCACTATCCTGCTTTTGTTTAGGGTCAGATTTCAGTCAAAGGAACCATCTTTGTAGTAACTTCAGAAAGGTATTTCTAAATGTGAGATCATTCTCAGGTTGCTAAATCCTTTCCTTGGACATGCCCTGGGGAATTCAGATCGGGCGCCAGGGCTGCTGTAATTGTGGTGTGAGTGTGGCTGGGTGGGGGTGGTTTGAGGGAAGCTTCTTGGGCTGGTGCTCACAGACAAGTGAGTGCTCGTGCCAAGGTGTCCAGGTCTGGGTGAACTGGTGAGAACATTCCTGTGATGTTTCATTCCTCCTAATTTTTGCTGAGCTCCAAAATATGCCTGTGTCAGCTATTCATTATTCTCCTGCCTTAGAGTGCAGGTGATCTCCACGCTATAGCATGCATTTCAAGTGCCTTTATGTTACCCTTCTATCTTCATTTTGATGTGTTAGAGTCCTTCTGTGGCCTCTGTGCTTAACAAAGTTAAAAAATGCCCTTCTGTGCCAAGGTTGAGTGTGGTTTGAGCAGCCCTTGGGTTTCCCTGGCCTTGCTGGACAGGGAGATGTTCCACGTGAATGCTTGTGCACATCCAGGCATTCCCAGGTTCCCAGTGCCACCGTTCAGATTTCAGTGCTGGTTTTTCACACTTTAGCTATTTTTCTCCCTTTCACCTCCTTCAATAAATATGTTGATGTTTTTAGTGCCTGAACTGTTGTCTTTCAATTATAGGCAATTTCTCCCTTTCTGTGCTTTCTCAAGCATGTAGAGAGATGGAGGGGGTTGTTTAGTAGTCATAAAGCCTCTGGATACTGTGTTATCAATAATTCATTACAGATCTTGATTTTGCTGAGTAACGTCATGTTTCTGAACAACAAAGTAGTGTATGATGCATGTGCAGGCTTGTTGCTGTCAGAGTTCTTGGCTTGAACATCCTTTTGTTCAGAAAGGGGAGAAATGCAGTGTCACTGCTGTGATGCCTCATGGTCACACACAACCCTCTGCTCTGATCCATTCCTGTCACTCTGGGGAAGGGGAAGCTCCTTTGTGGATTGCTGATAACAAAAACCTGCTCCAGGTAACAAAAGGAACGCATAGACAAGTTGGCAAGGCCAGCTGGTAGTTCTGAGATGGGCATTTACATTAATTAACAGGAAAAAAACTATTTCCTGCATATGTGAAAAGCCAGTGAAGGAAAAAGAGGAGCCTTATCATCAAGGCAGCAGCAGTGGCTGCTCTGGCACATCAAACAGTATTGACAGAGCAGGTTTTTATGGTGTGCAGCTCAGGGCACTTTGCTGCTGTCTGATAGGAGGCAGCACCGGATCCTACCCGGGTCAGAGTGTGTGCAGTACACGAGGAAGGGATCAAAGAGCTGTTGGAACATTGGGAAAAACCTGAGAGGCAAAAAGATTCATGTCTCAGTAGGTCATTGGTTTTAGAGCAGGGGCTGACATAAGGGATTTTGGCCCAGGGAGTGATAAATGCCACAAAGTATTTGGCTTTTATAACAATACTTTATTTGACTCAGAGTAGATTCACTCCTCTCTCTAATCCAATGATTGTTTCAATATTTATGGGAAGTGAGTGGAAATGGTAAATCTGAGCATCATGTCCATTGAATCTGAATGAATTCTAATGACTCCATCTGTATCCTGAAAGGCATAACTGGAGTAGAATTACTCCAGTTTAAGATTGTTAATAATGGGCTATTCCAAGTTGGGTGATCTTTTATGCAAAGCATTTGAATTGCCGCTGCAGGAGCAGGAGCTTGGGCAGAGGAGGGTTTTTCTCAGATAACTCACCTGCATCGTGCCTGGTGCTGGGTAACCCAGTGCTGTCCATGCTGGGAGGTGCTGGCCAGGCCAGACCTGGGGCTGAGCTTGGATTTTCAGTCTGTCAGGCTGCTGCTGCTGGTGCTGGACAGTTTCTCCCAGAGCTGATGCCAGTGATGTGTAAACCCAACTCCACTTTCAGTTCTACTCTTCCTTTCATTTTCCCCCCAATATTTTTGGGTTATGGGGACCACACATTAGAAAGAGCCCATCATAAACTCTCTTCTGTGCCCTCACATCCGAGAAAGCCATGTTGGGATTCACTTCTGCTGGCACACAAAGGAGGCTTGTCAGGGAGCTGGCTTTGCCCTGGCAGTGCCTGCAGCCCCAGGCTGGGGATGGCAATGCTGCCCGGCAGAGGGAGTTGTGTTGTTTACTCATGCCAGCTCTGCCAGTCAGCTGTCACAGTGCTGTCCTCTCCTCTCCACCAGGAACAGGGAGATACCATTATCTCCACCTCAGGCTGGTACTGCCGTGGTGCAGCTTCGAGCAGGACTGATCTGTAGGGCAGGGGTTGCTGTGACTTAAAGGAGCAGGCTTTGTCATTGTTAATTTGTTGATGGAACAGGATAATCTGTTCCTGGGAATCACCTCGTCCAACCCTCTGCAGTTCATTTCTAGAAGAGTGCCTGGTACAAGTATTTTGAGCTTAAGTGCAGTTCCTTGTTGACCAAGCTCGATGACATGTTTCTGCTATGACTAATCAAATATCTGAAAGGTAGAACGGGGAACTGAAGGGAAAATGCTGTCAGACAGTATTATCCCTGGTGACTGAAAATGTGTTGTTAGTGGCCACATCCAAAGCTGTGGGACATGGAACTTTTTGCATGTGATTTCTTTAAGACAGCAAGTGGAGTATCAGCCATCAGAGAAGTCATCAGATGGTAGAGCTGTCAGAGCTGAAGCAGAACATAAATATTTGTATTGAGAATATGCAATGACAGTTTTCCCAGATTGCCCATAGAGGTTGTAGATTCTCCTCACTGGAGTTATTCCAGAACTGTGCCATGTGCTCTGGGATGGCCCTGCTGGAGCAGGGAGGTGGGACCAGATGAGCCGCTGTGGTCCCTTCCAGCCTGGCCCAGTCAGTGATCTGTGATTTCTTTCTGCCCAGGTGAGAGCTCAGGAGCAGCAGAATCTATTGCAGCATCTCTGCTTGGAGTGTTTTATCTGTGGGTGGCACATGCTCTTTGTGAATGAATCTTTCACTGGTGCCTGTGCAGCTTCCAAATCTGCCTGTCAAGACAAGTACAGGTATAAAAATAATGCACTGTAAATCTGCTTTCTTTTTTGCAGAAGCAAATGAATCCTAAAGCTGAGACCTCACATGCATGTTAGTCACCATAGCTATGTATACACACGTATAATTTTTATTCTGTCATCATTCTGGTCTTCTATCCTGTCACTCCATTTCCCTTATCCTCCACTTTTATGGGTTCTGTTTTTCTCCAGATGGTTAAACTGTTGAGGTGATCCCTCAGTGAGTTCAATGCAATGCTCCAAGGCCAGTACCCTCAGGTTTTCTTAAAGTCTGGATGAAACTACTTTGGTTTTTTCTCCATTTTGCAATACCTTAATTCCTTTTTCATCTTTCAGATGTATTTATAAAGGCTCAACATTTATAAATTAGTGCAGGCAAGTCCACATCAGTCACAGAGCAGCTTGAGCTGTTGTACTTTCTGAAGCTGGTTTACTGTACCAGGCCACAAATGTGTTTTCCAGTGCTGGAAATCCTGTTAGAATTTGAGGAGGCAGATCAGAGGATTACGAGCTTTGTCCTTCTGACACCAAAGCACCTGCTGGGCATGAAGGAAAGCAGGAAATGTCTTCTCACCTCGTGTTATTTCTGAGGTACAGTGACCTTCAGGGGCTTGGTTTGCATGGAACGATCTGTTCCCCTGGTTCCTGCCTGGGGGCACAGGGCCATGGCTCAGGTTTATTTCTGAAGCTTCACAGTGCTGTGAAGGCTCTTGCCTATTTTTGCAATGAGTAGGTGGATTTTTTTAATAAACCAGAGCCCACAGATCTGCTCCACTTGATCCTTTGCCTTGCATTCCTGGTCAGGTCAGTGCAGCCCCATGTCCCGTGGGATGGGAGTGCTGCTCCTCCTGCAGCTCTCAGGGTTTGGGTGGTTCTGGGCTGCCAGGCTGGGCAAGGGCTTCCACTGTAGGGTGTTCTGGGGCTGTTCTAACTTCCCTTTGCTTCATGAAGTTGTTCCATGTCAGTGTTTTGGGAGGAAACTGTCCCAGTGACATCATTGCTGCTTCCAAAGCACTTGCAGCAGCTGGTGGTTCTGGAGGCAGCAAGTACAGTGGGTGAAACAGAACATCCATGTCCTCTCATCTCCAAGACTGGAGACAGTCCTCCTTAGCCTTCTCTTACTGCCAAGAGGATGGGAAATTTTTATGCACAGTTACAGTAAATATTTCCAGGTGTGGGTGGTCTCCAAGCTCCCCTTACTGCTGGCACGTGGTCCCGAGTGTGGTGTTTGTAGGGGAGGATCAAAGGGAAGGATGCCAAAGCTGTTTTCCAGGGCCATGTTTCTGTCTGTGCTGCAGCTGGCTCATCCATCTCCGTGCTCCCCCTCAGCCGTGTCCGTGGTGTCCTGCCAAATGAGAGCATTCCCACCTAAAGCCTCTGGAGAAACACAGCCCTGCCCAGCCCTGGGGCTTTGGGAAGGCTCGAGGTCAGAGGGGTCAGGAGCTCCTGATGTATTTCTGCAACAATAATGAGCCAAACTTCACCTTTCTAAAGCAAGGTCATGGAGACTGTACAGTCAAGGGAGGTAAAATAAATCAGTGTTTGATTAATTCCATCATATTCATGATATGCAACTGAAGAGTATGAAAAAGACACAGCCAGGGATTTAACTGGCTTACTCTAATCAAAATTTATTTTTTATACAGTTAAAAGTGAAGTTAAGCTTCACTTTTACAAGAAGACCACATTAAAATTAACCAGGAGAAAGTTCTGTGTTGATTCTGAAAAGGTTTGAGGAGGAATTTGTCAGGTTGCAAATTCAAGTATCCACCCTGGGATGTGTCCAGGACGTGACCCTGCTGACTTTTGGGAGCTGCAGGTGGAGTAAAATTCTCCCTGAAACAGCCAAACATCGTTCTGGAAGAGCCTTATTTGACCTCTGTGCCTTTTGTCAGTTCCACAGTCAGTTTTTCTTGCTTGTAGCCAGCCCTGATGATTAATATTTCATCTGGCACGCAGTGCAGTTGTTTCTGGGATGGCTTTTTTTCCTGCAGAACTGCATGAGGAGGTTATTTGCAGGTCTTGTTTGCGGGTGAAACGCATTTGCAAGGATAAAACCTAAAAGAACATCAGCAGGAGTTGCAGCTGACCACAAAAGCACAGGTTTGATGACAGGAGCAAACCCAACAGCACTTGGAGGCCTGCTGGGAACACCAACTTTGTGCTCAAAAGCCTTTCAGCCTCCCTTCAGCCTTATCCCATAATTCATGTTGTGCTGCAGAATGTCATCTTCTGCTGGCAGAAATCAAGGTTTTGCTTTTATTCCCTATTTTAACTGCCAAAACAATTGGACTTTCTGAAAATACCCACCCACTAATGGGCTGGGTGGAATCCCTCGTGTGGAATGCTGGCTGGAAGTAAGGGATGATTCACACAGGAGGGTGAGGATGTGCACATTTTGGTACCAAAAAATGGTGATTCACCAACATTTCAAAGCATTTTTCCTTGGGTTGGGGTTTGTTCTAGCTTGGGCTCAGGAGACTTTCAAACAAATTAAACCCTCTGTAAAACTGGGAAGGTACAGGAGTTTCTGCTGCAACTGTCAATGAGAGGGTTGTGGAGAAGGAAATTAGGGAGGGATGGGATGGTGAGGCAGCTGTGCAGGTCAGAGGAAGGGCCGAGTGTGCTGTCACTCCTGTGCTCCTGGGAGAATCCCTCGGGAGGAGAACACCATGTGCAAAGAGGGAAAACCCCAACCAAGAGTCAGGCTTGGACAAAGTGATCTCAACGGAGAAGGAGTTGCCCTGAATTGTCTATAGAATGGTGGTTATTGCCCCCAAAACTCAGAGTGCAGAAATTATTGGAGCTGAAAACCTAAGAAATGGATAATTAATCATAAATTTACAGTTGCAAACTGGACCTTTTTAAAGGGTAATGTTCTGAAACTGTGTCTAGACATAACTGGAGCAGTTGGCCCCGTTTGTTACATTAATCCTGCTGGGTTGTGTTCCATGGGTGACACAGACATTGTTATGAAAACAGCAATGACTGATGGCTCTGGAAGCAGACGAGTACTTACCATTGTTTCCCAGGTCATTCCTTCCATCTCTGCCTCAGTAATTCAAGGAAGTTTAGAGGATGACTGCCCGTGCCCCACACCTGTCAAAGGTGTGTCTGGCCTGGGTACACACAGTTACAGTTGGCTGGTGAATCCCATTTTGTCTTAATTACAGAATTCCGGAATGGTTTGGGTTCGGACCTTAAAGCCCACCCAGTGCCACCCCTGCCATTGGCAGGGACACCTCCCACTGTCCCAGGCTGCTCCAAGCCCTGTCCAACCTGGCCTTGGACACTCCCAGGGATGGGGCAGTCACAGCTGCTCTGCCCAGCCTGTGCCAGGGCCTGCCCACCCGCACCGTGTTTTTGTGACTCAGCTCATTGGCCTCCCTCAGGAATGTGACCTTAGATTCATGTTGATCATGGACACCCCGGTGTATTTAACATCCAATTTTTGCTTTAATAAATAAATGTTGTGTCTTCTGTGGGGCCAGCTGGGATTACCGAAGCTGCTGCTCTGTAATTTGTTACCCCTTTTAACTGCGTGACCTTTGCAGTGTGGAGATTAAAGCACGAGGTGTGAAGTTCTCACCCTGGTGCTGAGATGGCAGCACTTAATGGGAGGGATGGTTGGAAATATTTCAGTTCCCCAGTGCGGCTGATCTGGGCGAAGCTCTGGCAGGTGATGATTGTTATGCAATTGTACTGGCAGGAGCAATTAGAGATTTACAAGTGCTTGTAAAGGCTGCTATTTATAGATGGACACTTCATTTAACCAAACGCTAATCTTTTCTCAGGGGGAGGAAATGTCAGAGTGGAGAATTTCATCCCTGGGCTGGGAGTGAAGTGTAATGTCCGAAAGAACAACACTTTCTCCTTTTTTAAAAAAAGGAGAGTTTTCCAAGAGATCTGCACGTGGGGGTTGGAGAAAGGAGGCTTTGAATTTTGCAGTGCGTTGGAATATTCATATTAATGATCTGTGGGACTTCTCAGGTTATTTCTGGCTTGTGTGATTTGGAATATGTAGTTTTAGTTCTCAGCCTCCTACTTTTGATTAAGAAGCAGAACTGAGTTTCTGTGAATTTGGGAAAAGATAATTTAAATGCATTTTTTAATTTCTTCTTACTTTGTGAATGAATTTGTCCAGGGATGTTTTTAAGAATTAGAGCCAGTATGATAGTATTATTAATCTTCCTCTTTGAGAGACCTCAAATGTCCTCTTAAATACAACTGATGGATCTGATTGCAGTGAATAATAATATGAATCAGGCTTAGATCCAAGAATAGAACAAACCTACTTTTTACTGAATGAATTGCATGATCCACTTGGTTATAAAAGTTTCAGAAAAGGGTTTTTTTCCCTCTATGTGTTATTTTAATGGTGCTGTAATATGTTCTTGTCAGTGCTCATAGTTAAGTTGTTCTGTTCTTCCTACGTGCACAGTAAGTGATTGGATTAAATCAGAATTAGCAGAGCAGATCCCATCAGCACCTCTCCAAGTGGAATCCCAGACTGGTTTGAGTTGGAAGGAACCTTAAAGACCACCCAGTTCCAACCTCCCAACCGTAATCTTGGGTAAAACTGTTCTTTTAGGAGCTGCTAATAGGTGTAGTTAAACAAATCTCTTCCCGTATTTACACAATAAGGGTTACTCCAGTTTTGTATACTGGGAGCGGATTTGCTGATAAAGTTGTGTCTAAAGAAGAAAAACTTTGTGTTTGGGAATTTTCTGTGGAGCATTCTTAGTGCATTGGGTATTCAGTGCTGCAGCCGGGCTTTCTGCTTGGTTTGGACTGGATTTTTGGTGGTCTTGTTGGGTTTTGTTTGTTTGGATTTTTTTAATAGCAGAGAGATTTTCTGTGCAGAATTTATGTGCTTCCCATCCTTAGGGAGGACAGATGGGCTTGTTTATCTGCTGCGAGATTCAGGGACAGATTATGGATGATTTTGTTTTGTGTCATGTAAAACATGACTATTTATGAGCGAGGAAGTTGGCAACAATCACGTGATTCATGGTGGAAAATTTATCTGCAGGCTGCTGCTGTTGCCTTAATAGGCTTAAGGAATTAGCAGTGATGTAAATAATAGTTGTGTGGGGAGGGTGGGCAAGTTCCAGACACAGGGTGTGTTTGGGTGCAGCCCTTCCCTATGATTTTTGGCAAAAATAACCCTGTGAACTGAATAATCCATTTTGATTTCTAATGGGCAATATTAATATCCTCTGTAGTGATAGATCTTTCAATTAAAATTACAAACAGCACCTCAGGGCATTCAGATTGGAAGGCTTGGAGGAGCCTCGAGCAGTATTTGCAGGTGTGTCTCTGTAAAACCCTGCGGTGGCTCAGCTTGGCCCAGGACAAATCCCGGCTGTGCAGGTTTTTGGGAGCTGAGGAAGAGGAGCAGCAGAGAAGAGCCAGACCTTCATGTGCCAGACTTTGCTAAGGCAGGAGGAACTTCAGCAGGAATTTCAGTGCCATTTATACCCTGGTTTGTGCACACAGAACATGCCCCAGCACAGCCAAGGGGACGAGGGCACAGCTTGGGCAGCACGAACAAAAACAGTGCCCAGAACAGGGGACAGGGAGACCTGGGGACTCTGCCACGTGAGGTGGGGACAGGCAGGGACACAGGGACAGCAGGACAGGGCAGCACTGGCAGCTTGGACCACTGTCCCTGGGCAGGGCAGGGCAGGGAAGAAACAACAGGTTGTAGCTGATGAGAGGGATTTACAACTGTAGTAGTACGATTACAGTAGTATTACTAAATATTAATAGCATCTGAAAGCCTCCTGCAATTAAGTTTACAGTTGATCTTTTTTAATTGCCCAAAATTTTGTACATTACCAGCTTGGCTGGAGACATTTTATTAGAGACAAGTAGATTTGTTTAAACCAAAATACAGCATCCAGTGTATGCTATATGTGACACTGATAACATGATGATTAAATGTACTTTTTGAATGACAGGAGCCTTTATGTTTTCAAAGTTGGGTGATTCTTTTTTCCCCAGTGATTTTGTTCTCCTTATTCAGATTCTGGTCTGCAATGGGCCACATATCTGTTATGGGGTAGCTGAATTTAAAACCTGAGAACTGACTTTGGTGGGTTACGTGGGGAAAACTGGGGTCCTGTAAAGCTGGAGTGGGCTGGAACTCAGGCAGGGGTAAGTCGTGGGTGAGGAATGTTGGCTGCAGGGGCAGGATTAGGGCCCTCATTGTGTATTCACTGCCCCGCGTTCCGCTGAGGATCAGGTTTAGTCCGTGTAAGAAGCTCTGTGCCCTTTTCTGCTATTCCAAAGCAAAGGAACTACAGGATGGTGATAGGAGGGAACTCCTTCTCAGGCACTGCCAGGCAGGTGCTGTTTAAAGCTGGATTTTCCCCTTTGCGATATCACCCTCATTCCAGCAACGCTTCTGTTCCCTTGGAGCACCTCCCAGAGCTTTGCATCCTTGGAATGTGAGGGCATTTTAATCGGATTTTGGTGGTGTTTCTTAGGAGTGGGAGAGGGAGGAAGATTCCCTGAGGATCTGTGGGATTGTGGAAGGGGCAGATTGCTGTGGATAAGCTGCTTGGGTCAGTGGCTATTTCGGAATGGCGAGGTCAGGGCTGGCATCGGGGATAAGTGGCTGAGACAGAACTCCAAGTGGATTGGAGATGAAAGGGAACAGCCAAGGTGAGTGGAGTTCATTGCCTGCCTGAGAGAGGGAGCACAAACAGGGACAAAAATAAATCCCTGCATTTCAGTGCCAGAGTGGGCTAAGGCTGGTCAAGGGAAGCTGAAGGTGAAGAAAACATTTCTGCAGACTGCAGAGCCAGGAAGGCAAGATGCTCTTTGGGGTTTTAATAATGACGTGCAGGGAGCTCCACAGTCCATAGAACCTACAAGTAAGTATATTTATATTGTAAATTCACACCAGAATAGGGCTGGTGAGAGGTGTCCAACAGTGCCCCTGCAAGGGCTGCCCAAAGGAGACTAAAGGGTGGAAACATAAAACTGAGCTCCTGACTGCAAAATACAGCGTGGATTTCCTAAAAAAGAAGGGTAAGACATCTTTCAAAGGAAAAAAATGATCTAACCTTACGTAGCCACGTGCATCTGCTACAAATTTAAATACAATTTTTATTAGGAAAATTCAGGTTACTTCTTGTAGCTGAAATTCTAATTACTTCTGGTTTTCCCTCAGCTCCGCAGTAAGAATATAATTAAAGGCAAAGCTTTTCTGCCTTTGCTGGAAAAACTGCTTTGTCATGGTAAAAGCCCCATTTTGGTTGAAAATCAGCCGTTTGCAGGTCAGCTGCTCAGGTAGCACCTCAGACTGCTGTCCCTGAAAGGAGCTTTGCAATAGAAAGTAAATTACAGTAATTGAGATTATGGTAATGCAGAGCTCTGTGTTTAACCAGTGATTGACAGCACCTGGGTTTGCAAACAGGCTTCCTGAAATGTGGTTTTAGTTGTGCTCAGATTTGGTGTGTCTGTTTTATTCCCCGAGTTATTCCCCCTTCACCTTTCAGTGGTAATTTCTTGTTGGTTCTTTAGTAACTGTTTGAAAAACATTTTTCTGCTTTATAGTTACATGGGGGAACTTTATACTTCAGAACCAGCTTTTTTTTCTTTAAAATGCTCTGGGTTTTTGTCTGCCATGGCATTACCTGTGCAGGTTTGAATGTGTGTCACACCTGGGTCTGAATGCTCTGCTTCTTTGCAGGTGAGGTCTGGGCAGTGTCTGTGCAGTGATTGCCTTCCTTGTCCTTAATGTGACCTTGGTGACAGAGCTCTTGCCACGATGAGAAGGGACTCAGGCCCTACGGATTGGCTGCAGCAGCAAATGCAAATTATGGTGAGTGGGAGAGTGGGGATTTGTAGGATTATGTTTGTTTGCATTGTTTAGTTCTGGGCCTTTGCTCTTAGATAACAAGTAACACTTTCAGTCACACTAATCCTGGTATTTTTGGCAGTTTGGAAGCACATGCTTGATGCACCTGGCCAGCTGCTTATGTTGTAAAGAGGAGTTGATGTTTCTGTGTCGGCATGAAATCCTGGAATGATTTGGGTTGGAAGAGACCTTAAAGGTCATCTCATTCACCCCACCTGCTGTGGGCAGGTACACCTTCCACCTTGCAACTTCCAGGTCGCTCAGAGCTCCATCCAACCTGTCCTTAAACACTTCTAGGGACAGGGAGTCCACAAGTTCTCTTGAGACTTCTGCTTCAAAAAATAAATTAATTCATTTATTTCTAAGTATCTCAGCCTTTAAAATGTACTCGACCGGTGGGACTCAGTGCTGTGCAAAGGCTCTTGCAGGATTTGGGATGTATTTAGTTGGTGTTTAGTTAATGGTGTGTAGTTGAATCCTGAATAATCCCTGAATAATGGTGTTTCTTGCTGTTTTTTCGAGGAGAAACACTGTGTCCTTCAGTG
>JAWWEV010000037.1:9901164-9912145 GCA_035583235.1 Hafferia zeledoni | reverse complement strand
AGCGTGTCTGAAAGGCACCTTGATCTGCAGTTACTTCCTTGTGAATTTAAATGAGAGTGATGATATTTGATCTTCATGCTGACTCCACAGCAATACTTGCCTTTTGCTTTTTTTGCAGGTTCTCTTTCCTTGTTGGAGTCTTTCCCTTCTGTTGAATGTGTAATCCCAGCTATGGCAACGAGAGTGGAACTCAGCTCTGCTTTGGCGTCTCTGGCGGCCGTGCCTGACCTGGCTGAGCTCCGGGCCGAGGACAAGGCGCAGCGGGTGTTTGTCAGTGTGCTCTCTGAGGCCGCCACCAAGGCCAAGGAGGCCTCAGCAGCTCTGACCCTTGAAGACAACAAGAAGTTTGGAGGTTCCCTGAGGTCTGCCACGATGCCGTCGCTGGCATCCAGGCCGAGGCTCTTCCCAAAGCCTTTTTCTAAAGAGAAACCTTCAGAGACCTTTGCAAATGTTAAACCCCCTGTCCCAGCTTTCAGATCCAGCAGTCTGGTCAGAAAGGCCACTGAGGAGGTGTCGTCTGTGAAGGTGTTGAGTGGAAATGTTCCTCCGTTAGTAGATCAGAAAGCGATTGAAAACGAAGATCAGGCTGAGGGTGGGGTGGTCACAAACCTGCCTTTCTACACTGGGCCCAGCGCCAACACCGTCATTCTGTTCGAGCCAGCAGGGCCAGAGCAGGCCAAGGGCAGCCTGGCCCAGGAGAAGAGGGCTCAGGACCACGCAGGATTTGCTGCTCTGCAGACAAAGGAGCTTCAGTGCAGTGTGAAGCTGGAGAAACCATCCGAGACATCCAGGAATCCTGAGGGGTCTATCCATAGGCACATGTCATTTTCCTCCAGTCTCAGACCAGTCTCTTGGAACTCTCTCAAAACTGGGGAAAAAAAAGATGGTCGTGAAGTTCATGCAGGGGAGAAAAACAATGATGATGCTAATAATCTCAACAATAAAGTTGATTTCTCTATTGATGTCCAGCAAAGGGCAAAACATAGACCAGTGTCTGCTATTTTTCTGGAATCGCTGCGAGATCAGAAGCATCACACTGTGGAAGCTTCTGAGGAAAAATGTCCCGTGGAGAAATCTGGGGTTAGAAAACCAAGGCCTTTGTCCATGGACCTGACAGCTAAGTTTGAACATAAAGATCTTTCTTCTTGCAAGAAGACTTGTTCGTCCCATGAAAGCAAGGAGAATGTATCTGTAATTACTTTGACTGATGTGGGTTGTCATGATCAGTCTGAAATGGGGCCAAATCCTGAAGAGACTGAACTTAATAAAGGCACTTCTTCTAAAACAAATATGAAATGCAGTAGTCAGGACATTGGCATCCTAAATAATGGGAAATACATGTGGGAAACAAAACTTAAATCTAAAAGTGAACAAATTGAGACAAACCCAGAAATAATGAATAACTTGCACAGTTCTGAAAGAAGCCCTGAAACAACCAGTGAAAGCAGAACTAATAAGGGGGGAAAAAGAGCAGATCAGAAGGAAACGTCCGTGTTTGTGGGCTGTGACAGCCCTGCAGCTCCCGCGGAAAAAGAGAGTAACACCTTAAGAGGAAGTGTCAAAAAACACATTAGTTTGTTCACTTCAGACCCCCCCAGTCCCACGGTGGATCCAGAGCCTCTCCCAGCAGCTGCTGAGAAGGAGGGCAGGAGTGTGAGCATCCAGCAGAGGATCAGGGAGCTGACGGCGGACGGTGCCGGGACCCCGCGCCGGGCAGCACCGGCACGGCCGCTCTCCGCAGACCTCACCAAGATGTAGGTGGCAGAGAAACTCTGTGCAGTCCTCCCAGCTTTGTGTCTTTCAGTCAAACTTGATCTCTCAGTCCAGTAAAATAACTGATCATTTGGCTTCCACTGAATGTAGTTCTTTATGCTGTTGTTCTTGAGCCCCTTTCCTGCCTTTTTGTACCCAGAAAAGACAAAACTTCATTAAGTGTAATCTGACAACCAACTAACTAAAACTGCTGATATTGTGGCCTTTGCATGTAACTGTGACTAGAGATCTATGAGTAACATTTCCTGCATTTTAAAATCCCAAGGTGAGCCTGTGGCCTGCCAGCTCATGGACTGGGGTGAAGGCAAGGGAATGTTCCCCTGGCAGGTGTGTGAGGAGCCAGGATTTCAGCCAGGCAGGAATCTGAATACAGGAAAGAAATTTAACTGAGGCACGAGATTAACATTTCTTTTCACAGAATAATTTAGGTTGGAAAATACCTCCAAGATCATTGAGTCCAAGTTTTGACTGATCCCCACCTTGTCAACAAGAGGTGCTTCATTATGTGTCTGAGTCTTCAATTATAAAACAAGCTGCATAACTAACAGTTTTTTGGGAAACAACAATCCTTTGGTTTGGTCTAGATAAACTGGTAAAATACAGTAACTTTCTATGAAATAGCGATGTTTCCCCTTTAAGAAATGCAATTCATTGGATAATTTCTACCAGTCTGCTTTGGTGGGCAGTGAACCTGCTCACTGGCTAACTGGACTGAGGGAGTAACACAAGTCCTTTGTTTCAGGTTTTCAAGTCCAACATCAAGCAGTGAAGCAAAGGCTGAGAAACCTGCAGAAGCCAGAACTGACCCTGTCCATGAAACACAGGAAAATCCCAAAGTAAGGAAGTGGCACAGCTGGTGGGCTCCAGCTGAGCAGCAAGTGCTGTCCTGGTCTGTGTGGCTTTATCAACCAGTGACTTTTAAATGGGAATTGAGAGTTTCAATGCTGACACAATCCCAGTGGGTTTGTTGGTGTGAGTTTGTCTTCAGGGCACACCAGGGAAGTTCAGGAGTGTCATGTCTGCTGGGTTTGTAAAGTCCAGAGTGCACACTGCTCAATGTGAGAGTGGTATGGAGGCAGAAGGGTTTCGTGTACTATTTGTAAGGAATTCTAATGCATAAAATGCCACAGGGAATCCTCTGTGTCTGTGTGATGGTTTTGTGCAGTGATTATTCTTTTTTTTTTCCTCCAAGCAGAGCATTAGGGTTGTGCATTTCTGCATCCAGGTCCTGGCTCCTGATTAATCACAGCCTGGACCTTGCAAGTCAACCTTCCCAACAACAATTATTTGAGCAGTTTAGACAATAGAGTGTTCCAGGCAAAGGGATGATTTGCTGTGGAAGCTTCAGGCTCTCTTTGTTTCTAAGCAACACCTCAGTGTTGCAAAACAGAACTTCTCTGCTGACAGTTCTTAGTAGAGGAGATTTAATGTAGATTAAGGGTGTTTGTTGTGAGTTCTCAGGGCTCTGCTTTTTTCCTGTCTAAGATAGGAATATATGGTAAGGAAAGTAGGGGCTACAGGTGCAAAGTTTCTGTGGCTTAGTGTTATTTTCAAGAAGAGCAATTTGTTTTAAAAGGAATATGTTTCATTAATGGAAATGCTGTTTTCAGAATCTGATAATAAAGTAGGATTAAAAAAATTCCCCTAAATTCCTAGATTAATATAGGTGGGACTTAAATAGCTTTATTTATAAATGTGTTCAGTGTTAATTTTCTGGGATTCTTCAGCTTTTTTAAGAGAACCTTAAGTCAGCTCCATGTTTTAAATTTTAAACTTGAAAAAAACCATTGAACTCTTCTAAGACCTCTGGTATACTTTGATGCCCTTTATTATTTGCTGTGCTTTTTCAAAGGATGTTATTAAAAATACCACCTTTCAGGATGCTGGATGTGTTTCCTGTGAGTAGATAATAGCAAAGAACTGGTAATAAATACTAATTTCCACCTTTTCTTTTTACTTCAGCTCAGCTTAACATGCCTCTTATCTGAACAGCTCCAGCTGTGACATTTACTCAGCTCTTTGTGTTCCTTGCAGTTACTGAGCTTTTAACAAGTTATTAGTGAACATCTGTGAGATAAGTCTGTTATAATGCAGATTCAGGAGCTGACATTTCCTTGGGTTACCTTGGTCTTGGTGGATTTTGTGTCCAGGGAACATGAATGTGTTTGGCTTGGACAGGCTGTGCTGCACAGAGTAGGGGCAAGTAAGTTTTACAATAAACTTTATTGCACATCTTTTAATAATCTCTCTTACCTGTTGGGCTTTCTCATTCCAGAGTAAGGAGCTGAAGGTTGCACAAGGCACAGATTTCATGGAAGCACATGGTACTGGGAAGCCTTGGAAATGCAGGCAGGTTTTGAAGATCACCAATGCAGCTGATCAGCTGGAGAGGAAAGGAACCTTCCCTGGGGATGCTCAGCACTTCTCTCAGCAGAGTGAGAGTTCTGTCTCGTTCACAAGCAGTTTGGAAAAGAAGCTGAACCCAGCCCTTCTGGAGAAGCCCTGCATTAAAACGGTGCGAGCCACCCTGTTTGAGCACACCGTGCAGAGACACAGCGTGGCTGTGGAGCACTCGGGGGCTGTGGAGCTCTCGGGGGCTGGGGCTGCTCTGAGGAGCAATCAGGAGCCCGAGGCAAAGCACCACCTGGTGGTCCTGGGGCCCAGCAGGAGGTCGTGGGTGGGAGAAGGGGAGGAAACCAGGAAGGAGCATCACAAGCCATCTGATTCATCCAAACACACAGCAGATGTAGAGAAAAGTGGCAAACCAGCTTGTTCAAGTGAAGAGAAGAAAATGAGTCTGGGAATTCTCTTAGAAAAACCTTTGGTTGAGAAAAGTGAAAAACCCAGTCCCAAAAATGCAGAAGATTCTCTAATTTACCACCGAATAGAGCCCAGGTACGAAGTGTTTCAGACATGTGGGGAGAGGGCTCTCAGTGAAGCCATCCCAATGGCTCCTGAGAAAAAGGCCATGACACTCAGAGCCAGAAAGTCATCAGTGAAAGAGAACAGACCCGAGGAGGATGTGGGACACCCGGGGCAGTCGGTGAGGGCCAGCAGTCGCACTCTCTACTTGAAAGATGATGATGTTATTTCAGAAGCTAGAGAGGTAAAAGTTCTTACAAGCAAGGCTGTGTTGAGAGAACCTCATGATTTTATCTCCAGTGAATGCACTTTACCTGAACAGAAAAAGGACTCTGATAAAACTGAACCTGATCCGCTGTTAATAGCTGAGAAAATACCTTATTCCACAAATAAAAGTAAAGTTTTGGGAATGAATGAAAAAGTAAACAAGCTACATTCTGAAATTAGAAGTGATAAGAGTGAAATCTCTTCCACAGACAAACCAGAGAGGTCTAATGTGGTGAAATGCTCTTCTGAGAAAAAGAGTTTTAAGGCAGGTGGGACAGACTTTTATGAATTCAGAACCAACCTGGATTGTGAAGTTACTTCAACAAGTGTGAGTAAACATGGGGCCCATTCTTCCTCAGGGCTTTCAAGTGGACAGTTTTTTAAATCTTCCAGCAGCCACCATCCTGATACAAAGGTACAAACCATTAATAAAGAGGGATCTGGGACCTTTGGCTTAAGGAAAAGTCTGGACTTTAATTTCAAAGAGCAAGACTTTAGTTTGGCTGGTGCAGCTCCTGAAGGCAGCGAAAAGCTCAGAGTAGCAGATCCAGAAGAGAAGGTCAGGAGAAGCAGGAGTAGCCTTTCTGACCTGAAGATTTCTGAAAGGTGGAGGAGGAGGACTTTGCCTCAGGAGTCGGCCAAGGTGGAGGAGGTTGTGTGGCTCTCTCCTGAAAATATCAAGAGGCTGAGTCGGACAGATTCATTGCAGTTGGTTGAAGGTTCACTTAAAAAAAGAAACAAAAATATCAAAGAAGGGCTGGAAAGGAGTGAGGCAAACCAGGCTGTTCTTGGCAGTCCTGATGATTACTTGAAACATCAGAGTTCTGTCTGTGAGCCAAAGGCAACTTTTTTTGCAGTGACTTATCAGGTTCCTGGTATCAAAAAAGAGAAAAGCTTTGTTGGTGCTCCCAGTGCAAGTGAAATTAATACAGTTTCCAGTTCAAGTGGGGGAGCAGCAATTACTCTGGACCCTGTTTTTCCTGGAAGGTCCAGGCCTGTATTGCAGCAACCAAATAAAAATGTGATGAGTACAAGTTGCAGAGAGGACTCCCGGGAAGTCCATGTTAGCAAGGACTTGGTCAAAGACGACAAAAAAGATGCTGTTTTTTCCAAAAATGTTGCATTTGGTAATTTTCATGTGTCTCGGAAAGATAATCAACAGCATCATGAAAAAGGTCTGGATCATTCCAAAGACAAAATAATAGATGTTGATGCTTTCCTGTTGAAACAGGATTTAGAAAATACAGCTCAAACTGATCTCAAAAGTAGCAGAAGGAAAGTCTCCTCTTCCCATGAGCCCCGATCCCCTCCGAGTTCTGTGCAGGGATGTAAGGACAGTGAACCAGCCCCCCAGAAAAGGAGTGACAATAACCCTGATTTACCTGCCAGGAGGGCTGAGCATGGTTACAGATCCCAAATTCTCGATATTGATGCGCTTATGGCAGAATACAAAGAAGAGTCTGCCAGGGCCAATAAAGCTCCAGGCAAGCTCTCTGAAGATCTCAGCTCATTGAGTAGGGAGAAATCAAAGAACAAAAGAAATGTGTCGGTTGGGATGAGTCTGTCCTACAGCTGGAACGAGTGGAAGAGCAGGTCAGATCACTCTTCTGTTGGTAACAAACCAGGTGAGTGTGCAGAAGAGCAACATGGGCCAGAGAAACTAATTCTAAGTGAAAAGAGCAAAGAGAAACTGGAATTACGTAGCCCTGACTTTGATAAGCAGAAGTCCAAAGACAGAAAGTTCAGCCCCCCTTACTGGGGAAGCCCCAGCATCTTCTTCTCAGAGAAGTGTGTAAATGCACCTGTGGAATTCAGTAGGAAGAAAACTTTCATTGTGGATGAGGAGGAGGAAGTGAATTTAACCTCCAGGACTCAGAGTCCAAAATTTGTAATTGATAAAGTCCAGCCCATAAACATAGTGGGGACAGACCAGAGGCTGGAACCCAGTTTTGCTTCCAAATTGTCCATAAAAGCAGATGATGGACTCTTACAGAAGAGGCTGGTGACAAAGGAGCAGTTCTTGGAGGTGTCTCCAGAGGGTGACTGGAGCAAAAACATCACGAGGAGCTCTACAATGAGGAGCAAAGACAATGCAAATAAGGTGACATGTGAGAGCGACCCTTCCAACGTGAGAATGAAAGCTGATTGGAAGGGCTACCCGTCTGGTTATGGGACTGCCCCCCCGGATCTGAGGCGATCCTACTCGGAGAAGTGCCGCCAGGGCAGGGACAGTCTGCCCCTGATGCAGGAGGGGAGGCCAAGGAAGGATCTGCAGCACAACAGGCAGAGCTTCCCCCTGGAGGGTGTGGATCGTGGCTGGAAACACAAGGCGTCGGCTCAGTCAGAATTCTTCTTCCATGAGGATAAAAAGGTATTTCCAAATGGTATCAAAGTGTTTCCTGTAACTGAAACCAAACTCCTTTTATTTATTGAAGCCTTTCTTGTCTCTCTGTACCCCTTTTCAGCAGCAGCTGTGACTGCAGCAAGGGAGCAGGTCCATACTTTTTACTGGAGTTCTTTTTCTTTTGGGCTCTGTTTTCTTGAGGAATGTGTATGGTACTAGATGATAAGATTTTTGTTGTAGGTCTATAAATATTTATTGATGTTTCCATAGAGATCTTGGAAAAGCTTTAAAATGTGCGTTTATTATTTTATTAATGCTATGAACCTGAGATGTTAAATTGTTAACTCTCCAATTTCATATTTACTTGAAGTGATTTGGTTTGTTTTATAAGTTGTCAGCAGGCACCTTTTTGGACCTCCCTTTGTGTTGTTTTTTGTTGTTGTTAGTTTGTTTGGTTTTGTTTCCCTGAAAGAAGCAAATATTATTTTTACTGGGTGAATGGCCTTCATCTGTGTGTGGAACTCCCCTGCTGACTTTGGTGAGAGGCAAGAGATTCCCTTAACACAGTGACAACATGAACAAAATCCAAAGGTTGGACTTGACAAACCTGGAGGTCTTTTCCAGCCTTAGTGATTCTGTGTTTAAAGCACAGGATGTTCATGGCTATGATGTTTGTGCATTTTGTGTTTTCAGCTTTGAACTTCCTCTGCTTTTTCAAAACATTTTTTTATAGACAAATATAGGTGTGTGTATATGGATGTCTATCTAAAAACTGTTTTTCACAGGCTTCCAGGAAAGAGTGGACCAAGCAGAGTCCAGACAAAGCAGAGGGAACAGACTTTTCCTCGGTGTCTGCCCAGAGGAGTCGCCACAGTTTCTACAAGGAGAGAAGAGTGGACTTGGGGACGGTAGGTGATCTTGGGGGAGGGTTTGGGGAGGCATGAGGGAGGTGCAGCCCTGTTTTCCTTCCTGCAGAGGGCTGAGGCAGAAGGTGGCAGAGATGCTCTTGCTGGGGAGTTGAAGTGGCAGAGGATGCTCCTCCCTGGGTTCCCACCCCACTGCTCCTGCCAAGCCTTCACACACAAAACATCAGCCGTGCAGCTCCTTCATTTTGCTTGCTAAAGGAAGAGTTTTCACCCTGAGCTCTTGAAATGGCTCTAAAGGATTATGCTTTTTGTTGGTTTCTCAGATAATGAGAATGACTTGATTCCACATTTTTATTTCTGAAAAATTGTGCAGGGAGATAGAACCATGTCAGAGCCTGAGAAATGAATAGCTTTAATTTTCTTGCTGTGGACAACACACAGAGAAGTGTTTCTGTGAGGGATCACAGCTGACATTTTGGATAGTCTGATGTGTCTCTAATACACATAATTCTGGGGTGAATTCCCACTTGCAGTTGTTGGGTGATACTCTCAGTTTCAGAAGGATGTCCTGACTTTAGCCCACAGATCAATCTGCGTTGGGAAATAGCATCATACATGAAATAGCAACATTTTCTGAGGGGAGAAAAGGGATTTGAAAAGGGGAGAGTGAAGGATTTTGCTACACTGACTGTCCCAAGGTCAGCCCTCCCCTGTCCTCTCTCTGCCAGCACACTGTGGTGAGGAGCTGCACTGCCCTCTGCAGAGACCCTGTGCTGTCATTTCTTACTGTATTGGCAGCCCTTTAGCACAGAACACACAAAAATATAAAAAAGGAAAGGAACTGAGTTCTTTTTTCTTTTCTAGTAAAGAAAAAGCAGACACCTAAATCTATGAGGGGTTTGTAAAAAAGTCCCCTAATAGAGGTTTGAGGACCAGGCTCATATTGTTCCTCAATTCTAGTCTTAAAACTTGATGGAAGGTATCCAAAGGCTGATGTCCCTTTCTGTTTTCCATTCCCAGCGTGGGCTTCATGTAAGAGGGACTTGGGGTTATTTACAGAACTGGCAGTTAGCATTTAATTCCTAGAAGTTGTTCCATGCCAGCAGCTTATGGTGCAAAGGTGTAAAGGTGTCATTGGCAAGGTGGGATACGTGGGAGGGAAGTGCTGCCAGAATTAGTGCTGGGATAACTGAAGTGTTCAGGTGCTGTGCTGGGGTAAACATGACTGTTACTCTCCAACTTGGGTGTTCATTGGGAGGTTACTCAGAATAATCCCTTAACTTCACCAAATGGAGCCTGAGAGAGGAAAGGAAGGTGGGAAAGGAAGACTCAGCTCCAGGAGAGAAGAAAGCTCTCACATATGTGTGGCATCCCCTGGAATTCAGCAGGACTGAAGTGCTTTACTCCTTTGTGTTGCTTTGGAGAGCCCCAGGGGGTGTGTTTGGTCCCAGGGGGAGCCTGGTCCTCCTGTGTGCCAGTGAGCAGGTGCATGGAGGGGCTTCTACCTGTGTTTGGGAGGTGGAAAACTCACCACACTCATGTTTTCCAAAGCCCCACACGGCCATCACTGCAGATCAGGTAAAACCCAACCATTTCTTGTGCTCCAAGGTTGTGCCTTTATTTTGTTTGGAGCAAATCAGGATTTTGAGTCGCTGTTTCATCAGCACGTTCCAACACTCCCCTCTGGTGGAGAGACACACGGCAGAGTGTGAGGTGAGGGACACGAGGGGTCAGGAAAGAGCCACGGCAGTCCCAGCCAAATCGTGGATTTCCCTGCAGTTTGAGCACTGTCTGGGTTTGCTCTGCTGCACCTGTGAGAGGATTGCATGGAAACATGGCACAGCCTGCTGCTGTTTGCTTGCAGTGTTTCTCCTCCGTGCAGTTGGGAAGGTACTTGTTTTCTCTTGAGACATAGTGACAGAAAATATTCTACAGTGCATATTCCTGGTCACTCAGGGTATTGGTATCATTCTAGGGAGACTGGGTGCTCAAAGTGACAAGTTTTGTTGTAGAGTGAGTGATTCACTTTGGTTCACGTTCAGCACTAAAGCAGTGTGATGAACTGCTAAGTACATTCTTTGGAATTTGACTAACCAGCTTACCTGAATATCCATTTGTTGCATTATTCCCCATTATACTCCAGAATTGCTGTATTTATGATAACAAACAACTGCTTGAATGGCATTTGCCAGGACAGATAATGAACTGGGTTCTTATGGATGACACAATGTTACACGGAAGCAAAGCAGAGTGGTATCATTTTACCTCTGGAGAAGTCATTTTTTTTGCGATGATATTCCAGGGAATCTACTGTAATTAGGTTGTTTTTCAAAACATTCCATAGGATAACTTTGAAATCAAATCTTTATAATATATTTGACAATATGGGAGTGGTGTTTCATCTAAATGGGATATTTTAGGTATTTTGAGTTAGTATTGCTAAAACCAGAGTAAGGCTTTTATAAAAATCCCATCATCACTGCTTGGCTGTCGTCATCTCTGGGTTTGCTATGGGTGGTACTTGTCTCTCTGTGTTTTAGCCCTGCTGCAGCACAGTGTGGATACAAAAATGACCTTGTTTTCATGTTAGCTCTGAAAAGTGGGTGTTGGGTCTCACTGAATGAGCTGCAGAGCTCCCCTGCACAGCTCAGGGCCTTGGGCTGCTGTGGGGTCTTTCCTTTGGGGCTGGAATGCAGGTGGAGGGACAGGTGTGCCCTGTGGCATCCAGAGCTGTCCCTGTGGTTGGATGTGGGGCTGCCCTTCCCCTGGAGCTCTCGGGCAGGGCCCCAACCCCAGGGAGGTCAGGAGGTGTTCACCAGTATTGGATATCCTGAACTGCAGTGATGCCATCACAGCTGACACAGGGCTT
>JAWWEV010000037.1:9854456-9901064 GCA_035583235.1 Hafferia zeledoni | reverse complement strand
CCAGGGAGGTCAGGAGGTGTTCACCAGTATTGGATATCCTGAACTGCAGTGATGCCATCACAGCTGACACAGGGCTTTAACCTCGGGCACAGCCCTCAGTCCCTGATTGAATCATCCAAACTGATAGGAGGCTTGGGGATTAAAAGCTGAAGGATGTGTGGGTCTCATCCTCCAATCACAGAACTGTGGCTGTGCTGAAGGAGTTGCACCTTCAGCTGGAAATGGAGCAGCTTTAGAGCAGCTGTGGGTTAGAACCAAAATTGCTGTTTGGGGAGTTAGAACAGAGCACTCTGCTACTGGAACTGGTGTGGGCATGAGTTATTTGGAAGCCTCTCATCATATTATTTATTTCACGTTAAACTTCGGGGTTTTTTTGTCCTTTGGGGAGGAAAATCTCTCTACTGATCTCCATAGAAAGATGCATTTGTGTGAGACTGTGATGTGTGGGTGGAGGATGGTTTGTTGAAGAAAATCATGAGCTGACTCTTAAAATATTTTGGAAATGAACTGCAAGGGAGAGAAGATAAATATTTTATAAACATGTGCAGCTGAATTTATAGTTTGGCCTGTCACAGTTCACCAGTTGTTTCCAGTTCTGCCCATGACAACTCTGTTTTCTGCCCACTGAAAAGAAAACCTTCTCTTCTTTGGATTCTGTAAAGCCTCTAATATTGAAACTTTGCCCCTTCCCAGTTGGAAATGGGATGTGCTGAAACCCATCCTGTGCCAGTTGTTACCCAAAACCTGACTGAGCCTGGAAGAAAATCAAAAAAATTTGTCAGTTCTCCAGTGATTAGAAAGTGAGGGCTGTTTTTCTTAACGTACCAAAATTTCAAGGAAAGGAACCTGCAGCATCCTGGAAGCTGTTTTGAGTCACCTCCACCTTGTCCCTCCCTGGGAGAGGTGAGAGCTGGAGGAGTGCTGGGAGGGGACAGGCGGGGGACGCGAGTGCTGGCAGGGGACAGGCTGGGGACACGAGTGCTGGGAGGGGACAGGCGGGGGACAGGAGTGCTGGGAGGGGACAGGCGGGGGACAGGAGTGCTGGGAGGGGACAGGCAGTGGGGCTGTCCTTTCTGTGACGGGCTCCTGGCACTTACCTTTCCTTTTCCCATCAAAAGAACGACATAGGTAAAAAAGCAGTGCTACAGTTCCTGGTTTTGCTCTTCACAAACCACCCACCACTGATGTCCAACAACTCCACTATTTCCTGTTTCTAAACCCAGCCCGAGGAGGTGGTTAAAACTCATCTGCCTGGATTTTCTTCCTTTTTTGGCATTTTTCATTTGCTGGGAACATTCCAAGGGTGTATAAAAAGCCACTTTGTTGTGTCTATTTCTTCTCATTCACCAAAGACATTTTTGTGTTAAAGGAACATAAAAGCAGGAGCTTTTCTTGCACGTGTGGGTTTTCCTTTATCTTGCACATCACCACAAAACGAGGTCAGTGAAGCTGAGAGTGTTTCATAACCAGCCCTGCAAACCGAGGGGGTTTAGAGCTTCTCTTTCCCTCTGAAGGGCTTTTTGCTGCAAACCCCCGAGTGCTGTCACTAATTCTGGCCTGGCCCATTGTGGATTACGGGGATGGGAGCAGAGGGAGCGCTCAGATGCTCAGCAGAAGTGGGTGAGTCACGTGCTCAGCAGCCCCAGAGCGCGGTCAGGCAGTGACGTGGGGAGCAGAACACACACGGTACATTATTCATGTTGCCTTTAATTGCTCCAGGCTGCTTTTAAGTTGTGCTGGAGGCGGGGAGAGCAGGGAGGCTGCCTGCAACGGGATGGGTTTGCACTGACTCCGTGCTCTGAAAATGGAGTATTATTACTGTCCTCGGCTGCTGAAGTTCCTGCAGTACCTGTGGGTGAGTGTGCTCCTGCTGTCACTCTGCTTCCTGAGCTGGGTGTCCCAGAAACCCTGAGAACGTTCAGAGGTAGTGGAGCCTTTACTTGGCAGTTCCTTTCTGAGTAGTAACATGAAACTTGAGATTTATTTTGGGTGAGAGAGGCTAATTTATCTTTAATACCCAGTTCAAACTTCAGACTACTCAAATGTACCTCAGGAAGCCCTCTTAGAAATCCAAATTTCTTCCTTGTTTATTCCTGTCCTGGGAGTTGTAGTTTGGTTTGCTGTGCATTAGGAATAGCCTTCCCTGTCTGTGTGAAAGCTCTCCCAGGCTTCCTCTGCGGCCCCAGGACCCTCCTGCCCTGCCCTGCTGTGGCCTCCAGACACTGCCTGCTGTCCCAGCACTCCTGGCTTTGGCAGGTTGTGATTGTACAATTCCTTCCTCCTTTCTGATTTGCCTGTTCAGGGGTTTGGATGTCTCGGTGATCACTTCCTCTTCAAACACTCTCAGGGCGCTCTGTCATGAAAAGCTCTTTTTCACAGGCTGCTCTGGCAGTGCTGCCCTGCCAGCTCTGCACAGTCACTGCTGTGTCTGAAATCCTCACATTTGTACGACATAAATCTCATTTGGAAAGCCTTTCTGAGTAGGTACTATATTGCTTTGAACTAATTACTTAATGTTTTAATTTCACCTGTATAGTCAAAGATCAGGTTTCATTTGTTTGTTGCAGCTTACAATTAATCTCATTTTTTTCAGCTGTAAATTCCGTGTGTAATGAGCACTGACACCAAACCTTTTCATGTCAGCTGTTTGCTGTTGCATTTTGAAACTCTAGCATGAGTTTCCTTTCCTCATGTCGAGTTTAATTTTACAATCCTTGTCTGTATGTGCTTTGATCAGTTGTGAGGTGAGACTGCCCACGGCACATTCCTTCCTGCTGGCAGAGCAAGAGTGAAGAACTGCTCTTGGAGACTGGAGGTAGTGTAAAGCCTGGAGTGTTTGGACATGAAGCTTTTTATTTTATTAAGCTTTTTATTTGACCAGCTAGATTTTAGGAGACGAGCTTTCTTTAAATTGCACACTAAACAATTAGTCATTAGTGTGATGAGGTGGTGGATGTTCTTAGTGGTTTGCCAGTCTGAGAAGTCTGAAGGAGCTCCCTCCCTGCCCTTGCTTTGGCATGTGATTTTCCATAAGGCCAGGAACAAACCCCAATCAATCCAACCTTTGGATCAGTCCAGAAGATCCCTGGGATGGTGGGATCTCACACTGTGCTGTTCTAGTCCATAACAGAACAAGTATGTTGTGTTTTCTGGGTATATATTCTATTTTAGAGGCCTTGAAATATTCCTTAGGCACTTTCATTCGTACACCCTCTGCTGAGTTGCAACAAAATATTGGAAGGACAGTTGTGATATTCATGATATTAAAAAGGAATTTAAGGGACAAGGACAGTTGTGCCTTCTGCCACTTTCTGTGCTGCTGTTGCAGCTGAAGGCTGCTAAGGAGATACTTATCAGTTCTCTCTTCTTACAACCAGGAGTAACCAGAGATGTTTGGGTTGGTTGTCAAGTGTTATTTAATCTGTCTTGGGGAGCTAAGATGCTTTATTCATGACAGATGTACCTGGAGGAGCTGTAACTCTTAATTAAAAATATTTTAATGATAATCCGGTTTTAAAGCTCCTCTTTGCAGTTACTGGTACGTTGCATCTCCTCTGCTGTGTATTAGTTTCACTCCTGCAGTGTTGAGGTTTTGGACATCACTGGACCCGCTCAGTGCCAGCTCCCTGCTAATTTCTTGTGGCTTCCTCTTCTGATCTTGAAACAGGATATGTCTTATTGTGACAAATAGTGTTTCCTGAGCACAGCAGAGTTTGTGGTCTGCCCACGTCTGTGTGAAACGGTGACTGGCCACCAAGAAGTGTCCTGTGGGTCAGTGACAGCTCTGAGTGTCTGAGGAGTGTCTTTGTGTCTGGCAAAATGTTTTGTTCCACAGGTTGTATTAGATGTCAAGTGAACCTTGAGCTCCCTTTTCAGTTTGAGTTGTAATAATGAGAAGAGGAGCAAGTTTATCAAACCTGGATCATTTGCACTCCTGGTGAGGTGTTCACCAGGGCCTGGAAATGCAGCTCCCTCTTGGCTGGTGTTTTCTGTAGTCTGATGCATCACCCTGAAACTGGGATTACTGGGGGCAGATTCCCTGGGAGGTCTGAAGACTGGACTTCTGGTGGCAGAGGATGGACTGACAAGAGCTGCTGTTGCTGCAGCTGTGCCAAGTAGCAAAAAGCCAGAACAATATGAGAGGAAAGGCAAGAGTGCTGATGGACCCTGGGGATTGCAGCATAAGCTGTGAGGAGTCTCTGGAAGGGCTCTCTGAGAATCATAGAATCGTAATCTTAGAGTGGTTTGGGTTAGAAGGGACCTTAAAGTCCATCCAGTCCCACCCCTGCCATGGGCAGGGACACCTCCCACCAGCCCAGGTTGCTCCAAGCCCTGTCCAGCCTGGGCTTGGACACTTCCAGGGATGGGGCAGCCACAGCTTCTCTGGGCACCTGTGCCAGGGCCTGCCCACCCTCACAGGGAGGAATTTCTTCCCAATATCCCTGCCTTCCGTTGGTGGGGAGCCATTCCCCTTGTCCTGTCACTCGAGGCCCTTGTAAATACTCTCTCTCCACCTTTCCTGCAGGCTCCCTTCAGGCACTGGAGGCTCTGTGTTCCATGTCATCACTTCCTTCTCTGCTCTGCCACGTACCTTCCTCTCTGCTGCTTCCTTTTCATCATCTCTAACTGACCAGCTGTCATAATTACATATTCAAGTGCCAGTCTTGCAGTGACTGTGACATTTGTTATATATGAGTGTTTTCCAGGGTACTTGGGGTATCCATCATCCCTTTTCCAGCTGGTGAGGAGCTTTGCTACAGCTGACCCAAGACATCTCTGGGTCTGACTTGCACAGTAAGTGCTTTAAGTGCAGCTCAATGGTCTTGTCCAGCTGTTTGCATGAGCAACACGGTCAGACTGGTCATGCCAGGTGTGCAGCCACAGCACTGGGGCTTCCTGTTCCAGTGCCCTTTCACCAATAACTGGCTTTTTTGGCTTCCTTGTGGACACAGCCAGTAGTGGAGTGCTCTCAGCTGGTTCTGTTCCTGCCCTTGGCCTTCTCAGCTGTCAGCAATTCTTGCTCTGCCCCAGGGCATTCTGTGGGATGGGCAGTTTTGGTGATGCCACATCTTTTTTGCTGCATCTGAGGGTGGTGCAGGAGCTCACTGACAAACAGTGACCTGTGGCACAGGTGGGACCAGGTACCATAAACCAGCTTGGTGAGGGGAGGCCAGACTTCCCCTTGTGGTCCAAGAGTGACCTGGGCTCCACTTTATCAGAGTGAGGGTGTGAAAAGCCTGTGGGAGAGCAGTGTGCTGTTGGGAGCAGAGAAGTGTCCTCAGTTCTGTAGGTCTGTGTTACATGTGCATGATCTGTGACACAGTTCAGGGGACAGTGGGCTCTGGGTCATGGCTCAGTTTTGGTGTTCTGGTGTGGATGTGGTGCTGGGTCTCCTCACTGTGCTGGTGCTGTTATTGATGGGTTGTTTCCTCTGAGTCTGACACATATCTTTGTTCACACAGCAAAGAAATGCTGCATCCTGAAAGCACTCAAAGAAAATGGCATGTTTTAAATAAAATGCTACCCTGCAGCACTGCAAGAGTTTAAAAAGACTTTATTGAGAGTCATTAAAGAAAAATTACAAAATCAAAAGAAAATGGTGGTATTTGAGAAAGGAGTAAGATTTAAAATTTGTTGTGACAGGATTTTAGTTGCTGCCTTTAAAGAGTGATTTTGATACCTCTCATCAGGTGACTGCGAAGGAAGTGGCAGCTGGTTAATAAACCACTGCTGTGACGTGTCCCTGTGACAGCGTTTGGGTGGGTGATGGAAGGAAACCCTGACCATGGGCCTGGAGCCACAGGTGGTGGTCACCCCTACTCGGGTGGGTGGGTGGGTGTCACCCCTGCTCTGCGGGGTTCATCCCACTTGGAGGAGTGGGAGGTGCTCTGTGCAGGTGTGCCATGTCTACCCTCTGTGTACGTGGCCAGGGGTCCTGCAGATGGGGCTGCTGTTCCCTTGTGGGCTGTGGTTTGGTGGAGGGGCAGGTGTGTTTCAGGGATATGTTTCTTCCAAAGAGTGAATCCCTCTGGTCTGGGTGTATGTGCTGTGCTGGTGACAGCACCCAGAACTCCCTTGGGATACCCTGAGTAAACGACGCTGTGTTGCAGTGAGAGATCTGGAAAGGCATTTCCCAGCTCCTGGCTGGTGCTGTGCAGGGAGGGCTGTGCTGCTGTGCTGCTGCTGAGGGCAGGCACGGGCTGCCCTGCCCTGCCCTGCCCGGGGGCTGCTGCCCTGCCCGGGGGCTGCTGCCCAGCAGGAACACGAGGGAGTGCTGCTGCTCTGCTGTTCTGCCGTGCCCAGGGCACGCGCCCGCGCCAGGGCAGGCTGTTGTAATCACGGGTGGTTTAAGCTTAATTTACCATAAAATGCTTTCATGGAATAGCACGTTCTGGGTTAACCTGTCACATTAAGGTTTTCATTGAGTCAGATGGAATCGTTTGTAGCCCTGGTAATTTTTCTGTAATGCTGTGTCGTTGCAGGCTGAGAACAGCTGGAAGTGGGGCTGTCTGCCCCAGCCCCTGCCCTGATCTTAACTCTGAAACAGTGAAGGTGCTCCTCGAAAAGCTGTTCCCTGTGAGGGTGGGAGGCCCTGGCACAGGGTGCCCAGAGAAGCTGTGACTGCCCCATCCCTGCCAGGTTGGACAGGGCTTGGAGCACCCTGGGCTGGTGGGAGGTGTCCCTGCCCATGGCAGGGAGTGGAAGGGAATAAGCATTAAGGTCCCTTCCAACCCAAACCATTCTGGGTTTCTGTGACACGACGCTAAAGCGAATTGTTAAACCTCATTTATATACACAAAGCAGAGGTAACTTCGCTGCTTCCCTCCTAGTATTTGGATGTAAAATTGTTTTGACTCAGTTCCTGCCTTCCCAAGCTGTTGTCCATGTCGTGGTGCTGGGACACAGCCAAGTTCCCACTATTGTTGCTGTGCTTTCAGCAGTTGTGAGCTGTTCATGCAGTGTGTTTACTGTACTGAAAGGAAACAGAGTTATAGGGAGCTACTTGAGCGTGGGGAAAGCAGCTCTTTGTGGAGGATTCCCTCAGGATAGGACAGGGCAAAGCTGCTGTTAAAATGTAACTTCAGCTAAATCTGGAGTCTGAGTGAAGCTTGGAAAAAAATGTACTATTTGGTTTAGTGATTCATGGTGGAGGCTGATAAATCCCTGGCACCTGAGGGGAGGCTGCATTGTGTGCTAACCAACCACAGGGCATGTTTGGGAGGGTCTGATTGCCAGGCTGAGGATTGCAGGTGCTGGATGAGGCTGAGTTTACTTTGGGGTTCATCATCCCAAAGTTCAGCAGCTTTGCACAGTTCAGGGCAGGGAAAGCACCAAATCTGTCTGGGAGCACAGAAGGAATTTCAGCAAATCAACCCTTTACCTCCACAGAGCTCCAGATGGAACAGGAAATAATGCAGCTAATCTAAAAAACATGGATAAGGCCACACCTGTGAGCATGGCCCTGAGGAGCAGGTTCAGATGTGGCCTTGTCCCGATCCCTGTCTGGGCCCAGAAGGGTGAGGTGGGTGGGCACAGATGGGGGTCCCTTGGCTGGGTCCCCACAGTGCCCTGGCTGTGCCAGTGGGGCTGTTGTGCTGTGCCTGGGAGGAGAAGGCAGAGAGACCTGTAAGGAAAGGAGCTGTGTGTGCATTCAGTGTTACCCAGCAATGGCAAACAAATCTGCTGCTCCTGTCATCAAAATGGCACGTGGCAAGTGAAAAGGGATGAAGGAATTACTGTGTTAACTTACACCTGCTATTCTGCTTCTTGCCCTCAAGAAGTGACTGATGCAAATGAAGGATGCAGGGAATGGTGTTTGCAGGCAGAGGATGGAAGAGGATGGTTTGGGCAGGCATTGGGCACCCTGTGATCTTGCTGGGAACAGGTGACGTGGGTTAAGGTGCAGTTTTACCCTCCAGCTCCTTGTTGCTGCTCTTTGAAGAAGGAAATCCCTTGCACAAAAAGGAAAAAAAAAAATCACTTCCTTCAAGGTGTTCTCTGAACTTTGTCAGGCAGATCTGAGCCTTCAGTGGTTGGGATTTCCTGAGCAACCTCTGTGAGGAGGAGAAATGCCACCAAACTGCTGCAGGCAGGGGATGTGTGGAGCAAGAGTAGTGTCTTCTCTGCTTCTTTTCTTGCACTCCACTCACCCTTTTTGCCCTGTGAGAACAGTGTGGATTTTTATTTGTATCAATTAATAACAACCTGCAACTATCCATCTTTTCCTTGGCTTGATCCTTTAGACATAAAGAAATGTAAAGAAAATGCGTTTCGTCCTTTCCAGCCTGTTTGTGTTGTAGGAATTTCCTGTTTCTGTTTTTTCAGTTTTTCCTCCTCCATTGAGCTGGAAGGGAAGTGCTGCAGAATTATGGACATGCAAACAACGTTGTATATTTTTAGCTGGTTTCCTCGGCTTTAACATTGATAGCTTTGTTTTACACTGAAACAATTCAGGGTACAAAAACTGTGCATGTTCAGGATGTTTAACGGGGTCTCACTTAGGTTTGGGAGAAACACAGTTTGGGGGACATAGGAATTAATGTTTGCTGAAACATTGGCGGGCTTTAGTTGTTGCAATTATTGCCATGAAAATTTTGAAATATATAAATACGTAAAGATAAAATATAATATAGTATTGTTTATATTATAATACATTAAAATAGAAAAAATTATCTTTAAAAATCATCTAGAGTTTATAGATAATTAAATACATCTGAAAAACTGTAAGAAATCAGTGTTATTTTGAGGTTATTATCACCTTGGTTTAAAATAAAGATTTTTTAAAAGCCATGGGCTACATTGATGTAGCACTTTATGAAGTGCTTTAGCACCTTCCTTTAAAAGCCTCTCCTATCAGTGTGTGCTTGTATAAACTTCACCAGTATTGATCCAGAGCCTGTTGCCTCTGCAGTCTCTCCTAACTCACTGATTTGTGAGGCCTCTGGGGCTTTTGAAATAATCTGATACAAGGGAAGAGTGTGGAAATGGAATTCCAGCCTCTTGTAGGTGGCTGTGTGTGAGGAGAACACCTTTCATGTCACATTCTCTGTGCAGGTTGTCTGAGATTCTGAACAAGCATGAATTGGAGCTGCTCAGGTGAGTTTAACTTGCTTGTTGTCAGTAGGAAACGAAAGGAGGACTCAACCCCAAACATTTAGTGTAAATATTGAGATACCCAAGGCTTCAGGTTACAAAAGAGATTTCGCTGTATGGACACTGTACAAAGTCCTTGTGTTAAAATACTCCATCCATTCCACCCTTTTTTTTCTCTCTTTTAGGTTTTTTTCCCTTTTTCTTTCGGCCGTGACTCTCTGAATGTGACAATTGAGTGGCAAAGTAGAGAATACAGAGGCAAAAATAAGGAGCCTATAAACCCCTGAGTTGTTTGTAGTGTCTGAGGAACCCCAGAGTAATTGAGTTTGGAGCTGTGCAACTGAGCCCAGCCCTGTGCTGGGGCTTTAAATAGTCCATAATGTCAAACACAAGAGGTTAAATTAAGTTCTCTTACTAATGAAACGGAAAGAGAGTCGGTGTGGAATGCAGGGCTGGGACAGCCTTACAAGGGCAGTTCTGCCTCTGGGGAGGCTGAGATTGGGTGTCAGGACAGGGACAAGCTCAGAGCCCCAGGGGGGACTGGGGCTGCCATGGGCCTCATGAGCACCTGGTCCTGCTGTTGGTACAGGGGGTGATGCCTCCCAGAAAACCCTTCAGAGATGTGTGAATTATTGCGAGTTGCCAACTGAAGTGGGGTGAGATGGGAGAGGCCCATCAGGAGAGGGAATTTCTGACTGAGGGCCCCACGGGGCAAGTGCAGAGATTGTTTTCACAGTTGGTCCAGACTAAGGTTGCTCATCCCTCTGTTCTGCCTCGAGGGCCATTCAGGGACCCAGTTGAGGTGGAAACTAATCCCAGGTGTCCTCTTGGTGCATCTTCAGCTGGATGTCCTTCCCAATTCATGCATGTTGGTGCTGCTGAAGGGGAGATGGTGGTGGGGGGACCTGTGGGCTGGAAGGACTCACACCCACAATGAGGTGGGGTGTGTCTCTCTGTGTGTGCTACCTGCAGGCCTGCCTTCACCTGACCTTCCAATCCTATATAGTCATTAACATAATTATACCTATTGGAGAGCAGGTACAGCTCAAAAGGAGCTGAAAGAAGCTTTTGGAAAATATTATGTAACCATGGAATTTTATTTTCTGCTGAATGAGGGGGGAAATAAGGATTGGTGCTTCTTTGTGCAGGGTTGTGTTTTTGGGCTGTAGGTGGAATGGCTGATATTAATGGAAGCATCCAGCAATGTCTGAATAACGAGGTCCCCTTCATACCGAGGTAATTAGTCATGCAGTTTGGGTCACAGTGTGTGCACTCTGTGTTCTGGAGCTGCAGCTCCCTGAAGACCCAGGGTGGCTGCAGGGTGAGATAATCACCAGGGTTTGTCAAGGGCAGGAGATTGTTTTGTGCTGTTCTTGCTCAGGAACAAACCCTCACTCAGGCAGGACGGTCAGAGAACATCTGTGTGGGGTGAGTGATGTTCCATGGGCTGATGGGTTTGAAAAGATGTGGGATCACCAGAGAAGAAGTAAATACAGACCATGTGTAACCCACATGCTGTTACTGAATTAAAATGCAGTTGTGAGCTGTTGCTGGCTGGGAAGTTTGTGTGCAGTGTTACAGAGCTTCGTATGGACAGGGTGAGGGGGAATGGATTTTAAGGTTCAGATGAGGTGCTGGGAAGAAATTCCTCTGTGAGAGGGTGGGCAGGCCCTGGCACAGGTTGCCCAGAGAAGCTGTGGCTGCCCCATCCCTGGGAGTGTCCCAGGCCAGGTTGGACAGGGCTTGGAGCACCCTGGGATAGTGGGAGATGTCCCTGCCATGGCCCTCAAGGAAAGGGACCTTAAAGCTCATCTTGTTCCACCTCCCTGACATTTCAGCTGAAGTGATGGAAAAATCTCCAACCATTTGAATTTGATGGTGAAGGCACATCTGATTTCTTGCCATGATGTTAATTGAGGTGTAAATCTGAGCAATAGTTCAGGTGCTGAGGATACTTCAATACCCAGCAGTGTGTTCACATGGTGCCAGAAGATTCTAAATTTAGTATTGCAGATAGACTCAAATCAGCAGTTTTACAATCTTCTAAGGACAAAAATGGTAAGTTTGGTACAAATTCTCTTTTCAGGGGAGGTGTAATAAAAAAGTGGAATATATTCTGTATATTCTTTTCGGATGCTTCAGGTCACACGTGCAGTGTGAGAAGTTCTCGCAGTGAGCTGTAGGAACTCTGTGTTCTGTGGCTCCTGGGTGGAATCTGGCCATGCCTCTCCCCTGTTTGCCCCAGGCAACATTCCAGAAGGGGCTTAATTTCGGTTCTGCTCTGCCCATGCTGGTGAGGTGAAGGAGCTGCTCCAGTCAGAGCCCTCTGGCTGCTGTTCCAGGGGGCTCCCGGGTCAGATGGAGCCTGAAATGCTCTGGAATGGCAAAGCCCCCTCCCTGCACTGCAGCAGGCCTGGAGCTGCACTTGCAAATGCTCAGATGTTTGAAATATCAAGATTAAATGAAACAGCATAAAAATGTGCACTAAGTCTTAAATTTCAGCCTTGGCTGCAGGATCTCCATCGTTCAGGAAGTGTTATCCATAACTCTGCAAGATAAATTCCAGTTTTTTTCTATTTTCTTACAAATCTTAGAAACACCCAGATCTTGGGGCATCTGATCAAAAGGATCTCTTTTCATTTCCTTACAAAAATAACCCTGCAGCTCTTTAAGAGAAGAGCTGTGTGTGAGGGGGAAAAGGCTTTCTCTGTTGGTTGAATTCCCTTTTATCATTAATGGGTTTTATTAGACTGCAAATTTGAGAATGTTCAAAACAGTTTATTCAGAAGTGAGGTGTAAGTTAGGAAATGCTCCATTTTGTCACTGATGTTTTTCTTGGGGGTGAGTTACAGGTTGCTGGATTTCAGCTCTTAAATCCAGGGCTCAAAAGGCAAAGACACCCCATTTCCTCAGAGCATCTTGCCCATGCATGTCTGCAGGACACATTTTTGCTATAACAGAGAACCATTGCATCAAATATTCTCTAGAAATGCTCTGTTCCATTGAATCTATCCCTGGACAGTTCAGAGGAGCAGAGAATGATGTAAGACCATTGTTTGGCAAATGAAGCAACAGCCACAAAACCCCCTTGAATAAACAAGAGAGGAGCAGCTTCCAACATGCCTGTCTTGCCTCTCTCCCCTTGGTCCTGAACTAGTCACAGCTTGACTTTGGACTTTTAAATCCAAACATGTGTCATAAACTTCTGTTTATTGATTTAAACCCGTAGCTTTAATTCCTGCTGTCCTCCCAAGTGGGCTGTTCCCAGGAATTCCATGGCTGGGGACAACTAACTGCTCAGTGTACCTGTGTGTGTCCTTGGGGTCCTCTCGTTACCCCCAGTGATTCTGGGGTTGTGGTACTGACCCCGTGGTCTCCCAGCAGGTGGGGAGGGAGCAGAGCTGGGACATGACATGGAGCCCTTCCTCACAACAGGGAATGGGGTGGGGAAGAGTTAAAAACCTGCTTCCAGTGATCAGACCTGTTCAGCTGTGGTTTGATTGTCTGGCTTAATCATTATCCCATGCTGATTCCACAGTTGGTGACTTGGATGTGTCCTGTTTGAGTCCATGGAAGGCACAGTGAACCAGTCCAGGTGCTGGCACTGCCCAGCTGCCTGTTGGGCAGCAGGAGGGGGGTGCAGGTTTGGCCCTATCCCGGTGGGCCCCTGCTGGTGTCGGTGTGAGACATTCCCTGGCTCCTCAGGAGGGGTTAAAACCAGCGAGTGCACGTGACATACGCAAACTATGAATCATTCCAATAGATCTGTGCAACTCCTGCCTGCTCCGGAGCCAGCAGATGCTGTTCCCTGTGTTGCCATGGTAACCCCGCCTGTACTATAATAAAGCCCAGCCCAGATCCTTCCTTGGGCAGCCCTCTGCGGCTGGTCACCTCCTCATTGTTTCCTCTCCGGAGCACCGGCACGGAGAGGACGAGTCGGGCTGCCAGAGGCAGCACCCTCCTGCTCACAGCCCCTGTGCCTTAGTGGGGAGCACTGGGAGAGGACAAACCCTGGGAGACAGACAGACAGACAGACAGGCTCCCACCAGCTGTGCCTCCAGCAGCTCCTTCCCAGAGCCTCTCCGGGTGTGCAGGGAGAGGAGCCGCCTCTGAGCTGGGGCACAGTCTGTGCCGGCTGCTGGTCCAGCGCTGGCCCTCGGCTGGGATCCATCCCCTGGGAGCAGAGGAGCTGATGTCATCCAGAAGCTCTTTTGGCAGGCTCTGAGCACCGGCAGTCCCGTTGGGAAGGCACCAGGCTGGCCACGGCTCCCCTTCAGCCTCCCGGGCTCCACTCCGCATTTCTGGGAGGGAACGTCTTGAGAATGGTCCCCCAGGCAGGAAGGTGCTGAGGAGGGGATTCTGCTGCTGCTGCTGACACCTTCCCGCAGAGTTTGTGGGGAGAGAAGCATTTGGACTTGCTGTTCAGAAGATCTGTTTGTTTTGCTGCTAAATGGATTGTACAGGAGCACCAGAACTTTGGTCCATGTACTGTCACCTGCCGAGCTGCCGAGCCTGGAGAATCAGATCCTTTTTATCCTTCTGATATTCACAACAAAGCGAAAACTTGGCTTAAAAAGGGAGTTGCTTTTCCTGCTCTGAAATGAGGCATTAGGAGCCTAATTCTGTGCTTGCAGATGGACTCATTTCAAGTGACTGTGTCAGGATTTAAACCTTGATTTCTCTCTTTAACATGGCTGAATTAAACATATTTTGATGGAACTCTGGAAATCTGATTGTAAGTAGGAAAAGTCTTTTTATTTTTTCCTACTTGACAAATACCAATCTCCAACCTCACATATTTAGTTATTTAATTTTAGGAATATGCTGAGGGTGATAGTGCAGTGCTGTTTATCTTAGCCGAAAATATTTGATATGTGGAATCACTTTTTTGGAAAATAAATCAGGGTTGTTAAGGAGAATATATTTTAATTGCCGCTGAATATTGATTTCTCATCTCTGCTGGAAAAAAAATGGATTACCTTGGAGACAAACTGACAGTGGCACAAACTCACATGACCCAGTGGATGGGTACAGTGCGGAGATCCTTGCAGGAGGCACTAAATTTAGTCACTACTGCGGTGGCTCATGAGCGGAGTAGCGGGGAAGGTGGCGGCAGGACTCCCTTCAAGAGAACCTCCTCCTTCAGGCACTTTGCATCCCGGAGCAGAGAGTCCTTCCGAAGGTTTTCAGTGCGGAGTCAGCAGAGGTTTTCCTCTTTGAGGAAGAGGCAGCCCAGTTCAGAGCCACCCGAGCTTGTAAGCGATGCACCTTTTTGAGACCCTCAAGGCAGAGAATACAATGCAAAACCTTGGGTTTGTTGCAGCATTTTATCTCATAACAAAACCTCCCTCCTGTCTGCTTTTCCGTCTAAAAATAGCCCCCAAAACACTTCCAGGTAGTGCTGTCCGTCTGTCTGTCTGTCTGCTCCCAGCTGGTTTCCTCCTGCAGCACAGGGGGATGTTTTCATTGACCTGGGAATCGAGGTCTGGGGACTGGGCAAGACATGGTTGATCTTGGGAGCAGCACAGTAAGGTAGGACAAGTATTAGTGTAAAACTGGAGAGTTAGACTGGTGTCTGTCAGTTCCCCAGCACAGGCCAGCACGGCTTTGGAAGTGTTTCAGTAATTGTGATTTCCCAGTAAAAATGCCTGAAGCCAAATCTGCTCACGAGTTAAGCACTGTCACTCTGCAGTCAAGGGAAATGGTCATTATTCTCTTCTTTTACTGAAAAAGAGGTGTTTTTCTCAGTGTACTTGCTACTTTGTCATACTCTGCAAAGCTGCAGGGGTTTGGGGTTATAGTGAGTGAAAGGGAAGCAAGTCTGGTTTATTCTGTTTTATTTCATGGAGAGGAGCTGAGACTGGTGAGCTGAGTTGTACCTGAAACTGGTGATTTAAGCCCAACTCTTGGACTGTGGGAAGTGGGTGACTATGGCTGAGTTGTGAGGAACTGGGCCCCAAGCCTTGGTGCCAAGGTGTGGGTAAATCCTGAACTCTCTGCAGTGGCTAAAATGTTTTTGTTTCCTTTTTTATTATTAAATAAATCAGTTACTCACTGTAAAGTGTAAATACACCGAGCTCTGCTGTGGCCTCCCTGGGTTTGCTCACAGACCGAGCGCAGGTGACGCTGCATTCCTGGGGCAGGTGTGGTGTTTGCTGTTTCCAGCCCTTGTATCAGCTCTGGTTAGAGCATTTCTGTCCCAGCTTGCTATCCATGTCCTATCAGGCTGGACTGAGAAAGAAAATACTGTCAAGTAAGCACAAAAGAATGAAGAGGAAAATATTTGGTAACCACTGTTACAGTGTTAGCATGGTGCAGTTCTCTTATTTTTCAAGCTGGTATTTTAGATTTACTGGAGTCAACTGAATGAACAACTCATTTAAAAGAAGGCTGAAAAATGGAGTGTGAAACCTGCCGAGGACAAATGTCCTGCTGGCTTACATGGCACTGCTTACGGAGCAGAAACGGGGAGACGCGGGGTGACCTTTTCTCTGAAGTCACTGGTGACGGTGCTGGAGCTGCTGATCCTCTGTTTCAGCAGGAATTCTGCTTGTGCTTGGCTTTATGTGTGAATTTGGTTTCACTTGGCCTCAAATGTGAGGTCTCAGTGAGTTTGTTGTTGGTGCCGTTGGGTCTGCCCAAAGGACAGAGCGTGGACCTTGTGCTGTTGTATCTGATGGGAACAGAGTCCTGGTCACAGTCCTTGGAACTGCTGACACTGTGCCACAAACAGCTGTGGAGTTGGTATGAAGTGTGTAATTCCTGCCTGACTTCCCGCTCTGGGGTGCCCTGCAGGGTGGTCCCTCGTGCTGGTGCTTCAGCAAGGGAGTTTTTAAGCAGGGAGCAGCTGGGGCTGGAGAGGGCCAGTGGCCTCCAGGGCTGTCTCTGCTGGCACTGGTGGAGAACTTGGCATGGTGCAAGGCCAGTAAACCTGTCCAGACTCAAGTCAGGGTTTGGGCAGTGTGAGTAAACTTCTGCAACTCCAGATCTGGGAATTCAGAGCTGAACTTGCAGAATTTTTTACTTTTCGGTGAAACCTTTTAAATGGAAGTTGATTTTTCTCTCAGACATCTTTATTGAGGCTATTTTCCATTTTTCATCTCCTGTCATCAGTGTCTTTGTTGTAAGAGGAGCAGAGGTACATCCATTAAACATGACCTCTGATTTAATCAGGGTGGTATCAGTCATGGTTCTATTCTAGGTGTGAGATCTGGTTTCACAGCCAGCACTGTTCTTGATCTCAGGGTTTGTTGCCATTCAGTTAAACCAGGGCAGTTGTTTGATGCCCTTGGTTCCCCTTTCACTGCTAACAAAAGTCATGGAAAACCTCAAAGGTGTTTCACATTCTTTGGGAGAATATTTGGAATTAGAACAGGAAAGATGAATTCTGGGGCTGCTCAGACTGGAAGTGGTCGATGTGTTTTACCTGAGTTACTCCAATTTGTGCTAAAAATAACACCAAAGTGCATTAAATAGTGGCTTGGGTTTGGAGTACTGGGTGGTCGATGCAAATGGTGTTTTCATTCAGACTTGATCTGCCAGCAACGCAGTTACTTGGTTTGGATTTGGTTTTTAATACCATTCCAAAGTAAAGATGGAAGTGGAGTGGTTTGTTCACTGTCTGTGTCCCAGATGTGCTGGGAGGGAACTTCTGAGGGGTTTTCCTGCATCCTACAGCCCTTTCCCTTGCACCCTGCAAACCTTTCCCTGTCACACTCTCTGCTTGAGGCCGAAATTTCCATCCTAATTTTTATTGATCTTCCCAGATGTTTCTTTCCAAGCCAGCATAAACTTGTGGAGGCAGCTTGTTCCTTGGGAAAGCTGGTGGACATGACCTTTCTCATAGAGTAGGATCCCCTGGAATTTTAGGAGCAGGTGAGGGCCCTGGTTTGCCTTACATACCTGCCCTTCACCTGCACAGCACCTGGGCCTGTCTCTGCTTTTCAGAGAGCTCTGAACTGCAGTACCTGTTCTGATGGTGCCCGAGGTCTGTCTGTCCCTTGTGCTGAACATCCTTCAGCAGAGAGTGAAAACAAGTACTACAAGTTGGCACTTTGAACCTGAACTTGGAGTAGGTACTTGGAATAGTTGCTGAATTGTTTTCCTGCTCACATTCACCGAAAGCACAATGAGTAGTTCTCCAAAATATTCTTTTGGTACCATCAGTGAATGGAATTTTATCTTTAAATTTAATCTTTAAACTTGCAGGGAGCTGTTGGGGTAGGGGGAAGAAAATTTGCAGCCAGAGGGCTTTAAAAATGGGTTGTTTGTCTTGTTTATGGGTGGGGGGAGGAGTGAAGCTGTTCAGTTTAATTAATGAAGATACAAGGGCCAGTGCTGAAACAGTTCCTGCTTTTTCATTCTTAATAACTTCTCTTTGGTTTAACAGGCCATGAACGTAGCTGGCAGATAAATCTGGGCCAGAAACCCACAGGGATGGACGTTTGGTGGCTGCCTTTGTCGTTCTCTCATTATTTTGACAAAAATAATCACTTAAATGACTTCAGTCTGTGATTTCATTTAGGCTGGCTGCGAGGAGTTGGTTTTTACCATGTTCCCAAAGCATAAGAAAATAACAAATAGATTTACAGCTGGTATTTTGTGCTCATCCTTCTTGCTGCTTTGTTTCTTTTAAAGCTCGAAGTGATAACTTTCAGGGGGAAATAAACTGGATTACACAAAAACTTCACTGAATACAAGTTTTAGAGTCCCAGAATGGTTTGGATTGGAAGGACTTTAAAAATTATCCAGTTCTCCCCCTGCCATTAGCAGGGACACCTTCCACTATCCCAGGTTGCTCCAAGCCCTGTCCAACCTGGCCTTGGACACTCCCAGGGCTGGGGCAGCCACAGCTTCTCTGCCCAACCTGTGCCAGGGCCTGCCCACCCTCACAGTCTCCTCATCCTGGCAATCCATTTATGTTGAAATTTGGTAATATTGTGGTAGTTTCAGGAAACATTCCTGGTGTTTCACAGGAGGGAGGTGACTGTGTGTGTATTTTGGCTGCTGCCTTCCAAAACATCCTCCAAGCTGTGTGAGCTGTGTGTTGGAATGAGCAGAGCAGCCTCCAAAGGCTGCCTGTTTGTTATTCACTTGTTGTCAGGAAATCCTATCACTTTCTCTACATCTTTCATTCCAGGCTTTAAGCTAAAGAGCACTTTTTCCCAGGAATGTTTGTTTGAAGTTTAACTTGGATCTTACGTGGAGAGACATTAACTGTGCAGAAATGCTGTGATGAGATGCAGCATTTCGAGTGGGAGGTGTTGATTTCATGTGTGTGTGCAGCTTCTCAAAAAAAAGCAAATACATTCCCTCCTTGGCATCCCACTATGAAATCTCCTTGTTCTGGCTTGTGGCTCCTGTAATGCTGAAATCCAGGGCTCCTGTTCAGTGCTCAGTGCAGCTTTTATTAGCACTGATGGGAATTGCTGTGCCCTGGAGGGAGCAGGGGCTGCTCTGTCTCAGCATTGGGACAGCACCATCCTGCTCAGGCTCTTCTGCTGCCCTGGGTGTCCTGGGGGTTCATTTCTTACCACCTTCACTGCCTGAGGCTGAAAGGGAAATTCAATCTGTTGGTCTAGGAAGCGTTTTAAAGGTGTTCCCAACTATTTCCTCTGCTCTGCTCTGGTGTTCTGTGTTCCCACCTCTCACAGGAGGTGCTGTCATGGCTCCCTCAGCCCCAGCAAGGTTTATATTTAGAATTTGGGTCTCATCTGCTTTTTGCACATTGAGTCAACCTCTGCTCTATCTTCAGCCTTGCACTGAACCACATGGTGTGAGCGTGGTGAGTGTTCTCAGTGAGGCAGAGCAGCTCTATTTGCAGGGTATAAAAAATGGCAAACTCTCAAATGTCTTTGAAATCCTCAATGGAGGGAGGAGGTAACTGCACCAGGAGTCACCTCAGGAGGAGGGAGCTGATTCCATTGCTTGATGGTAACCAGATCCCTGGCAAAACCAACTTCATCTGCATTAATTCCGTGACATTCTTCATTGTAGCCAAAGTCAGTGCCAGGTAGACTTTAAGTCTCTCTTCTGAGGTGAAACCTGTGCCAGGGCCTCACCACCCTCACAGGGAAGAATTTCTTCCCAATATCTAATCTAAATCTCCCCTCTGCCAGTTTAAAGCCATTCCCCTCCATCCCTTGTCCCCATTCCCTCTCCAGCTCTCCTGGAGCCCCTTTAGGCACTGGAAGGGGCTCACAGGTCTCCCAGAGGTTTCCCTTCTCCAGGTGAGCCCCCCAGCTCTCCCAGCCTGGCTCCAGAGCAGAGGGGTCCAGCCCTTGGAGCCTCCTCTGGACTTGCTCCAGCAGCTCCATGTCCTTGAACTTCCCGTCAGTGACTTGCTGTGCTCCTTTGTCCCCAGGTGTGCCCTGAGTGGTGGTGTGGGGAGGGGGGTCCCTGTCAGCTCTGCTCCAACCCACCTGTCACCTACTTTGTGACACAGTTTGGGTGTTTGGATCAGGATGAAGATACTTTTGTTGTAAGCATGAGACACGTGCACATTTCCAAGGGATGTTTGTGGCATGTGTGGATTTGGGATTGGTTCGGTTCAGTTCAAGTGCAGTAACTGCTGCAGAGGGGTTTGGTTCTCAGGTCAAGGCTGGCTCACTCTCAGCCAGGCCATGGTACTGGAGATGGGGCTGTTGTTGGAGCTTCCCAGAGCAGAGAGCTGAGCTGGCAGTGCCACGGGATGCAGCAGCATGGGCAGACTTGGTCCTCTCCCCCCAGAACTCTGGGTCCCAGCTGGTCACTCACTTCTAATTTGCTCCCCATGTTAGGGCTGAAGGAGTGTCAGCATGTTCCTCATTTCTTCTGGCATACATCTGCTTTTCTGTGATATTGGCCATGCCTTTCCAGGGAGAAGGGATTGGAATTTAGGCCTGTGCCTCAAACCAGGGAGCAATTAAAAGGTGGAGAATTAAACCTGTCGCTCTCTAAAAACAACCCGTGTTTCGTAAGGGAAATGCTGTCAGCTTTCAGCATCAGGGATGTAATTGGTGGCTGGGAATCGTATCCCTGTGGAAGAGGCAGGGAAAACACATATGGAGAGGCAGCCCTGGGTTGCATAGCAACAGGGAGGATGTCGGGGCCGATGGCATTTCTGAGATGTTTGGCACCATGGGACTGGTGCATACTGCACTGCCCATGGGAGAGGGGAACATGTATTATTTAAAGGATTTTTGAGCAGAGCAGTGTAGCTCCTTAGGATCTAAGAGTGCTAAATACGTTGTGTGAGTGCTTCCAGACACGTGGTGCTGATGCATCCAGTCTCCAGGAGCCCCTTCAGGTACTGAAGGGCTGAGCTGAGGTCACCCCAGAGCCTTCTCTTCCCCAGGCTGAACAACCCAACCCCACCTTCCCTCATGGCAGGGATGCTCCAGCCCTCTAATGGTCTTCATGGCCTCTGCTGGACTTGCTCCAACAGATCAGTGTCCTTCCTGTGCTTGGGACCCCAGAGCTGGACACAGTCCAGTGGGATGTTCCTCCTGAGCAGACACCAAGGCTGCTCCCTGCCACCTCCTCACCTGGCCACAGTGGGCATGGCCTGTCCTGTAATGGAAAGATTTGGAGGTTCTGCGATTGATTCATTCAATTAGTTTTGTCTCTGCTCTCGGGCCTGGTCTCCAGTGATGGTGCAGTCCCTTGGATTGAGGGCTCTGTGCTGGACAGGGTGTGAGGGAGGGCTGAGGGGTTGTCCCACATGGCCCTGCCAGCGCTGGAGGTCTCCAACTTTCCTCATCCGTGAGGTCAGAGAGAAGCTGCTCAATTCCTGGAACTGCTTATCTGTGGCTGCAGCGTTGGAGGGTGGGGGCAGAAGGTGCTGCCCCCGCCTGGGACTTGCCCTGAGGCACTTAGTCCTTTCAGCAATTAATGAAACCCGGAGCTGGTCCATCTCCTCAGCTGGGAAGTGCCAGAAGCGTTGGAGGCAGCCATGACCTACTCCCTGTGGGCAGCGCTCATCCGCCGGATAGTGAGTACGGAGGGCAGGCCTGGGCTGCGGATTCCATGCACTCAGACTCTCCCCTTACTGTGCTGGCACTTGGGGGCTTCCAGAGAAAAATCTGTGGCTGTGTCCATAGACCCTCTTGCTGTGGTGGGGTTTTGGTGTTAGTTTGTTTCAGTATGATGTTATGCTGTAATAATTCTGTTACTGGTCCAAAATACACAGCTCACCTTTTACTGATAATCCTCAGGCTTCTTTTGGGTTGTAAAGGTCATCGAGCCCAGCATCCTGTTGAAAATATATATGAAGTAATAGAATAAAACAGAAAAAATAGAATAAAATAACTGTAGATTGAGGTGTTTTGCCATCCTCCTGGCATTCTGCAGGGGATGGTTTCTGGATTTGTAAGGACTCGTAAGCTCTGCTCTAAGTGCAGTGTCACAATTCAGGAGCAATTTGACCAAATTTCAGACTTTTTCAATTTAAAAAAAAAGGACTGAGAAAAAAATTAAGAAAAAAGCAGCACTTTTCAAGAAATCAGCTCAAGTTTTTCTCTGAGTTCTGTATTAACAAGGCAGATGGTCAAAACTTCCTTCCATTGTGCAGTTCCTCCTCATTCCCAGTCTATGCCAGTGGATCTCAGCTTTGAACGTTCACACTCAAGCTGTGGGCTGTCACTTCCCCTGGCTCATGTCTTGGGCTCCTTTGCAAACAGAGATATTTTTGAAACTGTCTGTGCAGCCTCTGACTCATGAGATCTCTCTGAGCTGGTGCTCCTCCTATGCCAGGTCTTTATTTCACATCAGTGCAGGGGGGGTTTCACATCAGCGTCTCCATTCACTTGGAGCTGTGGGTAATTCTGGGGCTGGTAGGACCAATATTGTGTGTGCATCATTTTCAGGAACTGGAAATTGCAGGAGTAATCAGCCCTGGACTATAGCCAAGCCCAGCTTAATTCCAAGGGAGGACTGAAAGAGGCATAATCATAATGTCTCATTTTAGAAGAAGAAGCAGAGGCAAAGCAGGACACAGCTGCTTTGTTTTATAGGAGAATTAAGTCAATTTTTTCCTGGCTCCTGGTGTAAGAATTGGGAGATTTTCCTGTCATTATAAATCAGAAAATTCCTAATTTGGGTTTATCTTGTGGGTCTAAAAAGACACCAGACCCCTCTTTTTACTGCCTTTTCCTTTGACATGTCTGCCTTTACTGTATCCTGAATATTTTGTTTATGAAGGAAATGGCTGTACCTGGCCTGGCTTCACGTGTTGATCACCTTGAGTTGTTCTGGAGCGTGGTGAAAATGATGTAAAAGAGATCTTTGAAAGAAAAGCTGACAGCCATCATTCTTTGCTTGCTAATAATCCCCTTCTGGAGGGGATCATTTTTAGGGTTTGTTGTTGCTCAGCACTCCCCTCTCCTCCGACTGCACGGGCTATAAATGGCTTTGCTGCGCCGCCCTCGGTGCCCCAGCCAGCACCTCCTCCACAGGCTGGGGAGAGGATCTGCTCCCCTTCCCACTCCAATTCCTGTGCGTGGTACCTAAAGAATGTTTAGTTTTTCCAGTTAATCATTTGGCACCTTAAAAAGAGTATGTGTTGAAAGGGACTGTCGGGGAAAGACACGGTTGTCTTGAAATAAGTAGCTTCCTGTGGAAGCAAAATGCATAACAATACTGAATATAACCAAATCTCTAGAACAGAGGATTCCAGATCTCTTAAAATTTGGAGCAATTTATTCCATACATTTAAACTTTCAGTTGGTTTTATTGAATTTAATTTCACAATATCTTCAGAAGGGGTAATGTGACTTCTTTTTCAGGCTTGTTTTGGATTTAGCATAGAGAAAAACTGTTCATTGTGTCATGCTGGCTATAAAACAGCATCCCAAGTTCAAGTATCTGTTAACATCAGGTCAAGTGTTGCCTGGAACTGAGGAATATGTGCAGATCGGTTTGGCTGCAGTGTGAGATGTTATTAAGAACTGCAGAGCTCTCACACGAGGGATGTGTTTGCATCTGAACTTCTTCCCCTTGGCTGCTGAGTTGGTGTTATCTGGTCTGGCCACACTTGTCCTTCCAGCCACCATGGCCAGATAACCCAGCACTGCACAAACAAGGCCTCCCCAGTGCAGTAGCACAAATGCTGCTTTTCTGCTGCTCCTGCTCCTGGTTCTAAGCTTTTTAGACTGGTTTCTAGCTACAAGCAATGTGAGTGATTGCAAAAAAACAGTCTGTGCCATGCGTGGAGTAACAGGCTTTAGTCATGGCTGGTGGAAAATACCTGTACAAATCCATCACAAGAATGGGGTAACTTGAAATGTGAGACTGGGATTGAAAAAAATTCATAATGAGTCTCGGGTTGGAAAGAAACCCTGAACAAGCATGGACAGTGGGGAGGGAAGTGAGAAGAATGACTGGCATTGGTTGGTGCCTTTCCTAGAAGTGCATCCACTTGCCAAAGGGGCCGCCAGATGAGAGCAGGAGCCAAGCCCAGGGGTGTCAGTGGAGCCCACGGAGCAGATCAGGATCAGGAGGCTGCAGAGGGATTCATGGAAGGGAGAGCCCAAGCCAAGCAGGAGGAAATGCCCTGTGGTTTCTAGGGAATACCAGACTATTTCTCTTACTGGAAGAAGTGTGTGCCTGGCTCATAGTTGGAATCTTGTACCTGGTATGGACTGGGAAATATGAGAACTCAACTTGCCTCTGGGTGTACATGTAAATATCTGTATTTAGGTATCTTTATCTGTCTATATGTGCATATATGATAGACTGGACTTGATCTTAGAGGTCTTTTCCAACATTAACAATCCTATGATTCTTTAAAGTGTTAAAATCACTGCCAGTGAGTTCTGGGGCTGCAGGAACATCTGGAATATGAAAAGCAGGAAACGTCTGTTCCATGTAACTCACAAACTGAGCCCCAGTTTTGCTGGTTTATTCCTCTCTGCTTTAAAAGAGACACTTGGGCAGCATCAGAGAGCACAGTAGGGCTGGAAAGTGGCCGTGGCCCCTGGGAAATAAGAACTGCTGTGAGAAGTGGAGGTGTTTGGGGACTTCTTCAGTAGCCAAGTATGAGTATTGCTGAATTATCATTAACGTTTCAGAGTCTTAAGGCAGAATTCTTTAGGTGTATAAAGTGAAGGAAACAAAAAGAAAACATGCATCTCTTTTTTTTCTCAAATATGAAGGAATTCTCTATATTAAATATGGCATTTCTTAATATTGTTGCTACTTTGTGTTTGCTCTGCCTGAGTATGACGAGATGTGTCAGTAGTTTCCACCAGCACATTCTGCTTGGTGGGTCTGAGGCAGGGGGACGTTACAGAGAGTGAAAATTCCTTGGATTTTCTCTCCCTAGGGCAGGTGGAAAACCATGTAATCTGCTGCCAGATAAAATCTTGATAAGCAAAGCTGATCTGGAGCTGAATGGCAGGTTTGTGTTTGTTCAGGGCGATGAAGGTGAAAGGGCCCAACGTCACGTAGGTGCTCACAGTGTAGGATTTCAGGGGTCAAACCTTGGTGTGTAACTCAGCAAACTGCAAAGCCAAAGCACAGCAGGGCTGTACTGACATTGCTTGCTGCAAATTTGGGGTGCCAGCACTGACCCACTTCTCTCCCTGCAAAGGGAGGGGCCTGGGATCCACTCTTTTCTTCCTATGGAAGGGACAGAGTCATGAAGTAAAAACACTCAGGAAATGAGAGGTTGCAGCAGCACAGAGCAAACCCATCATGGTCTGCCCCCTTGGGTTTGAACGTTACCTCAGCACACATTGGTTTGTCAAAGGCTTCCTGTGTCTGGCCCTGGGCTTCTTCATTTATTGATGCATTTTATTTTGAATGTCTTTCAAAGAAATCAGAATTCCTTGTGCTTGCATAGGTGCTTTGAGAAATTCTGTGCAGTGAGATAAGAGCAATATTAAAGCAACTGGGAGTTACTGAAACCAGGGAGTCAGTTCCAGCCTCTGGAATCCATTATTTGCCCAGGAAAACAATCTTATTGTATAGAGAGTTGTCATTCCGAGTTCAGCGCTGGGTTTTTTGGTACTAAGTTTATTCCTGATTTTACGTTACCCAAGTCTAATTAGCAGATTGGTACCCACTATTGCAAATCAACCCTGTTGCTCTCTCAGCCACCTGACGGCAGGTTTTGTTGCAGGACCAGCTCAGGCAGTGCTTCTCCAGGCAGGCACCGGGGGCCAAGGACACCGACACGCTGGTGCAGGAGCCCGACAGCCAGTACGGCACCTGGAGCGAGCAGCGGCGAGGGACTGGGGACAGGTGAGGGGACTGGGGACAGGGGAGGGACTGGGGACAGGTGAGGGCCTGGGGACAGGTGGGGGGACAGGGGAGGGGACTGGGGACAGGGGAGGGGACAGGGGACAAGTGAGGGGACCAGGGACAGATGGGGGGACCGGTGAGGGACTGGGGACAGGGGAGGGCACAGGGCCCTCTGCAGGCCTGGGGGATGAGCCACAGAATCCCAGGATAGCCTGGGTTGGGAGGATCTTAAAGCTCATCTCATTCCACCCCCTGCCATGGGCAGGGACCCCTTGCACTGTCCCAGGTTGCTCCAAGCCCCGTCGAACCTGGCCTTGGGCACTTCCATTTAGTTTATTTGTTTCTAAATCGGTTTCCCTCCCCCTGGCATTGCCTAAACAGCCGTGCTGCCAGGTGGGCTGAATGGCAGAATCCCTCTGGAACAGGGACCCTGAGGGCCAGGTGGGGTGACAGGAATGCACCTCTCCGTGTGCCCTGATACACCTGGAGGGACCATATCCATTTCCACACTCTGAGTTTCGTTGTGGTGAAGTGGAGGATGAAATGGACTATCAGTGGAGTGAAAGATGGCATTGCTGATGCTTTTCTGTTCTTAAAATGATGTAATGAAATAAACCTAGAGCAGCAAAGTGTGAGGTTTTTTATAGTTTACACCTGTTGTGCAAATTACAGCTTGATGTACCCTGAGCCCATGTCCTGTCTGCTCAGTCTAGTATGAAAATAGCATTTTATGTGGTTTTTAATGCTATACTTGTTGGGATCTTATAGCTGACATTAATGTCAATTATGTTTGTTGTGTTCTACACTTGAGAACTGTGTGTTATAAATATTTTATTGCTTGTGAAGTCAGGGTAGTTTTCAGCTTGAGGTTCAGTGAGCTGAGTGACATGCCAACAGTGACAGCCAGGCTGCTGTAAAATTAACTTGGATTTCGGGATGGTACAGACATTTTCTGAGATCAGTTTCCTAACAAAGGTGCTTGTCTCAGCTCCAAAGCTGACAGCATTGGAGAGTGATTTCAATCCATCCATCCTGGTTAGAACAGCTCCACCTAAACATTCCAGTTCACTGAAGAACTGAACCCAATCCCCATGTGCAGGGATTTTGTTTCCACTGTAAGAAATATTTGGGTTTTGCTTTTTTACAGTGTAATGATGACAGTGTAGAGACTTCTCAGCATTTTGTCACCTCATTGCTCTGCTTTGCCTTGACTTACAGCTCATTGCAGGGGAATTACTTGGGTATTAATCAGGCACTTGGAGGGGAATGAGATTAATGTACTTTTAAATAATGGAAGTCTTCCTGGAATGTATTAAAGTGCCTTTATCTGCAGTGTATTTTTTATGAAGCAGGCAGCCCCTGGTTGGAAAAGACCTCCAAGATCCTTGAGTCCAACCTTTGCCCCAATCCCACCATGCCACATAACGGTGTGGCCAAGGGCTGGTGTACAGACACCTGCAATAGATGGGAACCTGCAGCTGCAGAATTTAAAATGGCATGTAAAAGGTGGAATTGCTTCCTGGAAAGGGTGGTCAGGCACTGGCAGGGGCTGCCCAGGGAGGGTTGGAGTGCCCAGCCCTGCAGGTGTCCAAGGAATGACTGGATGTAGCACTCAGAGCTGTGGGCTGGGGGACAAGGTGGGCATCGGGCACAGGGTGGGCTCCATGGGCTGGCAGGGCTTTTCCAACCTGAATGATTCTGGGATTTTTTGACTGGTTATTATTTCCTGTGTGGCACACCAGGCAAACAGTGAGAGCTGCCTGGAGATGCTCACCCTTCAGCAGTGCAAATGCAGCATTCCTTTCCTTTCTGACTCTTAATTTCACTTGCTGAAGCAACAAATTCTTTATGGTCTCTTAACACTGTCTTGCTAAAACTAATTAAATTTAATTGGAAGTGAAAGTGAGGATTGATCTCAGTTTATTGCCCATTGTGATAACCATCCTGCTGATTTTGTGTGCTCTACATGAAGGATGATTTTTCAGAGAAGTGTCTGTAAATGCACCTGTGGAAACTGGGGGCAGCTTATGAATATGCTCAGAGACCCTGAAATCTTAATGAAGTAGTAGAAAAAGGTTCATAATATATCTTAGTAATGAGCACTGAAATTATGTTTTCCATTTCATTTTTCTGAAGGGAATTTCCCCCCTAATTTGCTGTTCAGCTGGAAAGAATCCACTGTGCATGGCAGGGTTTGGACTCCAGGCATCCTTCCCACACTGGGGATGGGCTGTGCCACAGGGGCTGGTGTGTAACAGGGCTGTGATTGTGCAGGAGCTCCGAAGGGGAATCCACTGGGAAGATCTGTGGGTGAGGAACCACCAACCAGTGTAAACGCGGCTGGATTTCTGTCACATCTTGCTCTGAAATATTTCAGTTTGAAAACCTCAGGGAGTTGTATCGGCTGCAGCTCTGGGATGTAGCAGGGAAAAGGCTTTTTGGAGATGTGCACATCGAACAGGATCCTTTCAACACAAATTTTAATATCCATGAAAGGTCCTAAGTCTGCAGATTGTCTCTCCTCTGCCCATTCTTCCATACTGCAGTGGGTCTGAAGCCTGATGGATACCAAATGTGGATACCAAATATCATTCGGTGCAAAAATCCTAGACAAAAACTTCCCCTACAGCTCATTAGTGCCATTCTTAATTATCCTGGGGCCCAATGGTGAGGGAGGGGAGCAGCATTCCCTGTGCTCGTGTGCTGGAAACCCTCTGTGCAGTGTCTGCTCTGCCAGGCTGGGCATTGTACCCCAGCCTGGTGCTGGTGGGCATTGTTTTCCAGCAGTAAACTGAGTGTTTTCCTCCCAGGATTGCTGTTGCTGTGGGCTGAGCCAAACACTGTGGGTTATTGTTTGAAAAATGGGCATGTATTGATACATACATTGATGTACAACAGTTTTTGTAGAAATGTACTCAAAAAATGGTGCTTAGTAACAAAGACTTCTACCAAAAGGAGAAAAAAACCTCAGAACTCCATAAATTCTTCAGGTTCTGGTTTTCTTAAACTGGGAATTAGAAGCAAGACATCCCAATTTTTACTGTCAGTAGAGTGTTCCTACTTTACTCTGTTGTTTAAAGGAATACTCCAGCCAATGTGACAAAGGGGGACACCACTGTAACAGCTTTCAGTCCTGACACTGCAGCTCATTCCTGTCAGTCTGGGAAAACAGGGGATTTCTGGGAATACACTGGGACCATCTCAGCCCTGAGATGCAGGTCCTGGACACTGCAGCTATTCCTGTCAGTCTGGGCAAAAGGGAGAATCCCAGGAATACTCTGGGAGCATCTCAGCTCTGGTGTGCAGGTCCTGCCGCCCTCTTCCCGAGACAACCAGAAAGCTCTGCCTGCTGAGCCCAGTCTTAGGGTGCCACCTGGTGCCCACCTCTCCTTCAGCTCCAGCATTCCTGAAGGGAGAAGCCTCTGGCAGGCTGGAATACATCCCAATCCCCAGTACACTGTACATCCAAGGGGTGAAAGCTGTGCTGATGGAAGGGATCCACATCTGCTGCTGGTACCTGCGGCTCCAAAGGTGCTTTGGGTCCTCAGAGCTGTAGGTTCAGTTCCACCTGTATTTAACTTGTGCTGACCATGTGTGACCCAGCCTGTCCTTGCAGGCATTTGTTTGCCGTGCAGTCTGATGGATTCCATGTGCTCCTTTTGCAGCTTTGGGCCCGAATCCCCTTCCCTGGAGAGCGATGTTGTCGTGGCGCGGAAGCCGCCCCCGAGCAGCCGCCCGGCCTCGCTGTGCTCGCAGGCAGAGCAGCCCCCCCTGCCTGAGCACCATGACCTCAGCAGAGACCAAAGGAGCACCAGCCTGGACCGTTCCAGCACGGACATGGACTCCACTGATGGGGCTGAGTTACCTCCCTCGGGGGACACGTTCCCCAATGACAAGGCCACTGATTTCTCCTTCATTGATGTAAGTTGCCATCACTGAGAAATAGAAATCCTCCTTCTGTGTCATTCCCTGTGTTAATCACTGCAAAGCAGTTTCTTCTGCAAAATTTGCACCCAATTTTCATCTGCCTTTCCTTTCCCACACTGAATTTTCCCAGCTGCCTTCCTGCCTGAAAAGTTTAGCACCAAAGCCACGAAGTTCTTCTGTTCTCTGCAATGTTCAGGTTCTGAGAGATTCCATAAAGGTGTTGACCACAGACAATCAACCTCAGGGAATCCCAGGTTGATTTGGGCTGGCAGGGCCCTTCAAGCTCATCCATTGCCACCCCCTGCCATGGGCAGGGACATCTTCCACCAGCCCAGATTGCTCCTGACCCAGTCCAGCCTGGCCTTGGACACTTCAGGGCTGGGGCAGCCACAGCTTCTCTGGGCACTGCCAATGTCTTACTAAAGTTGTTTCTCTTTGAGCTGTAACAGAAGAGTTAAATGCCTTTATGAACACTGGAAACATAATTAAATAACACAGTGTGATGTTAGCCATGCAGATTTAAAGCTATAAAGACATTCATTAATATTTTTCTTATTCACAATTGGGCTCTTTCTGTAGTAGCTCACAGTTGCATTTTAAAGGATTTTTTTCATACTGAAGAATCTTGCAGCTGGTATAAGACCAGGAATTTTTGGCCATATGCAGTTAATGAGGGTTAGTGTTCTTTGACAGGACTTTGGGTAGGTTGGAAAAGCCCTCCAAGGCCACTGAGTCCAGCTGTCCTCCCTGCACTGCCAAGGCCACCACTAACCTGTGTCCCCCAGTGCCACATCCAGAGTGTTTGAACGTTTCTGGAAGGTTCTGCATTGTGCTGTCTCTGGGCCACTAAAGGTGTCTCTGTAAAACACGAATAGCTCCAGGTACAGTTGGAAAATATTGATTATTGAGTAGTTTATTCCTGACCTGAAATCTGTGGAAAAGAAACAAACCCACATCTTCTAGAGAAGAGAAGGCTCAGGGATATTTCCTGGTTGCAGGCAAGTCTCTAACAACAAATTGCTTTAAGCAAGCAAATGAATTACAGCTCCTGGTTTTGCTCTGTAAATATTATTACCTGCTGGATGTGTTGGAAATGATTGATCACAGGGGTTTTCTGAATACTGCAGCACTGAGTTTGGGGTGTCCTTGGTGCTGGTGAGTAGCTTGGAATGTCTGCCTGGGAGGGAAGCTGCAGCACTGCTCTGTGAGAGAATTTGGTGTACATGCTCTTTTTTGGATCCCAGTCTCTGGATTGGTCTTGAGCTGCTATTGACTAGCAAGTGCTGTATTCATAAAACACTCTAGGAACCAAACTCTAGTTTATTGCAGTTATTTTTTGTATTAATTTAGTGCAAATAACTCATGCAGATCAGAAATCCACAGCCCAGAGAGATCACAGGACCAGCATTGCACCCAGTTAGCCTCGAGCACACCCCTCATCATAAATTCTCTTTACTGTAGTTTTAACCAGCTACGAGAATAACAAGCAGGCAGGTAGTTTAATTAAACTGAATGCATTAGTGCAATGAAGTGGGTTGGGAAGTCATTGTGGAAGAGGTGGCTGAAGGAAGGGTGTTGTTGTTCTCCAGCACACAGCTGTCCTGGACTCCAGTGCCCTCAAAACTCGGGTGCAGCTCAGCAAGAAGCGGCGCCGCCGGAACCCCACGGCCCACTCGCTGAGGAGGAGCAGAGGGCTGGAGTTTGAGAACAGATTTTCCTTGGTGGAAGAACCAGATAACGCCTGGATGTTCAAAGATTCCACAGGTATCTGAACTAACCAGCTGTGATCAGCTTGGGTGTGAGGGTGGGGGTTTCTAAAAGGCATTTCTAAATTCTGCTCTTTGTTTGTGCTCAAATGGAGAGGGAGATTTAGAACAAGAGAGAGATGAAAAGCTGACTAATGGTTCCCCCTCTCTGCTTTTCTTTAAACAATTAATTAGAGGAGAAGAAAACTATGCAACAGGAAGATTCTGAGGAGGAAGACAAGATCCAGCACACTCCGAAGTCGTCTTCGGTGCAAGCCCAGAGACTCCCTGTGTTCCCAGGGATGGATCACTCTGTTCTCAAGGTGAGCACAGGCAGAGCTCGGCAGGTGGGAGACAAACCAGCTCAGCAGCTGCAGATGCTTTATAAGGAATCCCTTTTGTGATTTTAGGCATGGATTTTTTTTTTGTTTTATAAATGAGTGCTCTGTTTTACATTCCAGAAAAGCCTGAGTGCTGGATCCCTTTGTTTATTTCTGTATTTAGGCCCAACTGCGGAGAAGACAAGAGTGTGAGAGCACTGGGGACAGCACTTCTGCTCAGCTCTTCAAATCCCCCAAAGGCCAGCTCGGGACTCCTGGCAGCAGAGTGCTGCCCCCCAGTGTGGAGAAGGAGGACAGGTGAGGGAATTTCAGCCCCAAGGATGCTGGAACTGGTTTTGGTGAAAGAAAAATAATAATGCAAGAGAAATTGTATGTTTCTTTTTTTGTTTCTATAATGAGTTTTCATAATGAAAGAATAAAGATTTTTTTTTTAATATATCTTAGGTCAGAAGAAAAGTCTCCTCAGTGGTTGAAGGAGCTGAAATCAAAGAAGAGACAGAGCCATTATGAGAATCAGGTTTGAAAAGGTACCTGGGGCAGGAAGGGGAGCTTTGCTAAGTGCAGGTGTGCAGACACAAACCCACATTTTCTTCAGGCACTGGGTCAGCCCTGACACTGAGTCCTTGTTCTGTGCACCAGCAGTGTCAGGAGTTGTGTGTCGAGGCAGAGCAGGGGAAAATGTCACCAATTCTCTGCAGATAATGAATTGTCACAGCCTCTCTCAGTTGGGGCTGTGATTTCCTGGTCCTTCCAAGAACGAGTCTGGTGCTGGATAACAGGGGCTTGCACACAGTGTGAAAACCTTGTTCTGTTCCAGCAGAATTCTGGGCAGCTCTGGAGCATTTAACACACTAAACAGGACCACACCAAGGTGACACTACAACAGAAACACACATTTTGGGGGGTTTCCTATCACAGCCCCTGCGAGGGACTGACTGTCTGACCCTGTCACACCATTACTCCAATTCCTTCTTTTTTTTCCTTCCAGACAGTGATTCTAACTAGAAGAAGATAAAGAAGTTTAACAGAAGCCTTAACTCATCTGAACCTAAACCCCCACGTCATGTTGCTGCTGTTTGCTTCCTGCCTCAACTGCTCTGTGCATGGTGCCTTCCTGTTATGTGGAGAAAGCTGCTTCAGTTCATAGTCAAATACAAAGCTGTGTCTGCCAGGTCAGGGGGGTGGTGTCACTGCAGACCTGCCTGCCAGGAGAGCCTCTGGTTCATGGTCAGCACTGCAGAAAGTCTTGGAAAACGGAGGGATTTGGGAGTGCCGTGATCAGGGGACTCCCCTCGCCGCCGAACAGACTGTGCAGGTGCTCAGCACCCAGAGCTGGGACCTGGAGATGTGTCTGGCTGAGCTTTGTGTTTTTTTATGAAAGTAACAATTTTAATCAAATTTATCTTTTTTTTTTTTGTGAACAAATAGTAAGCTCCTATTTAGAATGAAGTTTGTGGAAGGTGAGAGTGGAAGAACAAATCGTGTTTACTGCCATATTGAAAAAGGAAACTTGATTATTTTTTGTAAAATGTATTTTTGATTGGCATATATTTACATGTGATCTGCTGACCTGGCAGATGGAGATAATTTTTGGATGAACAAAATGTTAACTTTTGTCACTCTTGAAGTGGTATATTCTGTGTTTTGTCAGCATGTGGAATAATTGCTTCATTGGAATGTCTTTCCTAAAAAGGATCAAGCAATAATGTCAACCAGTTCTCTTAAAAAAAAAAGTACAAATATGTAAATACTGTTTTTATAACAAAAAAAGGAAGGGAATAGGGAGGATGTTACACTCATATCAGGGTTCCAGTTAATTGTTGAATGTCACTTTAATAGCAGTTTGGATAGTCCCACTTCTTGTTTTTATTTGTTAATCTGTAAATACCAGGTTTAAGTTTTTATTTTTATGCTGATTTTGTGGGATAACCTAAATGTGATCTTCAGTTTCTCAGATGATTTGCTGTCCTTCCTTCCTTTGGCAAGACCGATGTGCTGATAGCAGAGCAGGGCTCTCAGGGGTGTTTGGGAATCCTGATCCTCTGACATGTCTCTATCTTTGATTCTGAAGTACCAACCACCATGGCCATGTAAGACATAATGGATTCTTGCCCCAAATAAGTGCTCTTTCAGTGAACCTTTCAAAATGTAGCCCAAGGAGGGGGGTGATTTGTCCTGTCAGATTCCTCAGGCTTGACCAGGAAAGCATGGAAGAGGGAAGGGAGGGTGTTTCCCTCACCTGCTGGAGGTGGGGCTGCTCCTGGGGTTGCACTTGCCCTGTCCTGCTGAGGGGCTTCTCTAGATCCCAACCACAAAGCACCAGCACTTGCACTCACTTTCCTCTCTCTTTGTTCCCGTCAGTGTTCAGGAGCTCCGTTCCCACGGGGTTCCCGCAGTGGTGGCCTGCCTGCTCTGCTGTCTGTCAGGCTTGTAGCTGCCAAAACCATGTGCCAATTCCTCTCATGGAGGAGTCACAGAGGAGGTGATTTGCAGTCCCAGTCTGCTCTAGGAAATAGCAGCAGGATGTCAGGAGACAAGTCCCATATGCCCATTTGTCGCTCCCAGATTTAGCTCTGATGGCAGCTCCCTGTGTGGAGATGAGATTAAGACGTTTATCTTATGTCAAAGTCTCTCCTTGCCGCTCTGCCCTGTTTCTCTGGGGAGCTGTTGTTATTAGTTTTGCAGCCCCTCTGCTGCCCCTGGAGCAGGGATGGCCCAGGGTTCCTGCCGGCCGTTCCGTGCGCTGGGACTCGGGATGGGTCTGTGGAGCGCAGCCACCACCACCCCCCAGCTCCTCTCAGCTCACCCTCAAACATTGCACAGATTCCCTTCCCTCCCCTGCAGCTGATGGTGGAAAGGGTGGCTCTTTGTCCTTTGGGATGTGTTTTTCTTGGCAGCACCCAGGGGCTCCCTTGCTGTGACACAGCTGGGGAGCCCGAGCAGCCTGTGCAGGTGTGGGGAGGGGGCGATGGCTCTTCCCACTCAGATGAGGTGGGGCCTGTTTGAATCCCACTAATCAGGTAATTCCCTGCTCACAGGAACATTTGCACAGGCTGCATTTTCCACTTCAGCAGGTGACAGTGTTGTGTTCCCAACAGTTGGAGGATTTACTGGTTCTTGGTCTAATAACTGAAGGCCAGAAATTCTGTCACTGTTTGTGTTGAGGAAACTGAGGGGATTAACACGAGGTTTCCACAAAGCCCTTGAATGTGTTTGCATTTCCACGTCTGCTTGGACAATGCACTGAAACTTACTGTACTGAGTAGTTTAACCTACTACTGAGAAATGTTTAATGCTTAAATGTCTAATTAAAAAGCATCTTTAGAATGTTGTTGAATGGGAAAGTGGTTTTTCTGCTCTATTATTTCTTTATATTGTACATGGATTAAATATCTACTTCCTTCTCTCCAGGCTGTCGCTCTGTAATAAAAGATATATAAATATGTTATTACTTCTTAAATGATAGAACAGACTGTAATACACTTTATATAATTCTATTTTAATTCCAGATAATGTTTGTTGGAATTTTTTATGCTTTTACTTTTGTTGCCATGTGCTTTTCCCTGCTGTTTATTGGAGATGGAAGACATCCAAAATTTCTGTGAGTGAACAGGAATTACCCCCCATACCACCCCTTTGGCTTGCACAGGAGTTTGTTTCACCTTGGAATTTGTTTACAAACAGTTATTGGCAAACTGAAATACACCGTGGGGCAGATTTGGGAATGCAAAGTGGTGCCTGTAAAGGGTTTGTGACTTCAGCCCTTGTGCAAACCCCGGAATGTCCCACCTGTCTCAGGTGCCACACCCAGGATTGGTTGGATGTCCAGGTGTTCAGGGAGAGCTGGAGCCACTGGGATGACTTGGGATCAGGGCACTTCCAAGGCACATATCAGGTAAATAGTTCATCCCCAGTGGTTTCACCATCCTTGCCCCAGCAGTGGGTATTTCTGTTTTGGCACCTTTTCCCCTTGTGATGGAAAAGTCTGGGATTGGTGCTGCTGTGTTGGTGCCCTTTGACTGACCCTGTGGAGCCAGAGGGGCTGCCTGGCCACAACTCCATGGCCCAGACACACCCTGGGAGTGGTCAGTGCATCCTGGGGGGACAGGATTGCCAGCACGAGCTGGGCTGGGGCTGCTTTGTGGAAAATGAAGTCAGGGGGTTGTGGGGGTGTCCCACATGGGCTACAGGGGAGGAGGTTCACTGTCACTTATGGCACATTCCTGACTTGGAGCAGTAAGTGGCTGACCTCTGCAGGGATGGAGTGTTTCACACAGAGATGGGGAGTTTCAGGATGGTGCTGAAGGTTGGGTGGGGATGAAGGGCCTTGCCATGGACAGCTCTGCAGAGTATGATGGGACAGGTTTCCATTCCTCTCCCATTCAGTTTGTCCAGCCTGGCCCAGGGAATTTGCTTTTCTGACAGATATGCAATACGTGAGAAACCTTTCAGTAAAGGTTCTCATGTAGTTCTTAGTTTCAAGATGAGCCACGCTCAGAGCAGGTGCCCTGCAAGAGTCAATAGTGCTGTGTGCAGCTGAGTGCAGCATTCCTTGGGGAATCACAGGCTGGTTTGGGTTGGAAAAGACTTAGATCAAGAGAAAATCAGACCTGTTATCAGCAGAGTGAAATACCCCCAGCTTGGTGCCTCCTGGGGAAGGGCTGCACTCCCACCCTTTACATTGTACCTGTAAAGGTGGATGAACCCCTGCACGAGGCATTTGACTCCCCAAACCCCCCATTGCACACCCCAGGATGTGTCACAAGTCCTGATGTGGGCCTGGGAAACAGGCTGGGGAGGGAGCGGGGCTGGGAGGCAAGGAAGGAACAGGCTCAAGGGAGAGAACCCTCCCAAAGCAAGAACTCGGACCTGGGGATCCTGAGGTCCTTTGCTGCCCTGGGACCAGCTGCCCCATCTTCCCACGGAGCTCCGGGAGCCGACCCCGGCCCTGCTCCATCTGGTGTCGGAGCCCAAACAAACGGTGAATATTTCACCCGGTTTTCGCTTTGCGCTGCGCTCGGTTTCCAGGCTCAACCCTCCCGTGAACTGCTGATGGGAGAGTTTTCCAGAGAACCTGGCAAGAAGCAGCGTGAACGTGCTGATGTGAATTTGGACGTTAATCTTCTGTAAATCGAGCGGCCCGTTTCCGAGGGACAGCCGGGAGAAATCCGAATGGCGTGGCCACAGCCCGCGCTATTGAGATGAAATCTCATGGATGGAATTCCGTGGACGCAGCTGCTGTATCAGCGCTCGGATAATGTGCTGTTCTGTTCAGAAGCGACCCATAAATAGCGGGGCCGGGCGCGGCGCCGGCAGAGCGGAACCACCCCGAGAGGTACCGGCAGCGCCGCTTGGACTGCAAGGGCTTGCAAAGGAGTGGAGTGTCTGAGTGGAGGTGTCACCGAGCAAAGGGTTGGCTCGTGCGTGGCGAGAAGTGATGCTGCAGGGTTGGATTGAGGACGCTGATCAAACTTTTTTTATTCATCTTTTAACCCCTCGCCACCCCTTGTGTAGTGAGGCTGGGGAGGCGTTTTCCAGTGGGTTTCCTATTTGAGCAGGAGCTTTGTGGATGTTCCTGGAGAGCGAGGAGGGGGCTCTCACCACTTCCCCCCCAGCCAAGGCAGCAGCAGCACCTCCAGCTGCCGTGTCCAGTGCCCCCTGGGATGCTGGAGTGAGGGAGAGGTGTCAGGTTTATGTTGGTGGGAAAGATGGCAGCAGCTGGAAGCTGAAACCTGGCAAATTCCTGCTGGAAACAAAGGCCAGGCTGTGAGGCAGGAGTTCAGTGACAACTGGGTGAGCTGCCCAGGACAGAGGGATCTGTGTCCTTTGGGAGATGGCTCAGGTCAGTCCTGTGGATGTCCAGGGGAGGCCACAGGGCCCGTGTGCAGGAGGGGGAGGAGGACTGATCATGGAGCTTCCTCCTAGCCCAGACATCCCTGGGGATTTCCAGCTGCTGCACTCGGGATCTGTGTTAACCTCTGCTGCCTGTTCCCAGGCCAGCTTCATTCTTGTGTTTTACTGAGGACTTCAGAGCCTGTAACCTCCTGCAATTTGGGTTTTCCAGGCACAATGACTGAGCAGCAAAGTCCCCCCGAGCAGATGGCGACTGGGGAGGGAGCTGGCGAGCGAGGTGGCAACTACAAGGTATACTGGGATATACTGGGGGCTACTGGTTCTGGACAGACGTTGGGTGATCCCGTGGGATGCGGTGTGTGTGCACCAGGCTGGGACCAGCACCAGCACTGCAGGTTGGACTGGGGACCTGAGTGGCCTCCAGCTCTGCAGCAGCAGCAGCAGCGCGTGGGTGTCACCTCTTGGGTGCTGAGCCGAGTGGGGCCACAGCCTGGGGAGGGAGCTGGGGCCGGGGCTTTGCTGCTGCCTGGCAGGAGGGACACTGTCCCTGCCTGTGTGGCTGCCAAGGACATTTTCCTGCTGGTCTGGAGTGCAGCTGCCCAGGGATTTAATCCAGCAGACAAAGCCTCCTGTCACGGCAGGATCGGCTGTGGGTCCGAGCAGTGAAACGCCCCAGGTGTGTGTTTAGGTTTAGTTAAGCTTGTGGGTTGGTTGGGGGTAAATCAGCTGTGGGCATGTGGTGGCTGCAGCCCTTCCCACAGCTCAGCACAGCAGGCAGAGCTGTTCCTGGCTGGGAAGGCTGGAGGTGGGAGCAGATCCTGCTAGTGGGGTAAAGAAGTACTGGGGTCTTGGACTGCTTATTGCTTTGGAGTGCACAGAAGTTCCTGAGGAACACAAGTGTCACGCCTGTCCCTTGAACTTCCCCTTTGTGGTGTCTGCAGGAGGCTCTGCCCTTGTCCCAGGCTCAGGATCTGCAGCTGGGACCCCCATGGGGCGCTGCCTGGGGGTGTCTGGCCACCCCACTGACCCTCCTGGTCCCCAGATGGTGCTGGGCACCCTGGGCTCTGCTCCCCCTGCGCTCCTGCCACTGGCACTACCTCCAACCTGTCCTGCAGCTCAGCCTCGAGGCTCTGCCAGGAGCAGGAGGGCCCAGGGAGGTGTTGGGGTCTCTGCACTTGGCAGGGTTTACAAGGAAACACTGAATAATGAGCTTGTTCCAGAGCACACCAGAGGAATGGTTGGATTTGGAGGAGCAGGGTAAGAAAAGGATGGGCCATGAGCAGGCTGGGGACAGGAGGCCCCTGCCCACAGCTCTGAGGGGCTCTTAGCCCAAACCCTGTGTTTCCAATGCTGTGCTTGAGGTGATCACTTGTTTTCAGCTTGTCTTGGATGAAATTCTGGCCTGTGCTTTACCAAGCAGACACCCCTGGCCAGAGCGTGGCCTCAGAGAGGGGCCTGGAGTCCTGTCTGTGCAGAGGAATGTGGCAGAATCCAGCTCTGCCGTGGGCAAGGAGCAACATCAGCACGGGGCGGCCAGACATGGCCAGAGCCCTTTGCTCTCCTGCTGCTCCCATTGCCAGGGGATCCCTGCACTGGGACGGGGTGTTCCCTCCACAGCACATCTGTAGCAGAGGCTCACAGTGTCTCTCCCCACCTTAGATCACAATCTACGAGCTGGAGAATTTCCAGGGGAAGAAGTGTGAGCTGACAGAGGAGCTCCCGAACATCACTGAGAAAGAGATGGAGAAGGTGGGCTCCATCCAGGTGGAGTCTGGCCCGTAAGTCCAGCGTGGGGAGGAAGGACCAGCCCCAGGGGGGATGGGGCAGGGAGAGCATCCCCCCTCACACTGGGGTCCTGCAGGTGGCTGGGCTTCGAACGACAGGCCTACGCCGGGGAGCAGTTCGTGCTGGAGAAGGGCGACTACCCACGCTGGGACTCCTGGTCCAACAGCCACACCAGCGACAGCCTGATGTCCATCCGGCCCCTCCAGATCGTGAGTGGGGCTGTCCTGGGGTGGCTGTGCCCCCAGGATGGCCACAGCACTGGGGGCCACCAGGCTGGGAGGGTCCCAGGGGCTGGGAGAAGCTCCTGATCCCTGTTTTCCCCCAGGACAGCGCCGACCACAAGATCCACCTCTTTGAGAACACAGGCTACACTGGGAGGAAGATGGAGATCGTGGACGATGACGTCCCCAGCCTCTGGGCCCACGGCTTCCAGGACCGCGTGGCCAGTGTCAAGGCCCTGAACGGAACGTAAGGACAGAGGCACTGGGAGCACATGGGGACACCCCAACAGGGCCCAAGGTGGTGGCAGAGAGGTCTGACACCACCACTGCAGTTCCCACGGTGCTGCTCGTGTCCATCATGTCCCTTGTTCCCTCCCCATTGCCACCTTTTCCCTGGCCTACAGGGAGTGATGGGGGCCAGGACAGTGTCCCTGGGGCTGTGTGATGGCTCCTTGCCCCAACCCACTGCCAGGGCAATGGAGCCAAGGCTCCTTCTCCGTCCTGGACTCTCTGTCCTGGACTCTCTGTCCACTCAGCACACGGCATCTCCCACGCGGGCTCTGCGGCTGCAGCCTGTGCGGTGACATTTGGTGACAGGGCAGTGGCATCACCTGGCTGTGGCAGGCACAGACACCGGCACTGCCTGAGCCTCTGGGGTGGGATGGGGACAGGGACAGGGGCAGGGACAGGGACACGGACAGGGACACTGCCCCTGCTGTGGTGGGAGGTACCTGCTGGGCAGGGGCACAGCTGAGCTGCCTCCGTCCCGCAGGTGGGTGGGCTACGAGTACCCCGGGTACCGGGGCCGCCAGCACGTCTTCGAGAAGGGCGAGTACCGGCACTGGAACGAGTGGGACGCCAACCAGCCCCTCATCCAGTCCGTGCGCCGCGTGCGGGACCAGCAGTGGCACCAGCGCGGCACCTTCGAGAACAGCTGAGGCACCGGTGCCCACACTGGGGCGGCTGGCGGTGCCCCGGCTGATGCCCTGACCGTGGTGTTCTTTGTGCAAAACCTCAATAAACTCTGAGCTGGAGGCTGCCCGGGCCTGCCTGGTCCTGGCTGGGGGGGAGGATGGGGTGGGGGGTGGATGGGGACGGGGCCATGGCACAGAGCACAGGGGAGGGTGACTGTTTGCAGTGTTACATAAACCCTGCAGCGTTCCAAAAATAACCCCCGGGGGTGCCACGTCAGGGTTTTTCCAGGGCCTCTGTCCCTTTCTGCAGCGTCTCCTGCCTGTTCCCAGGGCAGGAGGGGGCCGGGGAGTGTGGGCAGCCCTGCGGCAGTGGGGCTGGGCAGAACAGCCATCCCTGGGCAGAGCTGGCCCTGTGCACCCCAAAGGGGACTTGGCCTGTGCAGGGCTGGCTGTACCCAGCCCCAGCATCCTGCAGGGTCCCAGCCTGTCCCCAGGGAAGATTCCCAAAGCACCCAGGGGGGTTTCTCCTGGGAGATGAACTCTGACATGAGGGGCCAGCTGTCCTGGGGGTGAGGGTGGGGGCTGAGAGGTGCCCCGAGGTGCTGGTGAGGTGTTGGGCATTCCAGCACTGAACTGCCTTGGCCACCCAGGCAGAGCCCTCTGTGGGGACAATATGGCCATGCTTGGGACCCCAGGGCTGGGGGCAGAGATGGGAGATGGGCTCAAGGCCACCTGAGCGCTTCTTGCTGGCTCCCCAACAGCTCCTCCAGAACTTTTCCCTTTAGTTCTGGGTTGGCAGCTGTGGAAGGTGAGTGTGTGGTCCCAAGAGGCAAAAGTTGCTTCCAGAACAGTCCGTGGGGCTGCTGGGCCTGGGTGGCTGCGGCATCATCACTGCCCAGGGCTGGGATGAGCCAACTCCAGCCCGGCAGAGCCAGGGGAGGAAATTACTGCCTGGAATCACAGGAGCTGTGCTGGGCACTGTGTCAGCCCCTCACTGGGCTGACCAGGGGCTGGGCTGTGCCAAATGGTGACTGGGACTGGGGGCCCATGCCCTGCATGGTACCTGGGGCAGGCTTATGGGGGTCCTGGCTGGGGAGAGGAGGAGGGCAGTGCTGGGTCCGTCAGTGGTGCCACAGTGGGAGGCAGAGGGAAGGGAGAAGGACTTGGCAGGGCTGGGAGTGCTGGAGGCTCTTGCTCGCCCTCCCCACCTGCCCCAACCTCTCCATGGCATGGTGGGTTTCTTGTGGAGCCACACGGTCACCTGTGGCCCCACATCCCCCTGTCACCCATTGCCCACAGCTGGGACTGCCCCCCACGTGTCACCGCAGGCTCTGGTGACAACACCCTGCAGGTGCCTGTGTGTGCAGCTGTCCTGGCAGCACAGAACTGGGCAGAGCTGATCCTGGAGGGGCTGCAGGATGCCCAGGAGATGCTGTGTGCAGGAGAGAGCGAGTTGGGGGGCTGTTAATGCTGTGTGCCATTTGCTGGGGTGACAGGGGAGACCTGACTCCTCTGAGGGGTTCGAGGGGGCTGTGGGTGCTGCACAGCACTCAGGGGGTCTGACAGCTGGGGTGTTCTTTGTATTGTGAACCCCCCTTTGCTGCAGGCACCGTCAGCCCCCAGCCCTGAGGAGCTTCCCAGGCTGGGCACTGGTGAGATGCCCGTGGAGGAGCTTCACTGCTGCCCCCGCCCCTCAGCTCTGCCACCCATCCTGGGCACAGCCCGGGCATGGGGACGTGTCCCAGCCCGAGTTTGTCGCTGACCTTGGCTTTGTTCTGATGTGAAAGAGGGGCCCCTGCGCTGCTGCTCCCACCGGCCCATGGGGCTGGGGTGCTTCTCAGGGACCCCAAAAGGGTGGGAGATCACAGAGGAGGAGGGTGCTGTCTGGGCATCGTGCCACCAGGGCCAGCAGCTGCCCCTGCCCACCGCGAAGGGTCGGTGTTGGGAAGGGCTCCCGCGGTGCCCCCATCCCCAGCGAGTCCCTGTGCGCTGGCACCGGCGCTGGCACCGGCGCTGCCCTGCCGGGGCCGCAGACGGGCAGAGCCAGACGTTGCCCAGGGCTTTGAGGAGCGTTTTATCGCGCATGGAAAGAGCCGAGCTCAGCAGGTTGGCGGCCCCGCGGCCGTCGGGGGATCAGGGCAGTGCCCCGAGCGGGGCTGGCGGGCGCTTTGTTGGCCAGACCCGCCCCGGCTCTTGGCACGCGTTCGGCTGATGCTTGCAAACTCCAAATCTCCTCGCCACCGAGCCGACAAAGCGGGTGACTCGAATGTGACAGGTAATGAAATAACTGGGGCTTGGTGCTCGGGCAGACAAAGGCTGCGGCGGATCAGCTGACCCTGGTTTTCATTGGGGTTTAATCCAGCATTCTCGCTTTGAATCAGGCTTTAACTATCTTGTAAATAGTTTTGGCACCACTCTGCTGCAGCTCGGTATAAATTCCACCTCCCGGCCCCAGCCCGTCACTGGCTCAAGCGGGTACTGGTATAACTGGTAAGACTTCGCTATTTACTGTCCTCTCTTTTGCCGTTGCCTCCTCCCGGGCCCGGGGTCCCTTCCCGGTGCCAGCGGGGTGTGGGCACGCAGGGGCTGAGCTGGGGACAGTCCTGTCCCTGCAGCCCAAAGAAGGATATCACCACCCAGCCGTGGCTCCATTTCTTTCCGCTGAGAGTGAGCTGTTTTCACCTGTTTTGGAGCTGATCAGATACTGAGTGCCCCGTTGGGCTTGAGGACAAGGGTCCTTCCAAGGGGTGGCAGTGCCAGGCAGAAGCAGGAGGGCTCAGCAAAAGGTCCTGCAGATTTGGGCCAGGTTTAGGGTGGGGAGCCCCAGTGCTTGTCCCCATCACCCCTTCAGGCACCCGCGTGGGACAGGGACTCTCAACTTGTCACTGGGCAGGGACAGCGGGAAAAGCCTTGATGCAGGAGCTGGGAATGACTTGGGAATGCCCTGAGTTCACAGTTCCCCACACTCTGTACTGGAGACCCTGAGCTCTGACACGAGCCTGGGGAGCTTTGGGGCACTGAGCAGGGGCTGTCTGGCAACCCCAGCCTGAGCCCATCCTGCTGCCTCCCTGGCCCAACACTTCTCTTCCCTGGGCGAACTGCAGGGTATGGATGGGGACACGGACGGGCTCTGAGCACAGTCCCCGGTGCCTCCTCGGTGGCAGCTTTTAACCCCCTGAGTTTCCCTCCCAAGGCAGCAGACCACCAGCTGATGATGGCTTCCGAGCACCAAATGCCAGCCTCCAAGCAGCAGCAAGCCAGCTCCAAGGTCAGTGTCAGACTTCCCAGACCCGCAGTGGGGCCAGGGCACCCTCAGCCTTGCTGGGCACCCAAACCAACCCCTGGAATACTCCTGGGAGCAGCTCAGCTACCACAATGTGCCCCTTGCCAGCACCCCCAGCACTCCTGGCTGGTGCCAAGCGTGTCTGGCTGTGGTGCTGAGCTGTTTGCAGCAGGACTGGGGGAGAGGGACTGGGATCTCCCAGCCCCAGTGCAGGTGGAGCAGGCGGGAACGGACCAACTGCTGATCCCCCACTGCCCACTGCCCCCTGAGATCTGTGCTGAGCTGGTGGCACTGGGGCTGCCCTGGAGCTGTCCCAGTGTGTGCCAAGTGTCTGGCTGTCCCACCAGTGGCTGCGCTGCTCCAGCCACAGCCCGGGGCCCTCAGCTCCTTGGTGCCCGGTGTGAGCACAGGCACCCCTCTGCCACAGGCACTGGCAGGGACTTGTGGACATCCAAGAGTGAGAGCTGCACCCTCAGTAGGATACGAGCATTGGCTTGCACTTGCAGGCTCCTTAAAAGCCTGTGAAAGCAGTTTGGGGGGACAGTGTGAGGTCAGGGCTGCAGCAGATGTGCCAGCCTGGTGGCTGGACACAGCGTGTGCCCCTGGCAGCAGGGGTGGGCTCACTCCTGCTCTGAGGTCCTGCTCTCTTCCAGATTGCCATCTTCGAGCAGGAGAACTTCCAGGGCCGCTGCCATGAGCTCAGCGGGGCCTGCCCCAACCTGAAGGAAGCCGGTGTGGACAAAGTGGGCTCCATCTTGGTGCACTCCGGACCGTACGTGCCAGGCCGGGGGGCACGACGGGGCTGGGGAGAGAAGCAGGGCTGGGGAGGGAGGCAGGGCCGGGGAGGAGGGCTGTTCCTGCTGCCAGGGCTTCATGTGGCAAACACCACTGAGCCGCTCACTCATCTCACCCCAGCGGGTGCCCGGGGCCAGCAGGGGAAAAGGGTCCCCTGGACAGGCTGGAATCCCCCAACCCCACTCAGTGGCAGAGAGACCAGACAGGTGTGGGCATGGGCATGGATTGTGGTGTTACCCCCAGGTTGGTTTTCTTCCCTTTAGGGACAGGTGAGACTGGCACACCCTCCGTGCCCTCTCCCCACCTGCTGAACTTGCATGTGCTCCTCAGGCCATGGGCTCTGGGCAAGGGGGAGGCCCTGAAAAAGGGGCACCTGGGGGGTTCCCTAACTGTGCCCTGCAGTGGGCGGTGCTGCTCCCAGTACAGCGGGGCAGCTGCAGATCACTCATAGGAACACAAGCCCATCTGGACATGAGGTGATCCTGTCCTCCCGGTGTCCCCAGGGATCACGGATGGGTGGCCACCACATTGGAGCATCCACTCTGGAAAGTCCTGCAGTGCCACTGCCAGCAGAGATGTGCAGATTGGCTGGAGGCATCCCAGCCCTGCCCGCGGCCCCCTGGCACCTCACTGGGCACCGCGAGGCTTCTTTCCGTTTCCAGCAGGGATCAGGGGACGTGGCTGGGGCTCAGCCCCGGGGCGCTCGCCGGGGTCGGTGCCGGTGCCAGTCCCCGCCCCGCTGCCCCGCCTGAAGCGCGTCCCCTGCTCTCTTCCAGCTGGGTGGGCTACGAGCAAGCAAGCTGCAAAGGGGAGCAGTTTGTGTTTGAGAAGGGGGAGTACCCCCGCTGGGACTCCTGGACCAACAGCCGGAGAAGCGACAGCATCACTTCCCTGAGACCCATCAAAGTGGTGAGAGCACCCAGACAGCCACTACCCACCCGCCAGACCAAGGTCTGCAGCCAGAAGTCTTCCCCAGCCTTCCCCCGCCCTCCCCAGCCCCGCGGGCGGAGGGGCACCTCCTCCTGCCCACCCTCGCCCCAGCCCTCGGGGCCCGGGGAGCCGTGGGGGGGTCGGAGGGGGCGCGGGGACGGGGGCACTGGCAGGTGACCCCAGAGCAGAGGACGTCTGCTGGTAAGTGTGGCAGTGCCCGCGCAGGCGCCGGCTCTCTGAGCCGCATGGAGGGATGCGGAGCACCCCCGGCATCGGTGGGAGCGGCGGCGCTCGGCGCCGGCCCTGGCCTCGGTTTCCCCACAGCCCCGGGCTCTGCCCCCCTGCCCATCCCGGGCTGGCAGCCGCTGAGCCGCGTCTCTGCTCTGCCGGCTGCAGGACAGCCAGGAGCACAAGATCGTGCTGTACGAAAACCCCAGCTTCACCGGCAAGAAGATCGAAATCATAGACGACGATGTGCCCAGTTTCCACGCCCACGGCTACCAGGAGAAGGTCTCGTCCGTGCGGGTGCAGAGCGGCACGTGAGTCCCGGGGCCGGGGGGGGCCCGGCTGGGGCCGGAGCACCGCGGGCTGGGCAGCCCCGGCCGTGCCCTGTGTGCCGTGTGTGTGACCCCCCCCCTTGCCTCGGCAGGTGGGTGGGATACCAGTACCCCGGCTACCGGGGCTACCAGTACCTGTTTGAAAAGGGGGACTACAAGGACAGCTCAGATTTCGGCGCTCAGCACCCCCAGATCCAGTCGGTCAGGCGCATCCGGGACATGCAGTGGCACCAGCGCGGCGCTTACCACCCCACCAACTAGAGCCCCCGGCCCGTGCCGGGGCGCGGGCAGCGGACCCAGCGCCCCCCCGGCCGCCGCTGTGCCCCCGCGGCCTCGCCCCCCGCCTCCCCCCGTGTGATGCTCGCGCTGCCGAAGCAACTCAATAAAGCTTGGAGTTTCAAAGTCCCAGCTCTGCCCCTTCATTCGCGGGGGTGCAGAGGGACCCCGGTGTTGCGGTGCCTTTCCTGCCCCTCGATGCCCTCAGTGCCACCCAGCGCCAGTGCCATCGGCACACCAAAGCCTGGGGGGGGAGGGAGGTGACCCGGGGCTCAGGGGAGGTGACCTGGGCTGCTCCCACCCTGCAGCCCCGGCCCCAGCGCGGTGGCTCCGGAGCTCAGCCCCGGCCTGGGGTCACGGCCAAGGCGGGTCAGACACCCTGCTGGGGCCGGCAAAGGGCCCCGAGGGGCACCGTGGGACCAGGGGAGTGTTTGCCCTGTCGGTCAGAGCACCTCCAAGTCAAATAACTGCTTTTAGTTATTAGGCACTGATGTTTTAATTAGCAACAGTGCTTTAATGTAATTAACGGGGGCTTTAATTACCAAGTCTTAAGTCGAGCAGAGGGAGTAGAGGAACGCAGCCGCACCTGCTTGGCCGGGGCCTCTGTGGGTTGGCAGCGGCAGAGGCGGTGGCGGTGACGGAGGTGGTGGCAGTGACGGTGGCGGTG
>JAWWEV010000037.1:9835583-9854356 GCA_035583235.1 Hafferia zeledoni | reverse complement strand
TTGGCCGGGGCCTCTGTGGGTTGGCAGCGGCAGAGGCGGTGGCGGTGACGGAGGTGGTGGCAGTGACGGTGGCGGTGGCAGAGGCGGTGGCGGTGACAGAGGCGGTGGCGGTGACAGAGGTGGCGGCGGAGGTGGCCATGCTCGGTGCCCTCCGGCAGCAGGATGTGGCCATGGCAGCGCTGTGTGTCGCTGCAGCTGTGTGGGCAAGCGGGGGCCGGGGCTGCACAGGTGATGGGCACCTGGCGGGGCACCGCGTGGCTCCTGCCGCTCTCCTCTCACGGGCACCGCAGCGCCCGGGGAGCAGGAACCTGCCTGGTGCCGGTGTTTTGGTGTCAAAACTGGCAAACCCGGGAACTTCAGGGAGTCAGGGATGCACAACATCCCCCCCATCAGCTCCCGTGCCCAAGGCGCCCCGGCCGAGGGGGGTTCGCTGCCTAAATCCCTAAATCCTCCGCATTCCAGAGGCTTTCCCCTGTGCTCCGGATGAGCGAGCTCGGCAGAGCTGACGGCTGGCACAGCGCAGCCCGCGGGCGACCAGCCCAGTCCATCCCTCGCCAAACGCTGCTGAGAAATGTCAGCTCCTCGGCGAGGCGGCCTTGGCAGCTTCCCTGCGGAACGCTGTGCTTTCCTTCCACGGGAGGAATTCAGGATCATCCCAGACCTGAACATTCGGCCTAAAAAATGCAGCTTTAGCGGCAGCAGCGCCGAACTCCCCGCGGTGCCGCTGCGGGAAGAGGTGGGAGCAGGAACCCCCAGCCACGGATCACAGATTGGTTCGGGGTGGAAGGGACCTTAAAGCTCATCTCGTCCCACCCCCTGCCATGGGCAGGGACACCTTTCACTAGCCCAGGTTGCCCCATGCCCCGTCCAGCCTGGCAGTGCGGGGCCAGGGCAGCCCCCGCGGGACACGGAGCCTGACTGCGAGCAGGATGGGGCATCCTGGGGGACAAGCATCGAAAGCAGAAGTGGAAAATGTGAACGAGTCCAGAGCAGCTCACGTGGGACCTGTCGGGGCAAATTCCTCATCTGGTGGCTGGGTGCACCCAGGTGGGCGCCCCCGGGTCACCTCGAGGCAGTTTTAGCTCTGAGGGGGAGGGTTTTTCCGTCGCTGGCTCTGGGGAATATGCGCTGGGGAGATTATTATTTTTATTTTTAAAAAATTTATTCAAAAGCAGGAGATCGCCCCCATCCCACGCACGCTGCAGAGCTGCCATCTGGCTGGCTGCTCCCCCGCCTCAGCAGCAGCTCGGAGTGGCGGTGCCCCCGCCGTGCCCCCGGCCCCTCCCGCTGCCCCTCGCGGGGCTCGGACACCGCAGCCGTCCCAGGCGCTGGGAAGGGGGAGTGGTTTTGCCGTCGTGCCAACAGTCGGCGCAGCTCAAGCTGTTCTCCAGGCTGGCGAGGGGATTGTTCCACCCAGCAAACAGGATGCGGAGGCTCAGAACTCGTCGCCACGGTCCGTGCTGGTTTCAGCGCCCAGGCTGGCCGGTTCCTCCGGTGCCCACGGTGCCCGGGTCGGGCAGTGGGACCCCCGGGACCCTCGGCAGGTGAATCCCCAGCAGGGCGGGGCTGTCTGCAGGGGAACAGCAGCAATTTGCCACGGAATAATTAATGTAAGAGTAAAAATAATGCCAGCCCTTGCTAAATCACGTTCCAGACTGAGGTGCCTTTTCCTTCCTGTTTTCTTATTCAACTACAGCATCGCCCGTTGTGTGTGCTCGGAAGGTGCTTCCCTGGGGACCGTCAGTGACGCGGGCTGGGATGGCTGGCGAGGAGGAGGCAAATGCAATGAGGAGATGAAGATGTGCCCATGGGCGTCCACGGGCTTTGCTTTGGTTTTGCCAGCGGCATTCGGGGTAATTCCCCCTCAAGACCCCCCAGGTTGGGAATTTTCGGCTAAAAATCAACAGTCGTAAAAAATAGGGAATGTTTATTCATAGACACACCGGGGCAGCTCGATCTCACCTGCAGCCTGGTTACTCTGTGTACTGAATGTGCCCTGCCAGCTGGCAGGGCTTTACTGCGGGTTTTGTGGATCTTTATGTGAAAATGATTGTTATGTTTAATCCTTCAGTTTCTGGAGCCCCGTGATTACATGAGATTCTTAGCTTCGATTTTTTTTTCTTCTTTACATTCAGTTGAGGCTCCAGCCTCATGTTTGTGCCTCCATGCACACACCCAGACACAAACACTAAAGGCTTAAGGAAGGAAGGAAAACCAAGCAGGAACCCAGCATGTAATATTAAAGTCTTGTGGTTTTCAGGGCAGATTTGTGATTTATCAACGCACAGCTTTGGCATGTAGAAAAGTCATCTCTGCTCTGCCGAGGCAGGAGTGAAATATCCTTGGGAGAGAGGAGCTTTGGCAGGGGGACCGGGCTCTGGCTGCCCCCAGGAATGGGCAGGAGCAGGGCTGGGCTGGATATTGAGCTCCCCAGGGCTGCTGCACCTCGTTTCCCCCTTTTCTGATTAGAGAAAACAACTGGGAAGAAAAAGCAGCTGCTGCAAGCGAGGGGATCTGCCGGGCAATGAGGGTCTGCTGGGCTGGGGTGGCTGGGGGAGGATGGAGGGGCTGGGTGGGGGGGCACCAGGAACTGGCACCGTGCCATGAGCAGAACCTCTGCTCATAGCAACCAGTTTTAATACTGGGATGTGAATGGGGAGGGGGGATGGTGGTGGTGGGGAGAATCAAGACATTTTTCCATTTCAGGCTCTGAAAGCCACAGCCAAACCCCAGGATTAGCAGTGGAACTGGAATCAGCCAGGACTTCACCCGCCTCACAAGGGCCGGGCAGGGCAGCAGAGGAGAGCTCTGGGTTATGGGCACAGGCAGCACCAACCCCATCCAGCAGCGGGTGAGACAAATGATCCCCTCGTGGTCCTCGCGCTCCGTGACGGCGGCTGATGGATGCTCTTGTCCGGAATGCCAGCCTTCCATTTGCTTTATGCTGCTTGGTTTTGTTCCTAAAATCAGTGCAACGAGCGAGAAAAAGGAAGGAATGAAAGCTCTACAGCTCCGTCCAGCCAGTAAAAGAAGTCCTGTCCGATTGAAGAGCTAATTAAGAAACATCACTTCTTCAAAGGCCAGAATTGGAAACAGCCGCGTGGAGACATAATGGGATTAACGTGGATCAGGGGATTAGAGCCGGCCAGGACAGCGACGCTGTGTCCTCACACATCACCAGCGGCCCTCGGTGGTGGCACAGGACAAACTCAGAACGCTTCAGGATCATGAAAAACCAAAGGGATGTGCTGGGAAATAAGGAGCCGGCCGTGGTGAGGGTGAGGAGCTGGGCAGGGTCCGGCCACAGCCACCCGGCTGTCGCGCCACCGGCTTCGCATCCGACGCCTTCCCCTAAACACATGGAAAAAGGCAAACATTGCCCTTCCCTCGGGGCGAGCGGCCAGGGCAGCCCTGATCGCTTCCTTGTCCCGTCACAGCCGGCAGTGAACCCTCAGCCATGGCCAGCGGGGTCAGTGGGAGCCCGCACCGAGCCCAGCGGTGCCAGTGGGAGCCCCCACCGAACCCACCGCCCGGCCGGGGGCACCGCCGGGACCGAGAGCGGCACCGCCGGGTAGGGCGGTGGAACAGGAGCAGCGTGAAACCCTCCGAGGCTGTGAAGGCACCAGCAGGGACTCGCTGTCGGTGTCCAAGGAGTACTGTCCGTGCTGGAAACCCCTGGGCAGCACAAGTGCCAATTAGGAAACATCTGTTCCTGCTGCTCCGGGGGTTGTGAGCGAGCGCATGGCAACGTAATGGGATTAAAATATGTCACCGGATTACGGCAGCGCTGCCCAGATCAGCGGCCGGGGATGTTCTCAGGCAATCAGAGAAAAAGGAAAGGCAAATTTCTCTCTTCAGCACGGACATAACCTTTACATTTCTTTTTTTACTTGTACCTTATGTATGGTGCAGAGCTATGCCAGACCGTCTCTCCGCATGGTTCAGTTCACCTAAAAAGACAGTCTGGGCTGAGTTTAAGCAATTTCAGATGAAATGGCTACGTGAGCAGCTGGTTCCTCTGGCGCTGCCACTGTGGCTGCGGCTGCAGCCCAGGAGAAGTGGCCTTAGCCTCGTGCCTGGGGTATAACATAGTGCCTGTCCCCTCTGTCACCTCTGTATGGGTTGGAAGGTGTGTCATGATCTGGATTTGGTCTCTTTGGCAGAGCTTTGGGGTCCGGTGGTGGTGGGACACTCGTGCAGGAGCGGGGCTGTGTCTGGAGCATCCCTGGGAGCAGCAGCACGAGGCTCTTCCCCTCAGGTTGTGTCCTCTGCTCCTGCAGGAAAACCCCGCGGGAAGCAGCAGGAAACACGCTCAAGGCAGGGAGAGAAAAATGATCGGAGCGAGAGAGGGACCTGCATCACACCCCATGTCCCCTCCTGGCATGAGCCACCCCGGGTACAGTTTGGGGGTCCCCACCCCTCCTGCCAACCATGGGGCACCGCAGCCCCGCAGCCAACAGGGACATTCTCCGGGAGCCCAAAGCAGGAACGCGGGAGCCGCCCGCTATTTCGGGAGCTCATCTGCTCCGAGGCAAATGTCATTTGTGTGTAAGATCCATTTCGGGAGCGCGTAATGAAGTCGCGTACGATGAGGAGGGACCTGCTCGCTTAGCAACCTGCCCTGCCCGTGACGTTCCGTTCCCCTGCGGGACGGGCCCGCTCCCGGGGCAGCCCCAGCACAGAATGCCACTCACAGCTGCCCTGCGAGGCGGTTTGAACTCAAAGACTCCGCAGCCCCGCCAAGCCCGAATTGCCAAGGTGGGGATGTGCCCCGGGCAGAGCCCAGGCAGCCTCTGTGCTGGGAGGGGTTTGGTGCTGCCAGCAGCCCCTGAGCCGCGCCCGCAGCTGTGAGTGCCACCTTCCCAAGCAGCCCTGGGCTCTTGCAGGGGTGGAACCAGCTGGGGCACGGTGGTGAGAGCAGAGCCCTTTCATTCCGGGGGCTGAATGGGAGAGCTGCCACCTCAGTTCCCATCGAGAGCTTCCCCACTGCCGTTCATGCCGCTGCAGATTTTGGATGTGACCCACAAGGAGGCGAGTGGGCGCACTGGGTGTACTGGATGTACTGGGAATACCGGGCGCTTCAGTGCTCTGGGTGTTCTGGCGTGCTGGATGTACTGGGTGCGCTGGGCACTCTGGGCACAGGCTGACAGCAGGATGAGGGCAGGGAGGGAGAGGACGGCTGTATCAGACGGGGCGGAATGTCTGTCCTGGCTCTCTCCAGGTTTCCGGATGATAAGCAATTACGGGAGAGATTTACAGCAGATTAAGTCAAAAGGCAAAGTCCATTATCTGCCCAGCTGAGCTCCAAAGGCAGAGGCCGTGTGGAATGGGAAGTGGGGTGTTTTAACCACCACCATCCCTCTGGCACCGACCCCGGCTCTGCTCCCGTTGGTGGTGCCTCTTCCCAGCCCCGAGGTCAAGCTGAGCTGCAGTTGCTAAATCCGTGGGAATGCATTTTAGCAGAAAGATGCTTTTCAGGTCACTGAGGGTTTATTCACCGTGGTTTTTGACGTGTAAATCTCTCTGTGCACTGTCCCTGTTCCCCGGGGCAGGCTGTCCTGGGGGGCTGCAGCCACCCAGGTGGACGTGCCCACTGACCTGCTCACGGACAGCCCTCACACACCGGGGCAGTGGCCTCACTGCAACCACGTTCCCTCAGCTGTGTAATGAAGGTAATTTACTGGTTTGCTTCACAAGGGCACTGAGAGAGAAGATTAATTGTTTGGCATATGGGACTGCAGATAGGATGGGTTATGATCCTGCAAATCCTTCTGTTCTGCCGTTTGCATGTGCAGTGGGAGCACAGCAGTGCCATGGGCTCCTTTCCCCCAGGACCTTTCCCACAGCCTCACTCCACACCAGGCAGCCACAGATTTGGGTGCTGGCACAAGGGCAGCTCCAGCACCCTGGGGATGGCAAAACTGGTGGCTCTGGTGACCTCAAGCCTGACATTCAAAGGGCAGCCCTGTCCCAGCATCTGCATGTGGGACGATGACACAGCCAGAGGCTGGTGTTGGGATTAATCTTGACACTTAGAGCCCGAAAATCTGCTTAAGGGAAAGCTGACATAAATCTGAGTGCTGCCAGGACGTGTGTTGCAGGGTTGGGTCACACCTTCCCTGCACCCTGGATGATCACAGGCTGGTGGCTGTGGCCAATGTCCCCCTGGGCTCTCCCCACAGCTGGTACAGTGGGACACCCCTCTGCATGTCCCACAGTCCCCGAGAGAAAAATCCTGCTGTGGGATGATGTCAAGGGGCCTGCAGGTGGGCAGCAGCTCTCCCTGTCAGGGCCAGGCTCTGGCTTTGCCCCCTCAGTTCCTGCAGGACCAGACCCCCACCACAGTCCTGCTCCCTGCTGGCTCCTTCCTGGTACAGATGATTTCCTGAGTATCCCCTTGCTCTGCCACCAGCACCAACCCCTTGGCATCCCTGCAGGAAGCTGTGCCCCAGCTTTGCTGACCCATCCCCATCAGTGGGGATGTTTGCTGCAGCACCAGCAACTCTGGGGGGAGGCAGCAGCCTTGCCTGTGCTGGCGGCTCTTGGCTACAGCACAGCTCCTCTGGGACCTTGGGACACAGAACTGAGTTGTCACTGTCATCCCCCCCCCAACTGGAGCAGGCAGTAATGAGGGCTGCTGAGCACACACTTCTTCCTAAATTACCTCATTTATTCAGGGAATCAGATGCCGCAGTCTTCATGGCTTCGTGTGAGGCTCAGATCTTGTGGGATGTGAGGCTATTAATAGGAGCCAATCTTTCCCCTTCTTCTTCTCCAGGCTAAAGGCAGAAGAATTCAAACAAGGGCCCCTTTTATGTGGCAGAAGTACAAATAAACTCCATGCCATTTTCATCCCAAGCTGGCAGCACATTCCCATGTTTCTGGTGGGGTTTGCCTGTGTGAGGGCTGGACCTGTGGTACTTGGGTGCCCTGAGCTGGGCAGCTAAGGTGGAGGAGCAGCCTGTGATGCCCCTTCAGCTGACACTGCCCTTGTCTGTGGTGGCACCAGGTGCCCAGGGCAGCACAGAGACCAGACGGGTGAGATTGGATCCGGGTGAATGATCAGCCAGGGCAGCAAATGCCAATTTGTGTGTAAACAGACTTTGAGCACAAAATGCCAGGGAAGAGAAATAACTGGAAAGTGTTTACCACCTAACCAGACTTGTTTCCAAGGAGCAGATTTTGAAGGTTCCCCGCAGGCAGCCTCGCTGGTGCTCCAGGGGAGTTTCAGCCCCACACCCTCTGGCTGCTGACCTGCTCCCACTGTGGCAGGTTTGGCATCGCCCCAGCTGGAGTGAGTCCTGCACCATCCCAGGGCTGCCCATGTCCTGATCCACTCCTGTGGTGGGCAGTGAAGCCTCCCAGGAGAGCAGGGCTCTCATTTTCAGCACTGCACAATTTGCCTTCCATAGGTGCTGTGACAGAATCTGAATTACTTTCTGCCATTCAATATCTGCACAGTTGTTGGTTTTTCTCCTTCTGTCCATCAAAATTTATAGCTAAATTAGGCAATTATTGATTTTTTCCCCCCTTTATCAAGTTACATTCAAGCCTGCCTGTGGAACAATGAATGCTCAATGGGTCCCTCTCGACATCTGTTTGTCTGATCAATCTGTGCAAGGAAAATGCTCCTTCAGTGCCCACTGACATCCCCACGGTGATGGATGAGGACACTTTGACTCTTTCTAGGGCTTTGAGACATTTGCTGTACCAGTTCTTTTCATGTTTATTTGCTTTAATCTGTAACAACACACTGTTGTTTTTGTTCAGGGAGTTCTTGAAGATGTGTCAGTTCTGAGCTGGGCACGGGATGGCACGAGTTGAGGGATGCAAGGAAGGTGCCCTGTGACCCAGAAGAGGGGTCTGTGAGGGTCACTGCCCACTGTGCCTGGCTCTTGGCAGGCACCTCCAACCCCATGGACAGGGCCCTCCAGCAAGGCTTGAGCAAGATCCCATGTCCATATCGTGACAGAACTCTGAAGACAACCACAGGTGGGGATTTAGGTGTGAAAATGACTCAAACTTCTCCTTGGCCCCTCCTGCCCCCATGACAACCCCTGCAGGGCAGCCCCTTGCAGAGCAGCCCAGATGGGTACAGTGGGGATGCACCAAGTGGTGCTGCTCAAGGAGCAGAACCAGGGCTGGGTATTAATGCAGATCTCTGGCTCTGCCCTCCTGCAGCGGGGGTTTCACACCTGCAGGGTTGGGCACCCTGGCTGGGACGGTCTCAGCATCACTGGCTCTGCCACCTGGCTCAGCCAGGTGCTGCTCCTGTGTTTTGGAGGCTTGCACTGGCCAGGTGAGAGGCTGATGCTTCCTTATTTAGCTGTGGGTATGGCAGAGGGGAAGGTGTTTCATCACCACGCTCAGTTTTAGTGACATCCCTGTGTGTGCTGTGAATGGTCACAGCCCAGAGCTCGGGCTGCAGCTGCCAAGGTACAGACTGAGGAGGGAGGAGCAGGGCAGGGCTGTGTGGCATGTCAGGGTAAGAAAATGTGCAGAGGAAAATGTCAGGAAGATATTTTTATTACAATGGTGTGATGCAATTGCAAGTGGGAGGCCCCGGACCTCTCGTGCCTGTGTTTTCTCATGCAAGACTTTATAGACGTTGCATGACTTTCAACTCTGCTCTTATCTCTGCCCCCAAAGGACATTATTACTGCTAGTCTGACTATGCCAGTATGAATGTTTGATGGTGAATAATATTTTTGAGAATTGAATTGCCACTTGTTTTATAATTAAAACCCAACCTCCTCATCATGTCAGCTATTTGCAAAAAGGAAAGTGGTGATGATAAGCCACCTGCCTGAGGTGGCTGAAGTACCTTTGCTAAGAGGATTCAGGAGAAAGCTGTAGGAATGTATGGAGATGCAGAGGAGCCACCATGTTCCTTTGGGAGGCCAGAGCTGTGGAGCTCCCCACCTCTGGAGGTTTGGGGTGCCTAATGTGAGGGCACTGCGAGGGCAGAGGCTTCTTCTGTAAAACTGCTCCTTCTGGAATAGACAGTGACTAAAAGCAGCAGCAGAAATGGCCATTAATTACTCTTTGTTTTCCACATTGCCTCTCACTGCTTATTAGTGCAGCATTAAGGAGATGGGCTGGAACCCCAGCCTGGATATGGATGCTGCAGAGGAATGAATGCCTGTGGGACTGGCATGGATGTGCCTCCCGTTGGAGGGCAGAGGAGCCAAAGCCACCCTGGGGCCCAGCAAAACAGAGAATTAATCAGGCAAAGGGGCAGAGTGAGGCTGCATCCTCGGGGTGCCAGAAAACACACTCTCTCCACTGTGTCCCCCTGGCTGAGTGTGGGGTGGGAGTGCTGGGGCTGAGCTTTGCCTCTGCTGCAGGGCAGGACGGGCAGGATGTGGGGGCCTCAGGGGGGATGGAATCTCCCCACTTTTCCCAGGGATAGTTTGCATTTCACTCTCTCCTGCTGCCCTCTGGGCACTTCACTGTGTCTGCCTAATGAATCCTCACACAACCTCATTAAGCAGGAGCTGCTTCCCCTCCAGGTAATCCTGTGCTCGGGAGCTGATTTGGAACACTGTGGGGAGTGTGAGCAAGGGGGCTTTGCCCTCTCCCCTTCCCTCAGGCACCCCACACAACACTGCCAGAAGTGGAGGAAACATCAAAACGTAACCTCTCTGGCTATAAGCAAGCCATGCAGTCAGGGCCCATAGAGATCCATCACCAATAAATTCTCTCCCACCAGTGCAGCCAAGGAGGAGCAAGGCACTTGCTCTCTCTGTAGACAGCAGCACCCCATGGAGGGAACTGAGACAAATACTCCTTAACGCTCTTAATCTCAACTATGCGTATTTTGGGTAATATATTAGAAATATTAGTAAAAACAGAATTAAAAATAGTATTTAATAATCTCCTTTGTGAACATTCCCCTCAAGGTATGTTTTTGGCATTAGCCATGCATAGAGCAGGGATCTTAATTAATATGGGGCTGGCCCCAGGCTGGAGGGCAGCAGGATGGGGGTGCAGGACAGAGGTGCCTCTGTCCTGGGTAATGTGTTGCACCATTATCTGGATGGGGTGGTGTTAATGCAGGACACACTAATAAACCTGTGATAACCTCATTACTCTCTGTAACATCACCTGTCATCCTGTGAGAGCAGGGCATAATTAAACATTTAAATCTTACACAGATGGTAGGAGGAACTTGCTCCTAAGAAGGAAGGAGCAGCGAGGGGAGGTTGGTTTCTTGGCTCTGTAGTGAACCCTGGCTCTCCAGCCCAGCCAGGCCTCAAGACAGGCTTAAACTGACTGAGCAGTATCAATCACCATCTACAGAAATGTCAGGAGATACTTAAGTGCATTCAGAGTGTATCATATTCTGACCTCTGCTAACCCTGGCATTGATTAACTCTGGGTTTCCTTCACCCGGGGGAATCCCCAGCCAGGCACAGAGCTCATAAACACACACAAACACCAAACCCAACACACACAGCATAGAACAACACACAAGAACAGCACAAACACAGCCTGGGATACAACACAGGCTAAAGAAAGCTGCCCTCCTGCCCTTGGGGAGCTGAACTTCCCTGCAAAGGAGGCGGCTGGCACTGCCTGTTCTGCTCGCTGCAGCTTCCACTTGAACTAATTAAAAAGTACCCATCCCAGTGACCTTGGAGAAATTGCAATATATCACTAAAAATATGTGTTTTACATACTGCTAGAGGTGAGCATGAATAGTCAGAGCTGTGCTGAGTCCCCAGCCAGTGTCCAGGGTGTCTGTGGGGACAGTGATTCCTGCCCTGCAATCACACTCAGAAATAACCAGTTCAGAGAACACCTTTTCCTATAACCCACCTCCACTCTGGTGCCAGCTGCTGCTGTCACACCAGCACCAATGGAAGCCCAAAAGCAGAAAGAAGGGAACAAGTTTCTAAACTTGGCTCCTGTCACCAGGCCTGACTTCCTGGAAACTGTCACCAGGAATGCCTTTGATGTACACAACAATAATATCCAGATATAATGGGGAAAAGGTGGCACAGGAATAAATAGAGCACTGGGAATCCTAAGTGGCATTTTGGTTACTGCTATTGCTGTCACCATCACTGTAAAGTCATTTAAATATCTCAGCAAACCAGGGCCCTCCTCCTCTGGGCATCGATGGTTTGTTTGCTCTCTCCTCCCCTCTCCTGAGCTTGAGGTGTTTGGCAACACCATCAGGTCAGGATCCTCCCTGTGGAGCTGTTGCTTCTGCATGGCCACGTTTCAGGAAATGAAACCCAGTTCTTTCCATGGAAATATTGGTGAGTGGTGGGCAGAGGGGCTGCAAGAGCCAAGACCTGGCAGTTTCCTTGGAAGAGCTGGCAAAGGGCACGTGTCCACTCACATAACCAGGCTAAGGACATGGTGAGGGAGACAAATGGTTATTCATTGTTAAACACAATATTCCTTAGAACAGCAGAGCCAAACAGTTTTGGACCTGTCACCAGACACCACCAGCCTCTCTCATCAAAACTCAAACATATTAAATCTCTAAAATGATCCCACAGATGAGGCACAGACTGTGGGTTTGCCTTGCTGGATTCTGCTGCAGTACAAGGCATCATGTACTGATGTATTTACATGTATTGTGATGTATTGATTTAATTTCTGCAGGTGTTGGTGGGGGTGTGCAGCTCTCAGAGCCTGGGTGGCCTCACAGCCACCACAGGACCTCTCTGGAGTGGAGGATGAGCAGGACAGCCCTGCCAGGCTGTGGGAGAGCATCATGGAAAGGACTTGGAGCGGACCTGAAATCACCTTGTCCAGGGGCAATATCCCTCCCACCACACCCTGCAAATGGAGAGTCCTTGGAGAGGCACTGGAATCAGCTTTGGAGGGCGAGTCCCGAGTCTGGGCTGAGCCTGAAGAGCCACTGAAACCACACCACAGTCCCCTGTCACCCCAGAGGATCTCAGGAGATTTATCCCTTTCCATCCCAGCTCAGCTCTTCAAACAAGGCTGGTGGGAGATTTCACCCTGAGCGCCACAGGAGGGACGTGCCCATGGTCCTTCCCCTCTCCCTTCTGCTCTTGTTGGGACACTTTGAGCCTCAGCTCTGCTCTGTTGGCCACTGGTGGAGGAGAAACCTTTCACCAGTGGATCTGTTCAAGTGAAAAGTGCTGGCCTAAATTAACACTTTTAACAAAAAGCAGGTTCTCAGACGGCTCATAATGAGCCACACGGTGAAATCCTCCCAGCTGTATACTCTACCTTGCTTTAATCAGATCATTAACTTTCATAAAGATGTAGGCAGGAGGAGTGGCGGCACTTGAAAAGAGCTCAAAACACTCTGAGTTTCAAACTTCAGACTTGTCATTGACTTAGCCTTTCATTGAGCCAATTATTTATGACATATTTGATGAAATTCAGAAAAGAAAGCAGTTGAAATCTGCATATCTGCTTGGCTGCAGTGGAGCTACTACTACATGGAGGGGGAACACGAGCAGGGAGCTGTGCTGGGGCTGAGGACACCTGGGTGCCTTGTTTGGCGTGGTGATTTGCCTGCAAATGGCTCAGTGAGCAACAATGGGGTGTCACACGGATGAATTTATTTGTATCCTGTTTTGCTTAGGCACAGATTTTAACAAATTATGAGGCAATCAGTTCTAAAGATACGTGCTTGTCCGGGTCCTGCTTCTCGCCCCGGGCTGGCTCTGCTGCTCCTCTCCTGCAGAATCGGGGAATCCCACAAGGGTTTGGGTGGGAAGGGACCTCAAAGCCCGGGCAGGGACACCTTCACCAGCCCAGGTTGCTCCAAGCCCTGTCCGACCCGGCCTACATTCCCAGGGATGGGGCAGCCACAGCTTCTCTGGGCACCTGTGCCAGGGCCTGCCCACCCTCACAGGGAGGAATCCCCGACCGTGTCTCACACCGTGCCCAGGGGCTCCGGGACCGGTCCCCGCTCGGTGCGGGGTCCCCGCGGCCGCCCCGTCCGTGCCATCCCATCCCGTGTCGTGCCCCGTATCGCGGCAGCGCTGCCCCGGTCCGGTCCCCTGGCTGTCCCTGCTGTCCTCGGTCCGGTCCGGTCCCGTCCCCCGGCTGTTCCTGCTGTCCCCGGCCGTGCCGTGCCCGGTGTCGCGGCGGGCTCTGCCCTGGCCCGGCCCCCCGGCTGTCCTCGCTGTCCCCGGTCCGGCCCGGCCCCCCGGCTGTCCCCGCTGTCCCCAGGCGGGCCGCGCTCCAGCCCCGCCAGGCTGCGGGGGCGGGCGGGGGTTCCCTCCTTCCCTCCCCGCGCCCGGCCCTGCCTCCCTCGCCCTCCGTCCGTCCCTCCCTCCTCCCTCCGCCGGCCCGGGGCGGGAGCGGCCCCCGCGCTCCGCACACGCGCAGCGGGAGCCGCGGCCGCACCGGCGGAGCCGCCGCCGCCAACCCCCGCCCCGGGGGCGGCTGCCCCGGCGGAGCCTCCATCTGCAGCCCGGCGGCGGAGCGGGAACATGGCGGACCTGGAGGCGGTGCTGGCCGATGTCAGCTACCTGATGGCGATGGAGAAGAGCAAGAGCACGCCGGCGGCCAGGGCCAGCAAGAAGATCACCCTGCCCGAGCCCAGGTACCGCCCGCCCGCCGCGGCCCCTCCGAGCGGTCCGGCCGTGCCCGGCGCGGCCCCGCGGCCTCGGCGGCCCCTGCGGGTGCTGGGGCTGCTCGGGGTGTGTGTGTTTGGGTGACAACTTGTGGCCGGGGATGCCGCGCTCCCCCGGGCACGCAGCCCCCAGCTCGGGGCTCGGCAGGTCCGGCGGGGCAGGAATAATTGTGTGTAAATCAACCGGTAGCAGCAGACGGAGCTGCCCCGGCCGAGCCGCCCCGCAGAGCGGCGTGTTGGGTGCTGGGCAGGGCTGGGCAGGGGCTGGGCAGGGGTCGGGCTGCCCCGGGCAGGCAGAGCCGCTGCTGCTGGTGCTGCTGCAGGGATGGACGCGCTGTTCGCCCCGACCTTCCCCGCTCGCACACGGGGTGCCTTGGCACAGCCGAGCTGGTGTGCCTGGGGCTCGGTGCTAAAAGCAGCTTTTCTCCTGAAAAAATAGCCTTTCCCTCTGGTTATGCTTGTGTTATCGAATCACCTGAGCGTCGCTTATTTATTGCTGAAATTAAAACGAAGCTTTCCCTCTCTGCCGTGGCTCTGGATGTGTTTATATGTATTAAAAATGAAGATTCAGCCAGCAAGTGAAATACTGCAACAGGAAGAATCTCAACCAAATTTTGCTGCAGAGTGTGTAGGCAGTTTGGAAGCTGCTGGTGGCCTAGCCGAGCTGTGTGCCGGGAGCCCGGCAGTGCCGAGCCCTCTCCCCACTGCTGCTCTCATTTTCCTGCCTTTTTGCTGGAATGCTGTGTAGGACAGGGATGCCGTGGGGCAGGGGAGGGCAAAGGATGCCCAGCCCACCTTTATCCCCCTTGCAGCGGCAGCGAGAGGTCAGGTGAAGAAGTTTTGCTGTTTTGTTTAAGGTCTGGTTGAGGATGGTGTTGCTGGACAGATGAAGGTGCCCGTTTTTCTCCTGGTGTGTGTTAAGATTTTCAAAAATAACACAGTATCCATAAAATTCCACCTGCCCTGTCAGGCTGAGGCGCAGCTTTGCTGGGAGTGCTGGTGGCTGCACGTTTCTCAGTGCTTTGGTGATGTCAGTCTGTCCTCAGGGATGTGCAGCTGCTGCTCCCGGTTCCCAGCAGGGACACAGACCCTCTGGGCAGGTGCCAGGTGGGCTGTGCAGGGGAGGAAGAGTCCTTGCAGTGCCCTGACTGATAATACGGACACCGCTGGTGGTCTGGGGAGGCTGAAGGCTCCTGCCTGGACCCACATCCCTCGTTCCCAGTGCGGGGAAGCCTCACAGCACAGCACAGGCCTGAGGAGGAACCTGCTGTGCTCTGCTCTCCTGCTCCAGAGTCTGTCGTGTCAGTGCTGGGTTGTTTTCCTGAGCTTGGAGGGATGGTCTGCACATTTGGCTCTGCAGGGTGGGAAGCTCAGCCAGGTGCCAGAGGAAGTTTTGTGCAGTAGGAGGAAGGGTGAGGGTGAAATGCCTGGCTCTGGAGCTGCCTTGTGAAGAACCTGTTTGCATAAGATAGTAGAGGAAAAGGATGGTTTGGTTTGCCATCCCCCTGGGCTCTGGTGCCCTGCAGAAGGTTAGAAGCCATCTGAGAGGGAGGGGTTTGGGGCTGCACCTGGTGCTGTGGGGTGGGGATGTTTCAAGCACTCAGATCAGGAGAGGGAGGAGACAGACCCGAGAACAGGCTCACCTCAGCCCCGGACCACAAACAGCTCTGGGAGGCTCGAAATGACTGAACTTCTGAGCTCCCAACCGAAACCAGGGATTTCCTCATGCAGGAGGAAATTGTGACCGTTATTCTGGTGTCAGATATCTTCGTGCTGGTTCCTGGCTGGTTTTTTTGATCCCTCTCATTACAGCAGACATGGTGTGTTGGGTATACTGAAATATTCTGTGTCGCTGGCAAAGTGATTCATTTAAAATGACATAAATCGGCTGGTTAAAGGCAGGTTGATATAGTAACAGTAAAAAAAAAAAATAAAACACAGAGTCCTCTCTTATGTGAGTTTGGAACCAAACAGTTTGTGCAGGTCTCATCGTTCCCGTGTGTGTGAGGAGCCCCTCGAGGAGCCGAGCTCAGCTCTGTAACCAGCCATCCTCACTCGGGCCTGGCTGTCACCGGGACAGACAGGGAGGTCACTGCAATATCACATCCACGCTGGGAAAGAAATGTCCCTCCTTGTTACAGCTCTGTGCTCGCAGGAATGTTTTGGTTTGTTTCGGGCAGCCCCAGCCCGGGGATGCTCCTGTGCCACTGACTTTATCTCCTCCAGAAATATTCCGGGTTTCACCCTGCTTCGTTATCTCCTCCAGAAATATTCCGGGTTTCACCCTGCTTCGTTATCTCCTCCAGAAACACTCCAGGTTTCCCTGTGCGGGTTTGGCTCCTCACTGCAGCCCATACACCTGTCGGCACCTTTCATCTTTGCAGATGCGGCTGAGGCCAAATGAAGCAAATGAGTTTACTGTAATGCAAATTCGAGGGGGCTTCCTGTTTACAAGGAAATAGCTGTAGTGCGGCAGAATAAATTCCAAGGCTGCAGGCCAAGGCTTAGCAGCAAATAAACCACGAGGGTGAAGAGTTTATTGGCCGTGGGGCTGATTATTGCTGAGTGTACGTGAATTATCCTCGGACTGGTTTTGTCCTGAAACCGTTAAACATCGGTTTGGGAAGGAAGGACAGAAAACGCTAATGGGCTGGGAGTGCCTGAGGAAGAGAGAGGCTTAGTGTGTTTTGGTTTTTTTAAGCACCAAAACAAAACAACCCTTTTTCCATCCTCTGTCATCTGCTTTTCCTTCCCTTCTGCATTTCCTCCTTTCATTCCTAAGAGCCTTGCCAAGAGCTGGGAAAGCTGTGGTATCTTTTGGTTGTACATTGTTTCCTAAAAGAATGTTTTGGGAGGTTTGCCGTGGTGGGCAGAGGGGATGTCAGAGGCCGAATATCCTGCAGGAATGGGAAGGGGAAGGAAAGCAGCTGTGTGGAAATATGAGCAAATATGAAACCTGAATTTTTTTCTGCAGAATTGCTGTAAAAAAATTTAGGTTTTGGGTGGAAAGGAGTAAATCAACTGCCCTCTGAATTTTTTAGGCTGTTGATCAGACTGCTGAGGTTTGTCACTGCCATGTAAATTTTACATTTCCCTTACTTTGGTCCAAGGGAGTGGAAGAGCATTATAGAACAGCTCTTTTTGTTTGCCAGCAGCTTGTTCTGGTTTGAGTAAAGGATTTGCATAATGTGAAGCTGAGAAAAATGGCCCAAGAAATCAGGTAACAAATGGGAGAAGATTCAGGGTTTCAGAAGCCTCAGTACACGGCGCTGTCCTCGCCAGGAAAGTTGACATTAAAGCTTTCTTACTATAAACATCACGTAAGCTTCGGGTGCTTTCGGTGTACAAATACCATGGGCATGGTAACAAAACACATCATCCATCTGGCCAGTCCTCTCCCCGTGGCTGGGGATGCTTTTCATCTCCCATCTCTTTTGCTAACCTGATCCAGTAATTTCAAGTTAATCTGTTTCAAGTTAATTTTAATTGTGATTTTTCTCTCAACCTTTTTCCTTGGTCTCCTGTGTTCCCCTGAATCCTGCTCCTCTGAGGAAAAAAGGAGCATGTTGCAGACACTTCTTTCTTGAGAATCATTCTTTTAACATGATGTTTTCCCTCAGGTATCATCCCATCCCCACTTCATTTCCAGAGGTGAAGTCTGACCCCTGGTACTCAGCTGCTTCTTGCTGGGGCAGTTGCTGTGCTCTTTGCTTTCTTCTCCAGTGTTCAAACTAATTTGTTTAAAACTGCTTGAGCTTTGTTGAACACACAGAGGTTGATTTTCCTTTCCAGTTTTATTCTCAGCCATTTGTGATTTCTTCCTCTTATGGTGCTGAATATTGTCAAAACCCAAGTGACGTTTCCTGCTTGGGTTAAGCATCATTGCTCTGTCCTTTTTGCTTCTGGTTTTACAGTTCTGATCTCTTGGCCTTCCACTGCTCTTTCTCTGAATTTCACTTCTTTCTTTGAAGTGTCCTTCAGTGAATTCTTGGACCTCTTGAAACTTCTGTAAATCTCTGTGTTCCAGGCTCACACTCCCCTGTCCCTGCTGTCAGTCTTGGGGCTCCCCTGGCCCTGCTGTCAGTCTTGGGGCTCCCCTGGCCCTGCTGTCAGTCTTGGTGCCTTTGGGCTGTTCTCTCTGGTGCTGTTTAACCCCCCTGTTGTATTTATTCGTTTGCAGTGCTGTCTCTGGGACAATTTTCCTGACAATTGCTTGTGTAATTTTCATCTTTGTTGCTATTACGCCCATGTCAGCCCTCTGCATCTTTCTGGGTGCTTCTTTGTGTCACTGCAAGGAAACTGTTCAGTTTTGGGCTTTGGCATTTAACTCCCTGCACTCCTGCTCGGGGTCATGGCATTGAACCCCCGGTGTGTTCTGGTGCTGCCGCTGTCCGTCCTTCCCGCTGGGAGCAGGAGGCACGACCCGCCTTGGTTCTTGTTCTCTGTCCATCAGGTCTGCAAAGCTCCCCCCGACACCCTCATTAAGACACTCTTTTGTGATGAAGCTGATGAAGTTTGGCTGTGATGAATGTGCCGTGCTGTGTGTGCTGGTGCAGTGTTGGTGTGTTCCCTGCTGGGGTTTCCTGCCTGTGTCCCTCTGTCCCTCGGGGTTCCCTTGTCTCGACTCCAAGGGGTCCAGCGGGGTCTCATGGTGATGTTTGTGCCAAAATCCCTCTTTATATGCAGGTTGTTTAGGGAGTGCAGTGGCTCCAGGAAGCCTTGTTAGATCCCACCTGGAATAATGCCACCAGTTTTGGGGTCCCAGCCCAGGGAGGACATGGAGCTCTTGGAGCGAGTCCAGGGGAGGCACCAAGGTGATCATGGGGATGGGGCAGCTCTGCTGAGAGGAAAGGCTGAGATAGCTGGGATTGTTCAGCCTGGAGAAGAGAAGCTTCAGGGTGACCTGATTGTGGCCTTGCAGTGCCTGAAGGGCTACGGGAAACCTGGACAGAGAGTGTTGACAAGGGCCTGGAGTGGCAGAACAAGAGGGAATGGCTTCCCACTGCCAGAGGGCAGGGTTAGGTGGGAAATTGGAAATAAATTCTTGGCAGGGAGGGTGGGCAGGCCCTGGCACAGGTTGCTCAGAGAAGCTGTGGCTGCCTCATCCCTGGGAGTGTCCCAGGCCAGGTTGGACAGGGCTTGGAGCAACCTGGGATAGTGAAAGGTGTCCCTGCCCATGGCAGGGGTGGGACTGGAT
>JAWWEV010000037.1:9815445-9825760 GCA_035583235.1 Hafferia zeledoni | reverse complement strand
TGTCCCAGGCCAGGTTGAACAGGGCTTGGAGCACCCTGGGCTGGTGGGAGGTGTCCCTGCCCATGGCAGGGGTGGAAGGGAATAAGCACTAAGGTCCCTTCCAACCCAAACCATTCTGGGATTCTGTGATCTCTATTTTCCTGCTTCCCCTTCATTTGAAGTCAGTATTTTGTTTAGGTTGTTGAAATACACAGAGAGCAGACCCAGTTCTTAAAGAACAAATAAACAGCAAGTTCGTCACTGAATAATTTATCATCTCAAACCTGATTAACAGTGTTTAGCCCTCCCAGTTCTTGTCTGACTTGATGTGGTGGTTGGCCTCCAGAGTTCTCACTTTGGATCACAGTGTTCATGGATCCGTGTTCCATCTGGGGCTTGGGGATACACAGCCAGACTATTAATAGGACAGTTGCCCAGACTGGGGTTTAGGCCTTCCAGCAAAGTTCTTGGCTTGTATTACAGACCTCTTTCTGTCCAAGTTGTTCATCGTGCTCAGGCCCTCATTTGAGGAGGACTGGGGATACTTTCCTGCCTCAGTGGGTGAGGTGTTTGTTAATAATTGTGAGGTTTCTGGGCAGCCCCAGGGATGGGTCTGTGTGAGCACCCAAGGGGATGGTCTCGAGGTCAGCAGGGCTCTGCTGCTCACCATGACCCAAAACTCCACAAGTGCTTTTCAGTAAAGAGGTGTTAGAGAAGAAAAGGATGAGAAATAACCACAGAAATCTAATTTTTCTTCCGAAAATGTTAGAATTGGCCTGTGAGAACTGACTGGCTCATTTTTATTCCACATGAAGTAGTTTGGAGTCTGTGTTTTGCAAGGATTAAGTGCTCAGACTTGCTACTGCAGAAATATGAGTGATATTTAATGGTTCAGAGCATGAGTATTTTATACAGGGTTATTTTTATAATAATAAATAGTATGTATGAAAATATCCGTTTTAAAATTGGAAACAAAGACAGTCCAGTGCCATTTTGACTTGATGCTGTGACAATAGAATTGTTTTATCAAAGTCCAGCACTGCTGGCTTGCACTGATTTTAAAATTTATGTACTTGTATTGCTGCCCATATGAAATTTTTATAGGCATTATATTACAGTGATTACTGAGGTTACTTGACAAATAAAGGAAATCTTTGTTAATGTGGTTTAAATGAGTGATTGTGACATTATAAATTAGGCAAAGTAGATGTTAAGTGCAGTGCAGCCAAGTGAGGTGCCTAATGGAGCTGCTGTTGGCTGGTGCTCTGGTGAGCCCTGGCAGAGCCTGGGGCAGCACGGAGGGACTCGGGCCTTGGCTTTGTGTGAGCTGGAACCTGTGCAGGAACAAAGATCCTCAGCAGTGACCAGAGTGTCCCCTGGGAAGTGCTGTGACCCCAGAGCTCACCCCGAGGCCCAGACCTGACATGGTCCCTGCCCTGGGCACTGTGCCAGGGCTGCACAGCCCTTCAGGGGAAGGAGTTTTCCCAATGTCCCACCTGACCCTGCCCTGTCCCTGTCCCCTGGAGCAGAGACCGACCCTCCCCAGCTCCCCACTCCTGGCAGGGATTGCAGAGAGCCAGAAGGTGCCCCCTGAGCCTCCGTTTCTCCAGGCTGAGCCCCCCCATTATTCCAGCCCCTTCCCATCTCTGTTCCCTTCCCTGGACATGCCCCAACCCCTCAACACGTTTCTTGTGTGAGGGGCCCGTTGTTCCAGCCTGTCCAGTCTCTTACAAGGATATTCCATTTCATTGATCCTTTTCTTCAAAGTATGATAAAGGTCTGGTTTAAAAAAAGCAATTTCAAGTCACTTTTTTTTTCTTTTCTTCTTTTTTTCCTTCAGTATCCGCAGTGTTATGCAGAAATACCTCGAAGAAAGGGGCGAATTAACCTTTGACAAGATCTTTCATCAGAAAATTGGTAAGTCTTACTGCAATCAAATGTTACTCATGTAAATAGTTTAAAGATTGGTTTGGTTTTTTACATTTCTCTGTGATGACTGCTGAGAAATCAGTGCTGTGGATGGTCTGGAGAACCATGGAATATGGACAGCACTTAGTGAAACAAAGGTCTTCAATAAAATGAAATGTTGTGAGAGGGAAGAAGATGAAGCAAGGCAGTCTGTCAACTTCAGCTTCTGGAAAACTACAGGGAAAATAATTAAATTATTTGGAAACATTGAGGAGAAAATTTTATTACTTGGTATGGGCTTGTCAACAATATAATGTGTCACATCAGTTAAACTTTTTTTCCTCTACAGAGATAATGAGCCTCTTGATAAGGGAGAGCAGGAGTAGAAAAGATCTCCCATGTGTTGTCTTGACCCTCTGACTTCATGTTCTTGCTCTCAGCATGGGGAGATGTGGCCTGGGTGGAACTGCTGCGTGCTGGGTGTGAGACTGTGGGAAGATGGACTTGTGGAGCAGTTAATCAGAGTTCCATGGAAGGGGTGGATCCAGGGAGTCTGCACAGGAATGTCATCAGTGTTTACTTACCTGTGAATGCAGGGCTGGAGAACCTCTGAGTTCTGCTGAGGTGCTGTGACCACACCGAGCACAAGGGCAGAGCTACAGAAACTCCCTAAAGTACAGGAGGGGCAGGTTGCAGGAGTGCTCCACAGGCAGATCCAGCTGTGCCCTCCCCAGCTGTGCTGGAGCAGTCACACAAACACAGGGTGCAGAACCTCAGGGTGGGTGGACTTGGCTGTGACACGAGCCCTGGGTTGTGTTGGCTCAGCTGGATCACACGACTAAATATAAAGTCAGGGTTGTAGCCAGTGAGGCATGTGAAGTAATCCCATTCTGGCAGAGTGTTCTGCCAACCTGGCACTGGATTGCAAAATATACATGGACCTGCTGGGAAGAGTCCAGGAAGGAGCAGTGGGAATGGGCAGACCTTGCAGAGCAGGCTGTTAAATGTGACCTACAGGGAAGTATTGAAATAGGGTGTGATGTGGGTGGCAAAAGGGAGAAGTGAGGGTAAACATCATTCAAAACCAGAAAAGCTATTGCAGAAATGATGAGCTTAGTCCATTTTCCAGAGGTTCAGCATGTCAATTAAGAAAAATTTGGATATGAAAAGAACCATTTCAGTAGCAGGGTGGGTAGTAAAGCAGGGAATGGATCCCATGAGAGGCTTCTGAAATGTTTGTCCAGCAGATCTGAGCAGTGGGTTTGCTGGGATAGCACAGCTGCTCCTGTCTTGCAAAATGGGGAACAGGCTGGAAAGACTGGAGGAGCTCCCTGGTTTTATTCCTGTCTGAAATGCACCAAGACTGCAGTGAACAAAGTGCTCCTGTACCAGTTTCTCAGGAAAGGTGTGACACACCTTTGGGCTGGTGGAGCCTGGGCTGCTCTCCCTTCTGTGTGGAGCAGAGAAGCCCCAGAGCCTTCCTGCTTGCCTGGCAGCACGTGGCTCAGCAGGTGGGAGAATGTTCTGGAGTGGGAGTCTCAGGTATTGCCAGATTAAAATAAATAGTGTTCTTGTGCCTTGGATTGTCATTAGTGGGTCTCAGAGCTGTGAGCAGAGGGCTGTGGAAATCCCAGTCTGAAGGATGTGGCCATGGAAGTCTTGTGGAGCTTTCCAGTGTGACACCACTTGAAGTGTGGTCTCTATTTGTACATGAAACTATGACTTTCTATTGCTGCCAAAAATTTTACCCCATAAATGCCCAGATAGCTCATTTGCTTGCACTGACACCTCAGTGTGTGTTTCAGCTCAGATGCCTGTGCTGAATCATTAATATTTTGCTGTAGCATGGCAGTTGCAAAATAAGCAGAATTTTAAGCAACCAAACACAGCCTGACTTCATCTGAGCCTGTTTGGGGACAGAGAAATGAAGAAGTCCTTTTTTTTTCCCCCCTCTAAAGAAAAGAAGTCAAACAGACCAACTTCTGTGTAATGGATATTTCTATTTATGTAATTCAATGCTTTCATTACCACTTGGTTCTGGAGAACAGTGAGGACTGTTGCAGTTATTTTGATAAGTTACAGCAATTATAATTAGGTAGCTGGAACTTTGGAGGGATTAGATCTTTCCTTTTTTTCCCCATGTTGGTAGTAGCCATTGAACTTGGAATTTTAGAGCTCAGAATTTCATTAACATATTTGTTTCTTGCCCAGATGTTGAGCTGCAGAGCTCCCAGGTGTGCAGAGAGGAGGGGTTTCCTCCTCCTCTCCCTGGTACAGTCAGAGCAGGACTTGCCCTGGAGTGCCTGGAAAGGAGGAGCAGTTCTTTTGCTACTTTATTGGAGTTTCAGTTATTTATGAAGCTAAGTAGGACTTAGAATGGAATTTAAAAAAAAAAGATAAAAACAAAACACGACTGTTTTTAACAGCAGACTTTGCATTGCACTGGAAAATAATCTATTTCCTTACTGTGGTTGTTCATTTGAATTTTATTGCATTTTCTAGTGTGTTCTTTGCCATTCAATTAGCTCTGTTTCCAGCCATTAGCATAATTGCTTGTGGTAAAGTACCTGCAATTTTAGGCAAGCGTTATGCAAAAGGCAGTGGAAAGAAATATGGGCGGGTAATTAAAAGTCTAATCACCTTTTTGTTCTGCTTGCTGTCTGTGTGTGTGATGGGGATGTGGCCAGAGCAAGGTGGGGCAGAACCTGGGCCTGCAGGTGTGAGGTGCAGTGTGAATGGATCCAGTGCAGAGGGTGCTGAGCTGTGTCTGTGGCCAGACAGGGCAGGTGTGAGGTGTGAATGGATCCAGTGCAGAGGGTGCTGAGCTGTGTCTGTGGCCAGACAGGGCAGGTGTGAGGTGCAGTGTGAATGGATCCAGTGCAGAGGGTGCTGAGCTGTGTCTGTGGCCAGACAGGGCAGGTGTGAGGTGTGAATGGATCCAGTGCAGAGGGTGCTGAGCTGTGTCTGTGGCCAGACAGGGCAGGTGTGAGGTGCAGTGTGAATGGATCCAGTGCAGAGGGTGCTGAGCTATGTCTGTGGCCAGACAGGGCAGGTGTGAGGTGCAGTGTGAATGGATCCAGTGCAGAGGGTGCTGAGCTGCGTCTGTGGCCAGACCCAGACCAAGGTGGGGCAGGTGCTGGGTGTGCAGGTGTGAGGTGTGAGTGGATCCAATGCAGAGGGTGCTGAGCTGTGCCTGTGGCCAGACCAAGGTGGGGCAGGTGCTCGGTGTGCAGGTGTGAGGTGTGAATGGATCCAATGCAGAGGGTGCTGAGCTGTGCCCGCGGGTTCTCTGTCCCTTCTGCCGCCTCCTCACGGCCGTTCTGTCCTGGCTGCAGAGCCCTCCCCTCCCGTGTCTGCCACTCTGTCCTCATGTACTGACTGTCAAACTGCTTCGAGCTACCTGGTTCTGCCTTGGCAAGTGCTGTAGATGAGGACTGTTAAGCTTTTTTTCCCCCAGACCTAAATTTGTTCTCACAGCTTCAGGTCACTGTTTTTTTCTGTTTTTCACTATCCTTTCAAATACAATGGCAGGCTTTGATCAGCTGTCTGATACAAGGGCTCTGATGTCATGTGGAGTTGTTCCTGTGGATCTTTCCCTGTGAATGTGTCTAATTATGGTGCTGGTCTTATCATCTGCAAGTTTTTATCTTTAATGAGCCCCAAAATCCTTTCAGGGCCAGTGCTTTCCAGGTCCCTCTGTCAAAGGCTGGCCTGAATTTCCTCCCTGCCACCTCCTCCAGGTGTGCAACTGCAGGGAGTCATACCAGCAGCTTGGGCTTGGAAACCAAAACCTTTAGGATGAGATGAAGAGCAGGGAACTCATCAGGGGTGAAGGTGGCCTGGAGGCTTCGTCATATTTGCATAAACGAGCGTCTGTTCTCCATTTACATCTTTCCCCTCCTGAAGGCCAGTAAGTTGCCCCATCTCTGACACGGGCACTGCTGTTTGCCCCAGCCATGCTCCAGAATGATCTTGAACTCTCTAAGAATGGCCCGATGAGTCAGAGGACGAGAAGCTCATGGGAGCACCCAGAAGGGAGCTCTGGCAGCGCTGACAGCCCAGCACAGGCGGCAGTTCCTGCAGAAGCTGCTTCCTCCACAGCAGAAGCCTCTTGGGGAAGTACAGCCTGTCTCGGAGCCGAGTGCGTAACCACCTTAGCTGGTTTGCTTCTTACCACATCCTGTTTGCTACAACACCAGATTATCAGTTTCTTTAGAAAAAAGAAATGTTTTGAGATGGTTTGGGAAGTGCCCCAGGCCAGGTTGGACAGGGCTTGGAGCAGCCTAGGCTGGTGGAAGGTGTCCCTGCCCGTGGCAGAGGGCAGAGGGAGATGAGCTTTAACGTTCTCTCTGACCCAGACTGTTCTGTGATTTTGGTATCCCAATATCCATAGTTTACATGTGGAATCCACTCTACAACTGCATTAAGATTGCCTGTGGAGTCCTTCTCATGCTCCCTGTCCTGCAGAATGGGCACTCCTAGAGAGTCCCTGCTCTCAGGGAGTCGATTAGGTCATAATATTGCTTTAGAACAGGATTGTCATGTTATTAAATGCTTTGGAACAAACCTGCTGCCACTTACAGTTCAGTGACTCTTGTGTCTGACACTGGGCTTTCAGACACAGCATCTACCTGGGAGGCAGGGAATAAAGGTGATGCCAAAGCCTCCTACAGCTTCATGTCCTGCTTAGGCTCAGCCTTGGGTTCTCTGATGAATGTTTGGTTCCCTCCTGAAGCCAAATAGGCCTCTCTCCTCTCTTGAAGCTGATGGGTTTGTCTACACCCTTCTCAGTTTCTCATCTCTTTGCAGAGCTGTTGGGTCTTGGGAAGGATGAGAACAGGACCTATTTTAGCTGTTTCAGCAGCTGGTCTTGCTGAAATGTAAGTTTTCCACCTTGCCTAGGAAGTAACTTGATTTTTTGTTTCCTCCTGAAGCTGGACCTGTTCTATTTTCATAAAATAAAACACTTGCTAAAAAACTAATTAAAACAACTTGTAGTTGACGTAACGAGTTACAAACTTTTTTTCCCGATTTACCATCCACTCTGGCACAGTGAGGGATGATCTTTGTTGGGTGATTCATTTCACTGTCTGTCCTGTCCTCCCCGAGCTGGAGGCCTTCCCAGCGGGGTGAGTGCTGTGCCATCTGCAGCAGAGCTGCCTCCTGCCCCCCGGAGCTCCTGCCCTGCTCCTGCTGTCCTGGGCAGCTCCCCACGGGTCCTGGGGGTTCTGGGCTCTTCAGCTGAGCTTCCAGGGCGTCTGCTCTGCTTTCTAGTTCCTTCTGCACGGGGACTTTTCTGCCTCAGCTCGAGGGAGACACTTTCCTGACCCTTCTGGCTGTTTCCTCCAGCTTGGTCAGGGACAACTTTCTGTTGAAAAAACCCCAAACCTCAAAACTAAGGTGAGAACAGCTACACAAGTTGTTTTTGGGGCAGTGAATCATGCTTTCTGTTGCTTGTTCCTCTAGTTATGGACTCATATTTCATTATTTCAGAGCCTTGATGTGCTAATCATTAGATAGGAGTTCAAATCTGTTGAGGAAACATTCTTACTCCTCTTCTTTGAGCTGGCAGGGTGGCCATGCCCTGCACTCCCCGAGCTGCCTAAAAGTAACAGGCTGGGAAAAGTGCCTCCCTAGAGCATTATTTAAGCTATTGTTTAATTTAAGCAGAAGATCTATGTGCTGTTGGCATTCTGGACTAATTAAATAGTCCTCTGAGGAAATAACAGTGCAGGCAATAAAAGTTGGTGGGGAGTAAAGAAAAACACCTGAGTTTTTGGCTGTGAAATGAGCAGGGATGACTTTTCTTAGCTGTGTGTCATGAGGTTTGTAGCACTGTGATAATTTTGCTTTATTCTGGTACTTTGATATTAGATAATGTGCAGCCAGATAGCAGGAAAAGTGTTACTTGATGGGTTTTTTGTAAAATCAGGTTATTTGTTCAAGTGGTTTTTCTCTGGTGTTCCAGTTCTGACCTGGCAGCCAGCACACAGAAGAACACGCCACCAAAATTAGGAAGCTGCTTTAGGAACCAAAAATTACATTTAAAATGCTGTTTAAAGGCTGATCTTCTTTCTCCTGTTATTTTGAGTACAAGTTGAGCCGGGGACTTGGACTGTGGGCAGTGTGCAGGAGGCTCTCAGGGGTCTGTTGAAGCCCTGCTGTGCTTGCACAGTTCTGTGATCAGTTAAAAACAGCACAGAACCCAAACCACAAGTAGCTGTTGGGAACTGTGTGACTAAACCGAAACAGAAACCGTTAACGTGAGACATCTGACAGAGAAGCTGCTCCTGACGCCATTCTCTGCTTGTGTCAAAGGGGGGGGACAGTGAAAGAGAAAATCCACACTCACAGCCTTCTAAAAATCCACCTCTTTTACTGTTTGCAGTGTTTTTCACCAAATTAGTATTAGATTTATGATCTATTTATGTCATAATTTCAGTCTTACTGGAAGCTACATTTCTTTCAACGTGCTCTTATTTTGTGGTAAAATAAAGTGGTCCTTGGCTTGAGTTACATTGAAAATTGTTTAGAGGGATGTTGATGAAGCTCCTGCTGTAGATTTTACGTGCATTGGAGTTGTCTGTCTTGATGTCAGGGACAAAGAGTATCTAAAGGCATTATCAAAATGCATGTATTCGTTTGGGGTTTTATTCTGATGATAAATAATTGAGCATTTCTTTGTTGGGCTGCAGCCTGATCCTCTGCCTGCCTTTATGGGGGGTTGAAGCTGCTCAGTTGTGTGATTGCCCAGGGGAGCTGCAGATTAAGTCTAAGCCTTAAAATAGGAAAAATATATATCCTATCATCTGGAATGTCACATAATGGATAATGTGTATATACTGGTATATTTGCATGTGTATGCAGTGTAGTTCTTGGAAGATTTAAGGCATGGGGAAGAATTTTTTATCTCAGCAGAGCAGTGCAATTACACAGGTTTTGGGTTAAATTATCAAGAATTCCAGGCAGACTGGAAATTCCAAACTGAAGTAGTATCGTAGGAGAGAAAAAGAGAATATTAATGAATATCTCTATATATAGAGGGAACAAATCATAAAGTGCTTGAATGACATTTCTCTTGGATGTTTCCAGTGCAGCTCTCAGCAAACACACCCCAGGCAGTCCTGCAGCACCTGCAGCCCCCTGTGCACCTCTCAGGGCTGTGTTTGGTTTGCCCCAGGAGGCTCGGGGGGGAACTGGCTCCTTTGGGATCAGATGGGCCCTGGGTGGTGGGTTCAGCCCTCCCTCAGCTGCACACCCGAGCCCTTGGGCTTCTGCAGCACAGGCTCTCCAGTCTCTTCCCCAGCTCTGTTTGCTGTGGATTTAAGCTCTGTTGGGGAAAGTCAGGTGGGATCTCAGGGAAAGGCTCTTCCCCCAGAGGGTGGTGGGCACTGACCAGGCTCCCCAGGGCAGTGGGCACAGCCCTGAGGCTGCCAGAGCTGCAGGAGCCTTTGGACAATGGGACAGAGACAGGGGGGGATTGTTGGGGTGTCTGTGCAGGGACAGGAGTTGGACTGGATGATCTTTGTGGGTCCTTTCCAGTTCAGGAGATTCTTTGATTAATGCCATGCCAAAGATGGTGTTTCCTGTGTGCTTGTACTCACTGGAGCCTCCTTAGCCCATTTCTGGTGGAATGTTCTCCTTGTACACCTTCACTGTTCATACACAGTCCTTATTTCCACCTCCTCCCACCCAGCAATTCCTCAGTCAATCTGAAATGGTTGCACTCCCATGGAGTTTTTATCAGTGTGTCTTGAAACAGTTCATGGACTAATTAAGCCTCTGAACACCGCTGTGAAATAGGGAAATATTAGTTTTCCATGTCTGTATTGTGGCATAATAACAACTTTAATGAGATTTACCTGCATGGCTCTGTATTACTAATAAAACAGATTCTCTGGGCCTGCCAGTGCTGCTCATTCCTCTCAGTGGGATAACTCATCAGTAACAGGAGAACAGCTCAGGAACCAGCAGCAGAGTCAGTAGAATCTAAATTACTGGAGCTATTAAGTGTTCTCACTTTCAGCAGTGCTTTTAAGGGATGGAGTGGCCAGGCAGGCACAGAGCAGAGGAGCTGGAGACTCTGGCTATCAATTGTCCCATGGATTCATTTTGAAATGCTATTACTGTTCCATACCAATATCTGTCCTGTAACAGAACATGGATAATACACATGGCAGCCCCCCTGGGGATTTGGTCCAGATTGGTAAGGTCTGGCTGCAGAACATCCCTTGGTAACCTGTCAGGAGGTGAGGGGTGGACACTCCCAGGTCCCTGAATGCCCAGACTCTGGAGGGGGCAGAGCAGGGCTCTTGGGGGGCAGCTGGTTCTCTCTGCCCTGCCCCTTTGCCCAGGGGGGCAGAGCAGGGCTCTGGGGGGGCAGCTGGTTCTCTCTGCTCTGGCCCCTTTGCCCAGGGGGGCAGAGCAG
>JAWWEV010000037.1:9793093-9815345 GCA_035583235.1 Hafferia zeledoni | reverse complement strand
AGGGCTCTGGGGGGCAGCTGGTTCCCTCTGCCCTGGCCCCTTTGCCCAGGGGGGCAGAGCAGGGCTCTGGGGGGCAGCTGGTTCCCTCTGCCCTGGCCCCTTTGCCCAGGGGGGCAGAGGGGCTCTGGGGGGGCAGCTGGTTCCTCTGCCCTGGCCCCTTTGCCCAGGGGGGCAGAGCAGGGCTCTGGGGGGGCAGCTGGTTCCTCTGCACTGGCCCCTTTGCCCAGCAGTGCTGGCTCCAGCCCCTGCCTCTGTAATATCCTGCTCTCCCACGGGTGTCTGTGGGGTTGCATAGGTGGGGTCACAGATATGCAAACCAGTTTCCTAATGTTTCTCGATGCTTCTGCCTGTAATTTCTGTGATTAAAAGGGGAAGGATGTGAAGAGCAGTAGAACCATCTGTTTCTGAGCCTCCAGCTCACAGCAGCTCTCTCAGAATGCCAGAATGAACCAGAGGAAGGCTCAGAAATTCCTGCAGGAGAATCAACTGTGCTCTGTCACTGTTGTTTTAGTGGTTTTGCTCCTCTTTACCTAAGTGCTGTGTGTATTTACTAACTGAATACTCCTGGCTTTGTGTTTTCATTTTGACCACAGGACGACAGTTCCTCGATGCTCTGGCAGAACAGTTTGGCTCTTTACGTGGTTCAGATACTGAGCAGAGCTTGCTAAGGAAAATACTGACATCAGGGGCTTGAGAACACCCTTCTGTTGTGGAATTACTCCATGTCTTCATCAGATCCTCCTGTCGCTCTGCTGCCCCCAAACCCACTCACAGATCTGGGCCCTTTCAGAACAGCAGCTCCCAGTGTAGTTGTGTGCACTAATTGGTAACAGTGAAGTTCATGGCTTGGAGCATGTCAGATAGAAAAGTGTGAGTTTCAATAATAAAGGGATAGTGGCTTGTGTTATGTAAGGAATTTTAAAATGGGGCATAGTGGAAAAATACTGATCAAGAAAATAACAACTGTCATGTCCTTTGTAGGGTCTGAATATCCTTGTGACGTGGGGAGAGAACAGAGACAACAAATAACAATCCACCAGCATGACGTTTTTAAGCTGCTCCTGCTTGTTAGCTTACTAATGGCTTGCTGGAGCTGCTAATACCAGTTGCAAAGGGGTGGGAGTTTCTTCCATTTACAAGTGAAGAAAGAAGGAGAGCTGAAGTGCTGTGTGTTCCTTGATGAGCTTTATTGAAGGAATTTGTTCATGTGCTTTACACTAACTGATTGAAATGAAATGCTTCAGTTCTGGGTTTAGCTGTCCTTAAAAATTAGAATGTTTTTATATACCTTGGTTTAGAGCTGCTATTAGAAGGTCCTTTCCTTATGTACAACTCTAATTTTTCTTTCACCTTTGATATGTTGAATGCCTTTGATACTTGAGTTGACTGGACTGGACTCTGCGTGTCCAGTGAAGCCTTGGAGGTTTGACACAGAGTTTGTGGATGCTCCTCCACTGTGTCCCAAACATCCACGCTGAAGGAGCAGCTCAGCCCTCCTGCTCCTCTCCCTGCAGGACTTTAGGGCATTCACAGGTCTGGCCGTATGGGAAGGGGCTGCCCAAGCTTGAGCAATGTTAATGATTTCCCTCCCTGGGTGCAAAGCTTTTGGAAAACATGCCTAGAAATAAGAATTTTCTTTGACAACACTTAAAACCTTTTAGCCAAAGCTTATTTTCATATAATGACTTCTAGATGTCATTAAACAAGCTACCTGGCAACTTGCAGACTAATTTTGAGCTCAGTTTGATTGTGTTCTGGGGAAATTGTTCTGTGCTCCTCACCATTGGATGCACATCCTTTTGTGAAATGCAGTTTGTTCTTCTACCCTGCTTTCTATGCATGGGAATGTGTTTCAGTCTGTTATGATGTATTATTTTTAATGTAAAGTGAATGAACATTAGGCTCTATTAGCAAAGAATAGATTAGAGAGAGAAAAGTAGTGGAATCTGTGGTGCCTTCTGGGCTGGGAGGATTTTTGTGGCTTTGCACCTTGCCAAAACATGATTCCTACGCAGTTTTCCCTGGTAATAGCAAATCTCTGTTCCTGAAGAAGGAAATTGGTGGTTCTTTCTATTCTGGAGCTCTTAAGTGGTGTTAATAACCCTGTGCTGTGGCAGCTGAGTGTGTTTGGTACAGAGCAGGATCTGAACTTGGCTGGGTGTTGTGTGACAGCTGCAGCCTGATTGGAATTAGAGTTTTTACATGGTTTAATAGCAAACCTCTGCCCCTAAAGTTTGTGTCTACAACCCAGACCTGCTACTGGTACTGATGGGACTGTTACTGGTACTGGCTTGTTGCACCACGAGAGACAAAATAACATGGGATAAACCATGAAATGGCACACTGGGAATATGGTAGTTTTCCAGCAGGAAAGCCAAGCATGATCTGGTCTTGGTCCTGGCTGCCCTTTGTACAGAGGTTAGAGAAGGGCTCATGGCTGTCCCCCAGCAGATCTCACTGTGTCACTGAGGGGTGACAAAAGGTGAGGGCCATTCCAGGTGGTTAAACCCACCCACAGCTGGATTCAAACACAACCATGGCAGAAATGTCACCTCTGTGTGTTGGCTGAGCTTTGCTGTTCTGTGACAGTTCTGCATGAAAGACATTTCTGGGCAGGAGATGCCTGTGATAACCCCCCACAATCATTCAAGCTGGAAAAGATCTCCAAGGTCATCAAGTCCACCCTGTGCCCAATGCCCACCTTGTCCCCCAGCCCAGAGCTCTGAGTGCCACATCCAGTCCTTCCTTGAACACCTCCAGGGCTGGGGACTCCAAATCTCCCTGGGCAGCCCCTGCCAATGCCTGACCACCCTTTCCATGAAAAAATTCCTCCTGATGACCAACCTGAACCTCCTCTAGTGCAGCTTAAGGCCATTTCCTCTTGTCCTGTCCCCTGTTCCCTGGGAGCAGAGCCTGACCCACCATGGCTCCCCCCCAGTCAGGGAGCTGGAGGGAAGGTGGGATGTCCCTCTGGCCACGCTCCTCCTGCTGCTTGTGCTGCTGTCCGAGTTCAGCCTTAGGAGATCAGGAGAGGTCCTTGAGGGGCAGAGACCACGAAGTGCCCTGAGCAGGGACAGCCCCGTGTCCTACATTTGCCACGTTCCTGGTTGGCTGTGCTGAGGTTTCCCTGCCTGGAGCCGCAGCCTTTGGAACGAGCCCGTCCCTGGTGCAGATGTCGCTGCTGCTTTGTTTGTCATGAGTCTGTATTTATACACAGCACGTTTCGTTGGGGTTTGGAAACAGCTTGGTATTTTTGTTCTCTAATTTGCTATTTTGCCTACTAGAAAGAGTCTGCATCAGCATTTTGGACCACGTTCAGGCCTGCTGTAAATAAATGCAGCTTCCTTTCAATCAGTGACATTGTGCACACTTGTATTGGGGCTAAATGTGGCTATTTTTAGCTCTGCTCCCTCACCTAGTCACTCCTGTTTGCTTTAATAAGATTTTTATTTACTCCTGTTAAAAGGTTATTTGGATCAGATACTCATAACATTCTAGTTCAAATTAGTTAAGTTCTTTTCTCCACGTGTTTTATGATGGAGTTCCTCATTATTATTTTATTTTATTTATGTTTCCATGCTCTCAGCTAATTGGCATTCTGGTGGAGGTGGGGAGGTGGTGCTGAGGGTGCAGGTGGCCTTTAGGCTGCTGGGGGAGGCAGAGGCAGCGCTGGCCCCTCTGGCTGCTGTCCTGGGGGTTGTTGGCAGAGCCATTCCTGGCTGGCAGGGGCTCCAGGCATCCCGTCCTGCTGCCTGGGCAATCCTGCTGCCATGGCACTGGGAGCAGGGCAGGAAAGTGCCAAGAACTGTGGGATGAGAAGGTGGCTTTAATCCTGGTGAGTGGCCTTGGTGAGGCCACATCTGGAGTGTTGGGTTCAGTTCTGGAGTCCACAGTTCCAGAAAGACAAGGAGCTGCTGGAGAGGGTCCGGTGGAGACCACAAAGGTGATGAGGTGTCTGGAGCATCTCTGTTATGAGGAGAGACTGCAGGGGCTGGGCCTGGTTAGTCTGGAGAAGAGAAAGCTGAGAAGGGACCATACAAACATCTCCAAGGGCTGTCTGAGGGTGGTGCCAGATTGTTCAGTGGTGCTCAGTAACAGGATGAAGAGCAATGGCCATAAACTAAAACACATCAAGTTCTACCCCAACATGAGGCAGAACTTCTTTCCATGGAGGTGGCAGAGCCTGGAACAGCTGCCCTGGGAGGGTCTGGAGTCTCCTCTCTGCAGACATTCCAAACTCACCTGGACAAGTTCCTGTGTCACCTGCTCCAGGTGACCCTGGCTGGGCAGGGAAGTTGGGCTGGATGATCCCCAGAGGTCCCTGCCAACTCCAGCAATTCTGGGATTCTGGGAAAGGGCACTGTTCTTTATGAAAACTGGAAGGGAAGGGTTCTGCATTGTGGCTTTTATTTATTTTTAAAGGCTCTGCTAGCAAACAGGTGGCTTTAAATAAGCTTGTGAAAAGGGCCTTGTCCAGTTGGAGATGAGCCCTGGGAATATCTGGTTACAGGGGAAGTGTCTCACCTGGATCTGCTCTCCTCAACCCCCCCATCTCCACCTGCTCATGAGCATCTGCTGAATTCTGAGCTGCAAACCTCAAAGGGGGTTTTTACCCCTCCTTGAGAGACATTTTGCCCTGGTAATTAGTCTCAGTGCAATTCATGGCATTTGGCAAATTTAGCCTAGGATTGTCCATACAAAGATAATGGCAAAAATTATTGTCCAGAGTCTGGAAGGAGGAGGCTGAGCTGGTGCTGCCTCTCACTGTGTGTGTATTATTGATATCATCCATCACTTTGGAGTTATCAGAAAAAGCTTTGAAAAAATATTTCTCTTTTCCCTTAACAACCAGTGATCTGGTTGTTGCAGAAATTATATAGTTATAGCAGAAGGAATCTTTAAAGCCAAAGCTGTCAGCATCTTTATTTCATAAATAATTGCTGGTTCTTTTTAGCTGTTACTTAACGCTATCATTTTATTAATTCCTGCTTTCTGTTCCTGGGCTTATTTTTCTGTGTGTCGTTAACTGTGCTTATTGTGCTCTTCGTCAGTTCTCCCTGAACTTCTTAAAACTCCTGTCACTTACTCAGTGCTGCATCTGTCACTTCGTTTTGCCATTATCCGAGAGCTGCAGTTTCTGGCTGATCATTTTTCACTCAATCCAAGAGCAGCAGTGAAGGAGATTTCCTTTGTGCTGCAGGGGAAGTGCAGGATCTGTTGACAGAACGGGAGGTCAAAACAGAAACAATTCCAGTCTGGAGAACATTAAGCTCTAATTGGATTTGTTTGAATCATAGAATGGTTTGGGTGGGAAGGGACCTTAAAGCCCATCCAGTCCCATCCGTGCCATGGGCAGGGACACCTCCCACTGTCCCAGGTTGCTCCACGCCCTGTCCAGCCTGGCCTTGGACACTCCCAGGGCTGGGGCAGCCACAGCTTCTCTGGGCACCTGTGCCAGGCCCTGCCCACCCTCACAGGGAAGAATTTCTTCCTAAATCTCACCTAAATTCCCCCCTTCCATTCTGAAGCCTTGTCCTGTCACTCCAGTCCCTAATGCAGAATTCCTTCCCAGCTTCCTCATAGGCTCCTTCTGATACTGAAAGGCACTGTGACATCTCCACACAACCTTCTCTTCCCCAGGCTGAACATTCCCAGTTCCCCTGCCTGTAACTTTTGGGTCTGTCTGGTTTTTACATGGCACTGCAGTGCCAAAGGGCCTCGGGGAGGAGCAGACCATGTCCCACAGCAGCATAAGCCTCTGATTGTTCCCTGTGCCATGGGCTTGGGAACCTCTTCTTTCTCTGCCATAATTAAATTTAAAAAGTTTGGAAAATACTAAGCAGGGCTGGAATGCTTGGCGTGGCATTGTTGGAAATGTGTGTTGGTATATTTTCACACTCCTCCCACAGTTGTCTTTGTGGTTTGTTGTTGTGTTTTTTTGTTGTTTGTGGCTTTTCTTGGTCCCCAGCCAGGAGCTGGGGCCGCGCCAGGGATTTTTCTTTCAGTGCATTCAGCGCTGTTTGTGCCACTCTTCAGTCTCTTAATTACCCTGCTGCAATCTTCTTTGGTTCATTGTCCAAGAAGAGTTCAGTCCATTCAGCAGGATTCTGCTCCGTGCTGCCGCTGGTTCCATCATGTGTGAAAGCAGGAATTTGGTTCAGGTCCCTAAATGGCACGTTTTGTCCTCAAACCAGGTCCGTGCCACGCAGGCTGGCACGGAGAGGTGTGCTCAGTGGAGGGGCACAGTCTGGCTGGGGAGGTGGGGCACTTGGAGGGGGTTTTGGCACTGATGGGGACATTGGTGGCTCCATCCAGTTCTCAGCCCTGCTCTGTGACACAGATTCCCTGTGTGAGGTTCCAGGGGAGCAGGTGCCAGCTCAGGGGCAGGCAAAGATGGTGCTTCCAGGGGATGAAACTTGTGACTGCACTAAAATGCTCATAATGGAAGATCCTCCTCAGCTGCCTGCCAGGGTCAGGCTCTAAGTGACTTGCAAAGGAATTGTAAAGACCCTGGTGTAATTTATTGTGCAATAAAAACCCATTAGAGAGGTAACATGAACCGGTGATTCTGAAATGGCCGTGCAGAAGGGGTTGTGTTTTATCAATAAAATGTAGGCAAATCCATTGCATAAAACCCAAAACATGAATAATGTCTTGTTTTTGCTGTGAAAAAAGAGGAAGAAATTATGGTCTGTGAAGAGAAACAGTGTGTTTTGGTGCTTTATGGAAGTGCCTCATAAAATCTTCAGCATGCAGGAGTGAGAATGGGCTTAATGCAGCTGTGGGAGGTGGGGGAGGCTTGGGATCCCTTTGTGCTGGGAATGTGGAGTGCCTGGTAATCAGCATCCTAAACCTCAGTGAGTGGGGATGCTCACACAGGTATTTCCAGCCCATGATGGTACCAGGGTGGTTTTGTGTTCCAAGTCAGCACTGCCATGAGGTGGTGTGTCTGATGTTTCTGTTTTTCTTTCCAGGGTTTTTGCTTTTCAAAGACTATTGCATGAATGAGATCGATGAAGCTGTGCCCCAGCTGAAGTTTTACGAAGAGGTGAGTGGGCAGTGGGGGAGGTCTGGGGCTCTGCAGGGAGCGAGGCTGAGGGAGCCTGTCCCACTCCTCCTGGGACAGGGGATGGGGAGGGGGCAGGAGGGGTCTGTGTGTAGCACTGTGAATATTTAATCAAGTTGCTAATTTGGTACAAAACTCTTACAGAGTATTTCAAGTGGCATAAATGGGGTTTTGCCCAGTAGTTTTTTTGTGCAGCTGCATGGGCTGGTAGGAAAGGAGCTGGGAGAGTTGCAGGAGTTGGGATGACACTCTCAAACCCTTCAGGCCTTTTCCTAACATCCTTTTGCCTGTAGAAAAGCCAGCAGAGTGAAGCTGGAGTGTCATGGCATGGTGGGAGGGGTGGAGGATGGAAGCTGCTACTGGAACAGGCTCCCCAAGGCAGTGGTCACAGAACCAAGCCTGACAGAGCTGAAGAAGCATTTGGATGATGCTCTTGGGGATGGTCCTGTGCAGGGCCTGAGGTGGACTTGGTGGTCCCTGTGGGTCCCTTCCAGCTCAGCCTGTTCTGTGACTCTGGGAGATGTTTTGGGAGTTGCTGTGGCAGAGCTGCACAGGGGTAAGAGGATGTAAAGGGTGGCTTTAGATCCACAGGTTGTGCTCCCTTGCCACGAGGTACTGAGTGAGGGAGCTGCCAGGCCCCAGGCCCAGGGCACATCCCAGAGGATCAGTCATTCCAGACAGTGCTCCGTGTCCTTGCCCAGCCGCCCCTGGGGCATGGCCCGAGCCCCCTCCCTTCCCTCCATTCATTCTCTGCTGTTCCATGGGTGGCACTCCCTGTAACCCCCAGCTGATCCTCTCCCAGGTGCTGGCCCAGTGCAGACATGCACACGCCTGATTGCTCAGGGTTAATTGGAGCTGCTCCCTGGGACAGCCTGTCTGCCTTCTCTCAGCTGATAATTGAAAGGTTTTCTCACTACTGGGCTCTGGGCACAAACAGCTGATACAGTTGGGAGGTCAATCCCCCTCTCAGATCAGATACCTGCTGTCAATAATGGATCTTTTCCTGTCATTTCCATCTTTTTATGCACTGACGATATCACTGTCATAAGTAATCCAAAAAGGCCTGTTGTACCAGATTGTTTAGCAAGATATTTTTAGCTGCCTCTTTATCTCTGAAACAATTCAAAATTGTATTTTTAGGTTATTAGCAAAGTGTTGCCTCAAAAGAATTTCAGTGCTTTGTCATGTACTTCTGGAAAAATCCCATTAAGGATATTTAAAGAGAGGCTCATTGTGTTTTCCTCTGTGACATACCGGATCCAGCAGCTTTTCCTTTTTTTATATATTTGATTTACTTGCTGCATTTATTACATGTGGAATAATTGGAGTGCATTGCTACATTAGAAATCGCTGGATGTAGAAGAGCTCTGTACTCCAGGGATTTCATATCACTGCATTGGAGTCACGATCAGGCATTTAACAGGATGGGTGATTCATCCCGATCGCTTTCAAAAGGAAAAGAAAAGGAATTTTCTTAAAAAGGGGAAAAAAAAAAGGGAAAAAAAGGGGAAAAAAGGAAGAAAAAAAAGGTGCTTCTTGGTGCTTGAAAACAAATGAATTTTGATTCCAGATTTTGAGGAGACCCTTTGTCAGCCCCTTTTGTGGAGGGGAGCTGCAGGTTGCCAGTGGAGCTTTGGGTGCCTGTTGACATTCCCTTCTCTCAGGATCAGGAGTGGAAGCTGCTCTGGCAGGGACGGGTGGTGTTAGAAAAGGGACATGCTCAGCTCTGCCTGTTGCTGGGTTTTTTGGCATGTTGTCTTTATTAAACATGTAAAATTGGCTTGTGACAACGTCAGGGGTGTGCTGGGTGTGCTCAGGAGGGGTGTCTGCTCTCTCACCTGTGTGCTGAGCTGTGTCACAGCCTGTCCCAGGCCAGGGTGGCTGAGAGATCACCAGGGAGGGCTTTGGTCTCCTGCTGACCTGCTCTCCAAACCTTTACAAAACAAAGGGGTTTTTGGTTAAAAGTCCCAGTATAAGAGCAGGTGGGAGGTGCTGACTGTGCCCTGCATGGCTGAGGGGGCTGTTATGAGACCCCTCAGCTCTGGGTGCAGAGTTGAGAGCTTTAACAACCCAATACTGAGGGCAGGACCTTGTGTTCAAGGAAGACAATCAGAGATATATCAGGCCTCCTCCTGTACTTCTAATTATTTTGTGTCATTGCATTAATTAAAAGTGTTTCTTGGGCAAAGACATTTTGAATCATTTTAATTAGAAGTCAGTATCAAGGGGGAGGAGGCACAGATGGCAAATCAGAGTGGAATTGGGGCCTTATCATTTCAGCAAACAAGAGGAGTATGGCCAGAAAGATACTGAGTTTAATTAATGCTCTGCCTTCAGAGGAAGGTTGGTCCCAGTTTGTCTCTCAATAATTGGACTTGTTGATCTCGGAGGTCTTTTCCAACCTAAATGTTTTTGGGATTCTGTGTTGTGGAGCAAATCTGTACAAGGACATTTATTTGGATCCCAGGATGTCAGAGGCCAATGCTGGGAAAGTCCTGCAAGTCAGAGCTGAGTCGTTTCCCTAAAGATCTTTCATGATTCTTATATTCTGTCAGTCCTGGAAAAACTCTTTTCCTAAATATGTTCCAAAAGACCCTTGGTGAACTTTTTGTTCTGGAACTGGTTGTCAGGGTTTGTTCTGTTAGTTAACCATGTGGGATTGCTGTTGTTTCACCTGGAACACACTGATCTCCTACAGCACACCCGAGGAAACCTGATATATTTTGTGAAACTGCCTTTTAACCACCTTTGGGGTTCAAATTCACCATGTAGCTGAACCAGTGAATATTTTGAAATGTGCTTTATATTTGTTCTTCGACATCTGTGCCCACCGTGCTGTGATTGTAGAATCAGGGAAGTGTTTGGATGGAAAAGCCCTCTCAGACCATCGAGTCCAGCTGTTCCCCAGCACTGCCAAGGCCACCATTGACCATGTCCCCAAATGCCACCTCTATATACCTTTTAAATCCCTCTGGTGATGGGGACTCCACGATTCCCTGGACAGCTGTGCCAGGGCTGGACCATTCCAAGCTAGAAGGGAAGTCTCAGGTCAGCTCTAACTGTGGTGTTGCAGATGGGTTTCCTTTAAGCATTAATTAAGAAAATAATGAAGTCCAATACAGCTTGTTTTTACCAAAGGAGTGAGAACTCCTGGGCAGCTGTGTGATGGCTCCCTGTCCCTCTCTGCAGATCAAGGAGTACGAGAAGCTGGACTCGGAGGAGGAGCGGCTGTGCCGCAGCCGCCAGATCTACGACACCTACATCATGAAGGAGCTGCTGTCCTGTTCCCACGTGTGTATCCCCAGCTGCCCCTGCCCAGGGGTGCCCTGGCACCAGTGCCCATGCACCAGATCTGCTGTCTCACTCACAGAGCTGCTGAGGGAATCGTTGTTACATGTACTTGCCGTGCTCTGACTCCTGTTTGAACTCTGGGCTCTGGCTTTGGCCGAGTTCACCTTGATGCTTTTGTTTTTTTAATTGCAGTAGTGAGGTGTAAACACTGGCTGGATGGGCTCATTTTTATTCAACTATTTATTAGTGGCACACAAAAGAAGTATCAGGAGATTTATCTGGTTTGTATTTCTTCAAAGTAAATCTCTGTTTTAAAACAGGATTAAATGAGTGCAGGGTGTGTGTAGAGGGATGTGCCACGTTGTGGCAGATGCAGCTTCATTAAAGTCACTGAAAATGCAAATTTCCTCCAGCAGAAATTTTGGCCCATTGTTATGTTTTTAACAGTTTCCTTTACTCTTAGTTGAAAGGAGGATTTACAGGGTGTTGTACCCTGGTGGATTGGTTCTCTGGGCAAAGGGTTTAAGCATTTTTTCATAAAAAGCACATTATTTTATTAGTAAGAAGTCCATTCTGCTTCTGCTCTGGAGCTGTTCCTGTAAATGGGATTTTTCATGGATTTGTGAAAGGAGCATCATCTTGCCCTTTGATTTTCTCCTTTTTCCTCATCATCTTCCCTTCTCCTCCCTCCCTGCCTCAGAGTAATCGTATTCCTGCATCCCTGGGCACATTTCCCACCACCATTCACTGTAACATACCTGGGGGATGCTGTGCAGTTTCATTCTGGGGTCGGTGTGTTTCCATATGGGGAAAAGAGCAGTGCTGTGACCTGAAATGAAACTCCTGACATCTCCAACTGTTTGAAATCTTTCTTTTTCTCTTCCAAAAGCCTTTCTCAAAACAAGCTGTAGATCATGTACAAACACATTTAGCCAAGAAACAAGTGCCAGCCAGCCTTTTTCAGGTGAGCTTTCACAGTGTGGGTTTTCAGTTTCACTTCTTTGACAGTAAGTGACTCTATACATATTATTTTAGGAGACAGAATAAGTGGGATTAGTACGTACTCTGTGCTGTACTAGTGGGATTGAAATGCTTTTCTAAGTCAAAATTACAAATTGTGCTTCTTATCTGTAATATTTTTAAGCACATATGTGAAAGCAAAGTATACCTTGGTATAGGAACAGAGGAGTTTTTATAGTTCTGTAATTTTAAGCCATTAAATGATTTAGAGTAAATCACTTTACATCAGGAAGATGCTTATCCTGTCAGGATACAGCAAACTGGAGAAATTGTCTTATCCATCATGGGGGTGTTTGTAAGCCTAAATGTCTTTTCTCTAAATCTGATGTATTTTCCTGTGTTGCAAAGTGTGGAGGTTGCCCCTGCCTGGTGTCTCTTGCTGCTCAGGAGCTGCTCTGGCTGTTCCGTGAGCAGAAAGGACAGCCTGGTACCTGCAGCTCTGGGGGATGTCTCAGCACTGACTGGGGGGAGGTTGGGGTCACTGGGGCCATCACACATCCAGGGAAGGGATTTTCCTAGGAAAAGTCCCTTGTGAGTTGGAGGTGCTGGTCCCTCTTGGCAAGGACAGAGGGGAGAGAAGCACCGCAAGGATGAGAGAGCAGCTCTGGGAAGTTGGGGTGTCACAGGGGTGACAATTTACTGTCTAAATCCATCTGAAAAAGGAATGTTTTCCCCCTGCCAAGGCAAACCTTTAAGGTTTTCTAGCTCATGAAAATATTTTATGTTTGACTTCAGGGCACCTGCTCAGATTCCAGAAGCCAAATAAAGCCTAAATGTTTTGTTGGGTCTTCTTAAGGAAAACACGGGATGTGCTGGAGCTGTTTGGGGCTCCCAAGAGTTCTGTGTAATGGATTGGATTGCAAAAGCCATTTATTGTCTGCTTAAATACTAATTGTGTTTCTTCACCCTTTTTAGCCATATATAGAAGAAATTTGTGATAGTCTCCGAGGAAAAATATTTCAAAAATTTATGGAAAGGTATGAACATGATCTATTACCTGACCTGTCTGCTTGATGTAGGGGAAGCCAGGTCCCTTCAGCCCTGCTGCCAAATCAGGCTAAAGATGTGCAAGAATGCCTTGGTAATCAAATGCAGTTTGTCAGCAGGCTTTGCAAATGACCAGCTTTGTGGAATATCCTGATTATTGGGGGGATGTGTGAGTGGAACAGTTGTGAAGATGATGGATTTCTCAGTAATAGCAATAACAGATTGGAGTTTGGGGCTCCAAAGTTTAAAAAGGCAGATTTGGGTTCTTGGGGGATATTCTATGAGTGACTATCTCTGGTGTGGGACTGGAGACCCAGTTGTTGTGATTTGTGACAGGGTGCCTGAAATGAGGCAGAAAAGGTGTAATAAGGAATTCAAGGCACAGATGTGGCTCAGCTTAGCAGCCCTTTTAACCTGAACAGGGTTGTCCTATGGGCAGGGTCTGGAAAGCTCAGCTCATACCCAACAACTCCCAGATCCACTGTATAAACTGATATGGTGCTATTCTGTAATAATTTCTTACTCTGAAAATAAGTACTTAATTACTTATGTAGAAATAAGCAAGTTTTTTTTTTTTTAAGTCTGTGGTGTTACTGTTGTTTTTCCTATTTTAAGATAAAATGAGTTTAAACTGTTCCTTGGAGTATATGGAGGTTCATTAACATAAATCAAGCTGCCTCTGTTTTCGTATAATTATCTTTCTCTTGATGTAATTTAAATGTTTCTTAGTTCCAAACCTAGTTGTTTAAAAATTAAAAACCATCTGCAAGAGAGATGTGGGGACACACTGAGCACTTGCAGGGATAAGGTTATCTGTTCTCTTTCTCTTACAAGGATGTAAAACACAAAGTGTGCTCTGCCTAGGAATTGTTTTTCTTGGTGAGGGTAAGATTACAGTTGGTGAAAGGAAGGCTGTCATTTATTAAATACCACCCCACGCCCTAGCTCAGCCTAGATTTTAAATATCAGAGTCTTGACATTTCCTGTAATACTTTACACAATAGTCTCAGACAACTTCTAAACTTTTTTTTTTTACAGTGACAAGTTTACTAGATTTTGTCAATGGAAAAACGTAGAGCTAAATATTCATGTAAGTACTTACAAGTATATTTATCTTGTCAAAGGCTGGTACAGGAAAGACAATGCTCAGTTTTGAATCCTGCTCTGCAAAGGCCTCATTAAGGAGGGAGGTGGATGTCACTGCTCTGCTATTCTTAGACACAGCCCTGACGGTTCCTGTCTGGACGTCCCTTCTGCCTCTCCTCCCTTAATAGAATTTGGATTTTTATCATGGCTGAAGGAGCTGAACTGCCAGAATTGCTGCTCTTTAGCAGCTCCAGTCACCATCCAGCTCCTCTCCCACTGCAGTCCTGCCCTGGCCCCCAGCACCCTTTGAACCCCCTGCCTTGGCCTCTGCCCTTGTCCCTCTGCACTGCTCTGGGACACCTTGGGCTGCAAAAACAGTCCTGACTGAGGCTGGCAGGTTTGGGGAACAACTCTGTAATGCTTGCAAATACATTGAAATATAAACAGTAAGAGGCTCCTTTTCCAACACAATAAATGCTGATGAATTACAGTAGTTGAGTATCTCAACACATTTACATGTTTTTACAGTAAGTTTTTTAATGCTGAAAAATGAAGCATTTGTTCTGTTTGTTCTTTTTTTTCCCACTTGCAGCTGACCATGAATGATTTCAGTGTACATAGAATAATAGGAAGAGGGGGGTTTGGTGAAGTGTACGGCTGCAGGAAAGCAGACACTGGAAAAATGTGAGTATCCCCCACTGTATTGCAGAGGTGACTGTAAACTCTGAACTAGTAAGGAAATCCTTCCAGTCATTTCTTAGGAAATCACTGGGAAGCAACGTCATGTTACCGTAAAGGTCTTCGTAATTAAGTTTCATCCCAGGAGGTTCTGATTCTGGCTCATCTTTAGGCTGAGTTTGCTCTTTGGTCCCGTTCCATGCCATGCAGAGGGTCAGTCTCCCAGAGCCCTTGGGCACATCCTGCACTGAAATGTCCTGTCAAAATCCACGGAAACTGCACGTGTGTTCAGATGATGTGTGGCTTGAAGGATTCCCTGGCCCAGGGGCTGGCAGTGCCCAGGGATGTGCCCAGGGAGCCGTGGGGGGTGGTTGGGTGTCACCTGCAGAAGGGTCAGTGTGTCACGTCCCCAGTGCTGAGCTGGAGCTGGAGGGGCCACAGGGACCTGCCCTCAGTGCTGGGCAGTCTGGGCTGTGCCAGGACAGATTCTGAGAGTGCTATTCCAGAGTTGGGGAATTGCATCAGTGTCTGCCCCAAGGTATGGTGAAAGCAGTGATCCTTGCTGACATTTGGAAGGATATAGTTCCTGTGTGGAACTTGTGTTTCACAGAGCTCTCCCTGGGAAGGCCAGGATAGACCCTGGATGTATTTTTATTCATTTTGTAGTCTTAGCATTCCCACACTTCTCCTGATCAGACTTCAATTTCTAGGCATCCTTGTCCCATTATGTTCTTATTTGAACATCTGGGCATGGATTTACAAATTGTTCTCACTATCTATCTATCCATTTATTTATTTACAGCCCATCCTGCCCCTTTTATTTTGCTTTCCTCCTAACAGTTTTAGTCCAGGGCCCATCCTTCAAGATTTCTCTTCCAAGACAGCATGGCATGTTTGAGGTGCCATGCCTCTGGTTCCAGCTGGCCTCTCTGGCACTTGTGTGTGCTTGGCATCCCTGATAATAATAAACCTCTGAGCTGGAACAGGTGGGAGGATCTTAATGTTGCTGTCATGCTCAGTATTTTTGCAGTGACTTCAAGTATTTATATTGATACTCTTACTAACAGCACTGGCTTTAGCCTTGCCTTGGTGCTTTTTTGTCCATGCAAACAATTTGTTGATTTGTCCATGTACAAAAATAAACATTTTATTTGGCTTGAGGCACACTAAGCAGGAGAGCACCCCAAAGAGGCAGTTCTCAGAGTCCCAGCCATCTTCATGTCTGAGTTTGGCTCTGGCAGAAGGTGGATAAACCTTGGGAAGTGAGAAGGACAGGAAGAGCAAAGCAAAGGACAGGAAGAGCAAAGCAAAGGACAGTTTTTTTCAGATATAAATAGATTAAGGGGGAAGAAAAATGTGGGCAAAGCAACTTTTTTTTCGAATTCATAGCAAAACTTTAGACTTGATTCAGCTCCTGGGTAGAGGTTTGGTTCAGTTCTTTCTTAATCCAGACCTGCTGCACTTACTGCTTGAAAGGAGCATGGGAAGGACCCTTCCCTCCCCGGGAACACCAGTGGTGTTCCACCAACCACAGACACAGCTGAGCTCCTGTCACATCACCATCCCCCCTGCAAGGATGCCCAGGGAGGGCCAGAAGTAGGATGCAGCCAGCATTCCAGGGGGAGGGACAGCAGGACCAGTGAGAGTTGATTTGGAACAGGTTACCCAGAGCAGCTGTGGCTGCCCCAGCCCTGGGAGTGTCCAAGGTCAGGTTAGATGGAGCTTGGAGCAACCTGGGCTGGTGGGAGGTGTCCCTGCCCATGGCAGGGGATTGGAACTGGATGGGCTTTAAGGTCCCTTCTAGGCCCAAGCATTCTGGGATTCCATGATTTCCACCAGCCTCAAGTCCCGCTGTCACTCTCTGGCCAGGGACACCAGAGCAGGGGGTGCAGCCTGTCAGGGCTTATTTATAGTCACCCTTCTCAGCCTCCTCAGCAAGAGCACGTGCCATGAGTGTATTCCCAGTTTGGGAACTCACAGCTCCAGTGTGTTCCTGCTCACTGCCCCACGCCCAGCATGAGCCTGGCAGGAATGACGTGGCTGCTTTAGGGAGCTCAGGCCAAGGTGAGCCCTGGGGTGGACAGTGAGGTCAGGGCTGAGCTTTGGTCAGTGCTGCAACAGGATGTTTTCCTAAAAATCTATGGGGGTCCATGTCTAGGAATCTTCTGTACAGGAACACACATGTCCTTCTCACTGTTAATTAATGGACTCTTGGAAAAATCTCCAGCCTACATCATATTCTCCTGTGGTTGATGGTTGTTAGGGAAACATTCTTTTTGAGCATGATTTTATTAATTTGTGTTGCACAGATGGTAGAAGATTAAAAAAGCTTTTTTGTATGTTTCTGACCTTTTTCTGAGCAGAAAGAAAACTTAAAAAATACATATAAAACTCAGCATGTGTTCAAGATATTGCTTTCCTGGTAGAGCTGAAACTGTTGGAATGAAGTAGAACCTTAACAGAGTCTGTTATTTCATTCCTATAGCAGATCCTTGCTTGGAGGTATTAAAAAATAAATGTATGATATGTAATTCCTATCCCACTGTGGTGGTTTGGACACAGAATTACTTGTTAAAGCACATTTCTCAGTTAGGAGGCTTCTCCTGAAAGTGTGTTAATTTTGGAGAGTTTGAAGGTTTTGTGTTTAGCCTGAAATGACTTTTTAGTCCTGGGTTTGAGTCTTTCAGGGGGTTGCTTACAGGATCCTGTGGATGTGCATGGCCTCACTGGTGGTGAATAATACTGAGAGGGGAGTTTTGTGGTACTTTTTCTGAATGGTTGTTGTTTTCAGGTATGCAATGAAATGTTTAGATAAGAAGAGAATCAAGATGAAGCAAGGAGAAACTTTAGCCTTAAATGAAAGAATTATGCTGTCTCTTGTCAGTACAGGAGTAAGTATCCCTGATTTGTTATTCTTTCTTCCATATAATATAAAAGCTGTTACATATAATGCATATTCGATCAATTCAGTTGTGTGACATGCAAAAATTAACCCCCACCTGAGCCTCCCCCTGATTTTAACAGTGTGTCTGAAATGAGAAGGGAAAACCAAACTTGCTCGTCAGTTTGGGTGCTGCAGAATGAGCCTCTCTGCTGCAGAGGCTTCAGGAGGTGCCTGTTCCTTTCATTCTTCCCACCTCCTGATTTCTTAAATATTCCTTTTTCATATATTTCTATTTGAAACTTTTCCAAAACAAGATTCTGTCTTGTAAAAAACGCCTTTTCTTCCTGTATTTATGTAGCAGTGATGCAGAATCTAAGGTGCTGTTCCAGGGACAACTCGAGTTACCTGTTCATCCTCCCTTTCCTGTGACTCTGATGTTAGCCAAGTTTTCCCTTTCATTTTTTGTGTACTGTAGCTGAGCACCTGTCAAGGAGTGCCAAGCCAGGCTGCCTATCTAGTCTATTTAAAAACTGAATTAATTAAGATTGAAGTCTATTAAAAGTTGAACACTGGTGTGTGTAAAAGCCTCCCCTGCCTGGCGTGGCTCCCCCAGCCCTGGGACCCGTGGGTGCTCCGTGGGGGCTGTGCTGTGTTGGGCTCCCAGGAATTGCAGGCAGGACTGGAGGTGCTGGAGCCCTGGGAGTGCTCTGCCCTCACTGCACAAACCTGGCAGCTGGCTCGTGTCTCCATGGCTACAGGGGATGGGGCTGCAATCCTTCATTTTGCTGCTGTTGTGGTGTGTGAACCAAACCCTGTGCAGCCCATTCCCAGCAGACACAGAGCAATGGGAGGGAATTGTGGGGGGGTTTGTTCCAGGCTTGTACAATAGGTGTGCAAAGAGCATAAATACCTGCAGTGGGAGGGTTCCTGCTTTGGCTGCTGAAATGGCAAAACCTGGGCTTTGTTCTGAGTCCAGGTCTGTGTCTTGCAGGGATTCAAGAATCGTAAAAGCTGGGAAAGACCTTCAAAATCATTGAGTCCCACCATTATCCCAGCACTGCCCAGGCCACCACTAACCCAAGGCTCCAGGGAGACCTGAGAGCCCCTTCCAGTGCCTGAAGGACTCCAGGAGAACTGGGAGGGACTTTGGACAAGGGCCTGGAGGGACAGGACAAGGGGAATGACTTCCCACTGCCAGATGGGATGTGAGGAAGGAATTCCTGGCTGGGAGGGTGGGCAGGCCCTGGCACAGGGTGCCCAGAGCAGCTGTGGCTGCCCCATCCCTGGAAGTGTCCAAGGCCAGGTTGGACAGGGCTTGGAGCAACCTGGGCTGGTGGAAGGTGTCCCTGCCCATGGCAGGGCGGGGAATGGGATGAACTTTAGGGTCCCTTCCAACCCAAACCATTCTGAGTTCCATAATTTATCAGTTAGACTTTTGATCAAATTAACCTGTTTTCATCAGAGATAAATTGTGTATGTGTCAGGAGTCCTGAAAGACAGGGGGGAGAAGATCTGTAGCACAGACTGGACAAGAAAACAATGCAAATGAGTAATAATTGTCCCATTAACTTCAATTTGTGATTTTTGTGGCTCCATCACTGAATCTGAATTTTCATGTCTAATGAGTGGAAGACAAAGTAGTTCATGAGCTGTTGCTGGTGGAGGCAGTTTCCTTGCAGGCCAGCACTCAGGAGGTGTTGAGCAGTGGAGCAGCAAGAGGAACCATTTTTTTCTTTCCTTAAGGATTATCCCCTGATTGGAGTGTAATTTCTTTTAGATTCTCAGAAATTTGAACGAGTTTGAAGAGAAATTTTGTGCCAAGTGCTGCCCATTTAGGTTTGGTACACCTGGGCAGGACAGGCTGGAGTGCTTGGAATGTGCAGGATGAAATAGGTCTGAAAATAGTGGAATAGGAGAATTCCTTTAATTCCTGAATAGGAGCTGGGAGGTTGGAGTGGCACGTGCCATGGCCAGGGACAGGAGTTCTGTGCTGCCCAGAGCAACATGGAACTGGGAAGTTCATCCCAGTGCAGTTAGTCCTTTAGCTGGGAACCCAGATGTCTCTGCAAAAGGCACAATAACAGCTGTGCCGATTACACATCTGGTTGTGTAATCAGTGCTGTTAATCCACCTAAAATTTTGGCATCCACAACTGCTCCTGGAGGTGGGAGCTCCCATGTTGGAGTCTGTTGTGGCAGCTTTTTGTGGCCAGTGAACTCAGAAGTGCAAGAGGCAGCTCTGCAGAGCCCCCAGAGCCACCTGGCTGGGCTGATAACCCCCCGGGCTCTGTGGGGGCCTCCGTTGGTGTCTGTGCTTTGTCACTGTGGGTGGAACGTGGACAAACTGTCACTGAGGTTTGTGCTTCCTCTTCTGCAAGACATGGGCCTCATCTTCCCCTCCCACAGAGATGTTCAGGCTGGGAGTGCATTGTGTAATCCTTGCATGGTGGCAGAGTAGGGAAAAGATTATTTTCTGTTAAGACAGAAAAATTACTTATTTTTTGAAATAGCCACTATTTGCCTAATTTCTGTTCAAAAACTGGCACATGGAAATCACCCACACTGTTGCTGCTGGTGGACCATGTGAAACCAGCCAGCCCCAAGGTGCTGTTTGTGGAAGGAAGTGGTTATTCCATAAACCTTTTTCTGGGGGTAGGAGGGGATCATTCCAACTGTTTGTTTCAAGACCAGAGGCTGTGCAGGGCTGTGACTTCTCTCTGTTGTGGCTCCCAGTTCCTTCCTTCTAAACAAACCTGGCAGTTCAGCTGCCTCATCCAGCTCTTGAGATAATTTGCCTAATGGCTGGATTCAGGATTCCCTCCAAGGGATGATAAATACAATCACAGAATGTCCTCAGCTGGCAGGGACAAGATCATCCAAGTCCAGCTCCTGTCTCTGCGTAGAACACCCCAGAATCCCACCACGAGCAGGGACAGGCTGAGCAATAACCATCTGAGATGTGGGGGTTGTGAGTGGAACAGGTACTTTGTTTTCATGAGTTTCAAGCCGTGTCTGGCACATCTTTCTGAGCAGTGAGATGTGTCAGGACAGAGCTGACCTCCAGTTAAAGTGGGACACTCTGAGCACCTTTGTCCCCTGTTTGCTGCTGGTTTGTGCTCCAGAGGGGGGTGCTTGGCTTTCAGGGGAGAATCAGAACCAAAGGTTTCCTTCTAGAGCACTTGTTAACATGATAATGTCTTTAAAATACTACATTTATGCAGTTTTTTATAGTTACTGTAATATTTTGTCCTTCCACATGATTTATTTGACTTCAGCAGTTTTCTGGACTCAGTCCAGGATTTTTTGGATGTAAGGAGCTGTTTTCAAACTGGTCTTAATTCACACATTCACACATTAATGTCATACTGTTGCTTATTTTCATCAGAACAGAAACATGACTGCAACAAAGTACTGCTGTCCTGGGAAATTGGCTTTATTGCTTTGTGTGTCATTTAAAAAAACACTTTTTTTTTTTTATGCTGGAAAATTTTCTTTTGCAGTGTTTTTTATGTCAGAAAAATACTGCAGTACAGTTTTTCTCTGTGTTACAGGGAGAAGTGATTTAATTAGAAATGCTTGCACAAAAATGAGTTATGCATCACATTTACACTTCCAGATAGCTTTTATTTTTAAAATCTGTAAAAACAGGAGCATGGTATGTTTGGTATAGTAAAACCTTTTTACTTGTCTATGTATAGTGTTTAAATTCTAAATCCTTCTGGGTAATTAGATTGCTCTGAGATTTTAGGAATCGTGCTTGGGGACACTTCTGAATTACCCAGTTGATGCAGAAAATTAAGTTAATAATTCTGCTAAAGCTGTTGTTGTGAAGTTAAGTGGTAACTGCAATAATCTCCAGCACTGAGTTCATAACCAGAGGTGGTATCTTGCCTTGGATGCCAGTGCCTTGCCTGCAGCCTCCTTGTTTGTAGGGCCATTTAGGAACCTGACATTTTTCATGGCTGTTCTGCAGGTGTTTCACACACATCCCTTCCTTCTGGGGGCTCAGTTCTGCCCACTTGGGGTTAGTATTTGCAGAGTTAAAATTAACAAACAGTTGGGTTCGTGTGCCCAAGCCCTGTGGGGATCCCTGAGGCTGCAGCTGAGCTCGCAGAGCTCTGTGTTTCAGCCTCATGGAAGGGTGAACTGATGGAACTGCCTGGCTGGTGGGACAGTGCTGCTGTCCCCTGTCCCTCCCTTTCCTGCTCCCCAGTCTGGCCCCGAGGCCCCTGCACTGCCCAAGGCCACTGTGTTTTGCTGTTTCTAAATTGGGAAGGAAACCAGTTCCTGTCAGAGATTCCCAGAGCTTTCACTATCAATACTGCAGCACTTAATACATTGTTTGAGTCATGTTGGGTCATGCTGGTGCTTCCTGTGGGGTGTCCTGGCCCCTTGGCAGTGCAGCTCCTCTGGGCTCACCTTCCTGTTGGCCCCTGTGCCTGGGGGCTGGACAGGGAGCAGGGCAGCCCAGCCTGGATTGCAGCCTGCTCCCTCCTTAGGGTTCACTGCACACTCACCAAACAGCCCTTCATACCGTGCCCTTCTGCTGGAAGGTGTCCCTGTCCATGGCAGGGCGTTGGAACAGGATGAGGTTTAAGGTCCCTTCCAACCCAAACCAGCCAGGGATTTGAGGGTTCTGTTCTATATGGCTTTGGTGAAAAGGCTGATGAGGTAATAGCCAGCCCCCGTTAATTAGCCAAGAGCTTGTACCTGCAGTAGTGTGGCCAGCAGGACCAGAGCAGTGACCATTCTTCATGGAAAGGGTTGTCCAGCTCAGGTACAGCTTCCCAGGGCAGTGGTGGATTTAAAAGCCATTTGGATGTTGCACTTGAGAACATGGGTTAGTGGTGGCCTTGGAAGTGCTGGGGAAACAGTTGAGCTCAATAATGTTAGAGGGCTTTTCCACCCTGAACATTTCCATAATTCTGTGAATTAGCCACTTGCATCCAGTAGAGGCCCAGTGAAGGGGAAACTCTGCCAACCTGGCCATGGTGGCTTTGAATGCATGTGCATTATAGAGGTACCAACACACTCAGCAAACCTGTGGAATAAATAGATGATTTCCCACATGTATTTCTCTGGCTGCTTGTCTTAAGCATCAGCTGAATTGAGGCTGAGGTGCCTCAGGAGATGGGAATGTCATCCCTCCCTGTCCCTGGTTTGGGGCTGAGGTGCCTCAGGAGATGGGAATGTCATCCCTCCCTGTCCCTGGTTTGGGGCTGAGGTGCCTCAGGAGATGGG
>JAWWEV010000037.1:9759461-9786402 GCA_035583235.1 Hafferia zeledoni | reverse complement strand
TCTGTCACGGATCAGCGTTGGGATCGGCCACGGATCAGTGTTTGGGATCTGGCACGGATCAGTGCTGGGATCTGACACGGATCAGTGTTTGGGATCTGGCACAGATCAGTGTTTGGGATCTGACACGGATCAGAGTTGGGATCTGACACCAGTCAATGTTGGGGTCTGACAGCAGAGGAATATCCTTTGCTGTTTGAAATGATGGGCTGCCACAGGAGGGCTTCCCTGCCAGCCCTACAGCACTATTCCTGGTGTTTCCACATGAAAATCTTTTCTGCTGTTGTTTACTTAGGAATGCTTATTTTTTCTTTGCAAAAAGAGGGCATTTTCCCAATGTTTTCAAGTGATAGAAATGTGACCTTTTAAGGCTTTGTATTTCTTGAATACATTTGAAAAGCCCTTTCATTTGTTGACTTCAGTCCCTTTTATTTTGCAGTGCACAAGAAGTAAAAGAACATCCTTTCTTCAAAGGCATTGACTGGCAGCAAGTCTATTTACAGAAGGTAAAGGATGAAGACAGTAATTTTAGCTTACTTGGTTAACAGTAAAAGGAAAATAAGCCCAAACAGGTAATGGACAGAACACTCCAGGGTCTCAGTCCCCAGCACGTGTTCTCACTGGCACAAATATGTATAACAGCTGCTGAATATTCATTACTATAGATGTCAGTAGTGAGTTATTATTTTTTAGGGTCAAATGACTGCATGTTTTCCTCAGTTTACCTGTCTCTAAACTGGAGAGGTTTTTTCCCCAAATTTTTGAAGGAGCTTTTATTAAAGGAGTGGCAACAACTTTGCCCTGAAGTTTAGTTTCCAGGGGCACACTCTTCATGGTCATGTATTGTTTGTGCAAAAAAGTAAAAAGGTTGTGTACAATTTACAGAATTGGGTTAAATAATGTCCATTATTTTGTATTTAATTGTGCTGGTTTTAATTTGTAGTACCCTCCCCCACTGATTCCTCCCCGGGGAGAAGTGAATGCAGCAGATGCTTTTGATATTGGGTCGTTTGATGAAGAGGACACTAAAGGCATTAAGGTACCCAACGTGCAGTGAGAGGTGGAGGGTGGCACTGGGCCTGCTCTGCTTGATCTTCCATGTGTGCATGGCATTCCTTTGCTTCGAGGCTGCTGGATGTGCAAGGAATTCCCTCAGGCTGGGAAAATCAATCCATGCTGGTACCAAAGAGGTACCTTGGGCTGGTTCCCTGGTTTGTTGTTTCCCAAATCCTTATGTTTTCAGATTGACTGAAATTTACCTTCTTATCAAAAGTGTCATAGAATCATGGAATATCCTGAGTGGGGAGGGACCCACAAGGATCATCAAAGTCCAACTCCTGGCCCTGCACAGACGCCCCAACAATCCCACCATGTCCCTGAGAGTGTTGTCCAAATGCTCTGTGAGCTCTGGTGGTTTTCTGTGACAAACCAAGTATTTCAAATGGTCAAAAAACAATATTTCAAATGGTCAAAACACAATTGGGAAAGCCTCATGTTTTCAAGAATACCTTATGGTTTTGTGGGTTTAAAGATTATGGTTTGTATCTTACAGCTTGGAAAAACTGAACTAAAGTACTAAACATTATTTTAATAGTTTAGTACAGAGAGTGCAGTGGAAAATTCTTAAAAATGACAACCTATATTAATGGTTAAAGTTTGAAAAATGATAAAAGAAACTCTCAGGTTCTGGTATTTCTGAAAACCTAATGAAACAATATAAATGAAGAAAAACAGTGAAAGCTGCTGGCCCCTTCAGGACTCACATGAAGGTGGTGTGACCCCCTGGGAGTTCCTCTCCTCTCTGGAGCTTCCCTGGGACTTTGGAACAGCAGGTGAATCAGTGCTTGTCTTGGGTCTGTCCCCTTCATTCTTTTTATCACACATTTCTGCAGTAGATCAGACCCTATTCTTGCTACAACAGAAGTGAGTCAGGAGAGAAATTAATTGCTCTAAACTTCGTAAGTGAAAAGCCACCCTGAAGTACTCACTGAGCCTGAAAAGGAGCTCGTCTGTCAGTGTCACCTGCTGTGGTGACAGAACTTGGCACTGAAAAGATGTTTTTAAAGAGAAGTGCAGAGAGCCCAGGATGTTCTTTATCCTAGAAAACTCTCCATTTTCAGTGTTGGACTAGCAGGATTCCAGTTTCCTGCAATTCTGGAATGCCAGAATTCAGAGGAACATTTTGCAAGGAGAAACCAGTTGGTCTCTCTGTTTATTGAGTGGATCAGATATGTTCAATAATACAAATTACTGAGAATTCCTATTCCTGGATGTGAATCATGTACCCAGGTCAGTGCTGTGGCAGCTCCACTTTAATCTCAGGATCTGACAGTTCAGGCTGCCTATAGGATAAATTTACTCTTGGGAGTGAGTCAGGGAGGTGTATCACATCCAGCCTCCCTGGGCTGTCACAGCCCCTTCCAGGGGACTGGGTAGTTCCTGCCTCTGAGTCAGCTGAGCTGGAGCTCCAGTGAGGTGTCAGGAGCCCTCACTGCCCAGGAGGAACAGGTTGAGCACCTTGCTGTCCTCTGAGCCCCTGAGGATTCTGTTTATCCTGCAGAGTGTCCTGTGCCCTAAGAAGAACCTCCGAGCTTTGGGGTTGCCACCTGGAGAGCCAACAGTGGATGCCTGTGGCTTCTCCCTTTCCTTAGGTGCTATAGGAAGTCCTTGGAATTGCAGAGAAATCTTCTGTATGTGTATTTTCCTGCTGTGATACAGCCATGGATCTCTGAAAAGGAGAAGAATATGTATTCCAGGAGTACCTGGCCTGGCTGTAGAGGCAGAATTAAGCCAGGCTTTCCCAGGCTGCTCCTGCAAGTGCTGCACCATCACTGCATCCTCCAGGGATGGGCACTCCTCCACTGCCCTGTTCCAATGCTGGACAGCCCTTTCTGTGAATTTTTTCCTAATTTTCTTCAGTTCAATTTATGGACTCAAAGGTGGAGGAGAAAAGAGTCCTTATAACACGAAGATAGAGGCCTGCAGCACATAACTGTTGAATTTTGAAGGATAATTGTTAAGAATCTAAAACCCAGCTATGAAAACATGGAGGACATTGTTGGGGAAGTGGTATCTTTTCATTTATTCATGGAATTTTTGTGTTGAAGAAATTTTTATGCAATGAAGTTAAAATACTACTGCTTATATTTGAGTAATTACATAAATGTGAAATCTAGAGAGCATTATGGGACAATGTCGAATGAGGATTTTAGAGCTATCAAACCAAACAAGTTTTGAGCAGGTGGCCTGTTCTCTGCACATAAATTAACATCTTTGCTTAAATTAGTGTCTGTGCTTCTCTTGCTTGTATCTGTTTTGTGAAGGCTTTGCAATACACCTTTTTAAATAATTCTGTTCTATGGGTAACTATTGACTGTTGGGGATAAGAATAGTGAAAGTTACTAAAATGTTGGGTTTTTATGTTGTTTTTCTCTTGCAAGTTGCTTGATAGTGACCAGGAGTTATATAAGAACTTCCCTCTGGTAATATCGGAGCGTTGGCAGCAAGAAGTAGCAGAAACTGTTTATGATGCAGTAAATGCAGACACAGATAAAATTGAGGCCAGAAAAAGGGCTAAAAATAAGCAGCTTGGCCACGAGGAAGGTAATCTGTCCTTACACTTCTCTCCTCTTTTGCTGCTAGATAGTAATTCCTGTGTGTGGAGTTCCACACCACACGCTCCAGTGACTGTCATTCACTGGGAATTGGTAGAATTCCTTTAGCCACTGTCATGTTGCTTAAGATGTTTCTTACTGTTTTGAAATGCTAACTGATGACATCATGCTTTGGAAAGAGTATCATAGAATCATAGATCATGGAATGGATCTATTGAAGGGACCTTAAAGATCACCTTGTTTCACTGTCCACCCATGGGCAGGGACACCTCCCACCAGCCCAGGCTGCTCCAAGCCCTGTCCAGCCTGGCCTGGGACACTCCCGGGGATGGGGCAGCCACGGCTTCTCTGCCCAACCTGTGCCAGGGCCTGCCCACCCTCAGAATGTGTGGGGTTTGATCTCATGCTCAGGAGCTGAGAAGGGCCCCAGGAGGTCCCATACAGCAAACTGCAGTTTGCATCAAACCCCAGACTTTGGAGAGCGATATCCAGTTCCTTAACAACACACTTGAATGAGATACTGCTGTAAGAACCAGGTGTGTTCTTGGTTCCTCCACTGTGGCCACATCAGCCCATACAACTAAGGCAGAGCTGGGGCCGTGTGTGCTCACAGGAGCAGGATCCACCCTGCTGAGGGCACATTGAGTCCCCCGTGCCCAGGACTCCATCCCTTCTCTGCAGAGCTCCCTGCAGATGCTTTCAGGCTGCCCCTTGGTTTGCTGTGCTGACACTGCCTCTTGTTTTAGATTATGCCCTGGGGAAGGACTGTATAATGCATGGCTACATGCTGAAGTTGGGGAACCCCTTCCTGACTCAGTGGCAGCGACGTTACTTTTACCTCTTCCCAAACCGGCTGGAGTGGCGAGGAGAGGGAGAGTCCCGGGTGAGTGAGGCTGCACTGGGAGCAGCCCTGGGAGGCTCCTGGGGGAGCACCTGAGGGGTCCTGCCCAGGAGCTCCTCCTGTGGAGTGGTTTATCCCAGTGAATGCCCCGTGGATTTGAGTGACTCATCTCCAGCATCGCTGTAGCTGTCGGTAGCTACACTGCACGGAGTAGACTTAGAGTTGACTTGAGAAACCTGTTTACTCTGCTTTGTTGTGTTTTTAAAGGAATTTGGTAGTTGATGGTGTTGTTTTTCATTTAGGACCTCTGGACTATTTATACAAAAAAACACAAGCTGGTAAGGTGACAATGCTATAGCATTTTGTTTCCAAGAAAATGCTATAGTGACTGTAGTGTAGCCCAGCTGTGCTCATGTGCCAGGCAGATAATTTGTATATTTAATTAAGGAAGGCTTTGGAATTTAGGACGTTCTGTCCTCTGCAGCCTATAGGGAAGGCTTTCCTACACACTGCTAAGTATATTCACTTAGGAAGCATTTATTGCTGAAATATTCCCTTTCAGCTCTTAGAAATAGTAAGATTGGCTTTTATTTTTAACAGCAGTAATGCTTGGAAAATGTATCAAATTATGTGCAGCTCTGGAGGGAAAATAGTGAATATTCTGTTTGCAGACACACCTATTTGTAGATTCTTATTTCATGCTGTCATTACTGGCTTTCAGAGCTGATATTCCATTGTGTCTATTGAAACAACTGAGCCCCTTGTAAATGTCTCTCTTACCTTATAATCTATCTTTAGTTCATTACCCAGCCTTCAGAAATAAATGTTTGTGTAATGAATCTTAATGTTCATAACCTAATTCATGTGAGGAGTCCAGAAAAATGAGATAGTGGCTTTTATTTGATGGGCAACAGGGTTTCTTTTTCAATTAATTCTCTGCTCTTTTGCAAATGCTGCAGCAAAACCTGCTGACAATGGAACAAATAGTATCTGTTGAAGAAACACAAATTAAAGATAAGAAATGCATCTTACTGAGAATTAAAGGAGGAAAACAGTTTGTCCTACAGTGTGAGGTAAGACACTTGATAACTTGGTCAGATTGTTACGATAAACGATTGACAAGTTCTCAGGTCTTCCTGTTACATGTGAACTAAGGCACTTTGTGAAGCAGAGCTGGAGTGTTTATCACACTCAAGTTTTGAAAGCAGGAAACTTGCAGCTGGGCCAGTTCCTATCATGGATTTCAATGGTATTTGGGCCAAAACAAGTTTGGTTTATTAAATAGCTAAAAACTTCAAAACTGCTCAACCTCCACAGGCTCTGAGGGCCTCGTTGGCTCCTGTGTCACTGCAGGGAGTTGCTGTAGCTCCTGTGTGTGCACGGAGGAAGTACAGGAGTCCTCAAAATGCTGTCCAGCCTTCAGTGGGGTCATGGAGAAGCCAAGGGTGCACATGGGCAGTACCCAAAGTTGCTTGTTTTCCTTTGGAAAATTAAAATAACCTCCTTAAGGTGCTGTGTGAGAGAGAAGACGCTGTTGGCCAGTTATGATGAAGTGCCAAACTGCTTCTGTGTCTCTTTCAGAGTGACCCCGAATTTGTTCAGTGGAAAAAAGAGCTGACAGAGGCTTTCACTGAGGCCCAGAGGTTGCTGCGCCGAGCTCCCAAGTTCCTCAACAAGTCTCGCTCCACAGTGGTCGAGCTCTCGAAGCCGCCGCTCAGCCACAGGAACAGCAACGGGCTGTAGGAGACACGAGCCACGTTCACACGGGGAGAGCTACTGGGTGAACATGCAGAGTGTCCCAGAATCCTTACGAATGACTTTGTGCAATCCTGGGCGCGGGATGTGCTTAGCAGAGGAGGAATTCGATGTTTACAGCGTGGGATCGTGTCAGAACTCTCTCTGGAGGCTGTGAAGACTGGAAGGGTGGCGGGTGCGTTCCTGCTCCTGGCAGCGGTGCCAGTCACCACGTGTCCCTCCCAGCGGGGGCCCAGACGTGCTCTGTTGCTCTGGAACTACTGATGAAAGGAAGAGGCTGTTTTCCCTGCGCTCCTCTCGTTTGGTGGCACCAGGCCTGGGCCTGGCACAGGTGCTGCTGGCTGGGGTGACACTCCACGGTGACACCGACGGACCCGGAGCCGCCGCCTGGCCCTGCTGGATCACCCTCACTCTGTCGTGTTGCCATGTCCTTTCCAACCATTACTGCTGACTCTGTGATACCCTTTCTCCATACTGCTGATGATCAACAGTGGGACTCTTATGCACTTCAAAGTACTGAATCCTAACTGTCCTGTGGTTTAAATGTTATTGCTACTTCATGGGATCATTGAACTCGAATTATCCCCTTGGTTTGTTGTACTCACTAATAGTAGCTACCACCGTTTTGCTTCTTCTACGTATATGCAGTACTATAACTGACACAATAGAGTAATAATTGGTGAAGAGGAATTTATGGTAGCTTCATCTAGTGCTCTGTTGTATAAATTGACTATTTTAGCACAGTTTTTAAAGAGCAGATTCCTTTTGACAAGTTTACAGTGAACATAAAGACAGTTCTTTTCCATTTCAGGTCAACTGCACTTTTTAAAAATTAAAAAGAAATGGTTCAAATCCAATGCATTCTAGTGCATGTGCTGGGTTCAAATGTCTGGGTACCTCGGTACGTGTTCCGGATCACTCCAGGCCTGGGACTCGTGGATGCTTCTCTGTTGGACACAGGTGTGTTCTCATAGCTTAGATATCCCACTGTTCTCTGTAGCTTGGCCCAGGAGGTTCGTGCACATATCACACAGCTCAGCTTGTGAAAGGATCTTTGATTTTCTGTTCTAAAGAGTTCAAACTGTCCACATTGTAAACAGTCTGAGAAAGCTGAGCGTGGTACTGACAGAAGGAGCTGATCAAATGCCTGATTTATGTTCATTCTACTTGAGGCATCAGTCGTGTCGTGCTGAACTCTTGCTGAAGTCAAGATCTAATCCTGAACTGTCCCACAGCTTCAAGCTTATCAAGGCCTTGCCCTGGGTGTTGTGATGGTTTCTAAGAGAGAAGTCAGGGCTCAGTTGAAGCTTTTTTCCTGATTCAGTGAACATTGTTGAGATGATTTTCTTCCTGGCTATGTAGGTACAACTCTTATAGTCCCTAAAGACAGAGGGAATTGTGTCTGGCAAATGGGAGCAGAAGTTGCCCTGACAGCTTTCCATCCACCCAGTGTGCACTGTTTGTCAAGTGTATGTTGCTGTCAGACGACTCCAGAGTTCCAGACCTCTCTCCTTGTGGAAAAGTTAGAAAGTTGGCTGTATTTGCCTCTAGAAGTGGGGCTGGGTTGGCTGCAGAGCCTGGGCAAACTCTATCTGACCATTAGGGGCTTCATCGGTCAAAACATGTTCTGGAAAATACCCCTTGTGAGTCAGTGATTCCTTTCAATGATATTTTCCCCTCATTTATTTTCCAGATTATTCTGTGCAAAGCATACCAGGCTCTCTGTCATTCCTACTGATCAGTGACATTAAGTGTCTCAGCTACTCTGTAAGGAGCAGTGTCAGAGGTGATGGGTCAAAGGTTGGACTCAATGATCTTGGAGGTCTTTTCTAACCTAAATGATTCCACGATTCTGTGTGTGGTATTTAACAATGTTTGGGATAGGAAATGTGTGATGCCACTGGGTGTTGTTCAGCTTTCACTACAATACCATGTAATGCTCTTGTTTTTCTTCTTGATTTAGAAAAACCCCTCAGATGGTGTTAAAAGCTGCTCATGGTTCTTGTGTAGTGACAAACTATGTAGTGACTCCTCTTGGGACCCCAGTGAGAAATGGGGTTCTGGTGGAAGAGACTGGATCTGCTGGTGTAGAGGGAGAGCTGGGATTCCACCCTTCCAGCCAAAATCCTGGATGCTGCCCCAAACTGCCCCTTCCTGGTGTAGGTACCAGAGTCCCCTAAGTTTTTATCTTGGACAGAGGTTCCTGATGGTGTCATTTTACATGAGGGTCTTCAGCTGTGTGTGTAAAACCCTCATTGAATGTGGAGAGTCAGGCATGGCCTTGTCTTTTGTGCATTTTGGCCATATTCGTAGGACTCGTATTTTTGTTAATGTTCAGGGAATTAAAGATAAAAGAAATTAGAACTTCAGCCATCCACAGGGCTGAGTGAATGATTAAACAGACTTTTAAACAAATTATCTGAAAGTCCTTTAAAAAAGCATCAGCTGGACTGAAGTGCAGGAGAAGCAAAGGCACAACTATTCCTTCTGCAGGCAGAGTGAGGAACCACTTGGAGCTGGGATGAGCTTGGCTGGTGTCTCCTGACTGAGTCAGGTGCTCCCTGGATGCTGGGTCAGATCAGGTGTCCTGTCATTGCAGGTAGAAGTTTTTGTTATTCAGCTTTATTTGGTAATTATTTTGCAAATTCATTAACCTGTTAAAGGAACGTTTGCTGATTGTTGTTTTTTTTTAATCCTTCAGCCAAATGTTGGCTGTCCACTTCTCCAAGTGTGAAAGCTTCTTCCTTGTTAGTTGTGTTGAGCTTTATGTGTTGTCCTTGTCCCTGGTCCAGCACAGTCTCTGGCTGCAGGCTCTCAGGTCCTTCCCAAACTGCTGCTGTGAGATAAGCTGGTGTAGTGCTGGAGTGCATCCAGCTTGGATTGGCATTCCTGGTATGTTCCCCTGCCCCCCATTAGGCTTCAGAAAGTCTTGGAGCAGGCTAAAAATAGCTGGCAGAGTGGCTGGGCAGCCTGGCAGGTAGGGAGAGCTGCTCCAGGGAGAGACCTCGGCTTAGGCATGTGCAAATTTCCCCTGATTTCTCAGGGTTTTCCTGAGCAGGGCCAGGAGTTGAAGTTCCATGGTCCTTGTGGTTTCCTTCCAGCTCAGGATATTCCATGATTCTCTGATTCTCTCTTCCCCTTTAGAAACCCAGTGGAAGGGTTTGTTCTCACACCTCTATCAAGATTGAAAAAATGGAAATTGGATTCTGGGTTTGGGTTTGGTTTTGACTTCAATCAGGTGTTTGCAGCTCAGTGTGTGGGTGATGGAGATGAAATGCTGGGGGGGTTGTGCTCAAACAGACCTGTTTGGTTGTGATCCTGCCCCAGTGGACGCTGCTGTGCCCAGTGAAGCTGCTCAGGGGCTGATGTTGTGACTGAGCCCCAGAGCTGTGGTGACTCGGCACTGACATTCCTTGGGTTTAGAGTAAATCAGCTCCTGAGGAGTGGAATCCTTGGAGCTCTGAGTTGCTCTTTCCCTGAGGACAAGGTTCTTTATTCCCACATCCATATCCTTGTCTCACAGCCATTGGCACCTGAGTGAGGCTGTGCCCCCTCAGCACGTGGCAATGACACGGCTCCTTCAGCTCTGAGGTGTTCCCACCTGGAGCAGCCCAGGAAGGACTATTTGAAGTGTACAGTAGACATTAAATAATTCTAGTTGTGTTGATTAATGTAAGGAATGAGTCAGTTCTACAGAAAAAACCTGAAAAGTGTATTTTGACAAAGCATAGTATTAATTTTAATATTGTAAAAAAAGAAGGAAAATATCTAAAATATACAGAGAAAATATGTATATCCAAATGTCTGAGGAGTTTTGAGATAATCTACTTTTGTTTCCTGTTGATTTCTATTCCATGGTGTATATATTGTGTGGATGGAACATTGGCTGTTTTAATACTGTTGTTAAATTGTATTTTTATTTTGTGTTAAACTAATCACCACAGACTCAGCTTTATTTTGATTATGTAAAGGTTGCTATGCTCTGTAGGTATAAACCCGAGAATTCTATTTTAACAGAAAAAGCATTTTATATTATTTATTAAATACATGTTTCTCCAACTTCTGACATTCCACAGAATTTCTGCTCCGTATGTGTATGGAAGTGGCAGTTCATTTCCAGCAGGATCAGCCAGTTTTATTCTGTTTTTCATGGTGAAGTGGGAATAGTCTCCCTGAGGATGAGCAGCTCACCCTTCTCTCCCAGCACAGGAACTCTGGGCTCCGTCAGGACCACCTCGAGGTGGCTCAGGAATGTGGAAGCACCTGGAAAGCTCCTGCAAACTGACCCCTCGATGTGGTATTTCTAAACTTCCCCTTTATCCCTCAGCATTCCAAGAGAAAGTGTTTATTCACAGGAGCCTGTGCTGGGTTAATGAGAATCCATGACCCAGATTGGGGCAGGGAGTCAGCGTGGTGTTTGCTCCAGCTCAGCTCAGCCAGCAGCTCAGGGAATTGCACAGCTCTGATTCCGAGGGCAGGGAGTGAGCGGTGCCGGAGCACTCGTGTGGGCCCTTGAGGGTAGGGCAGGGGTGGGCTGCAGGCAGCCACGACCACCCAAATGTACTCACTGGGGATGGATTTGGTGTTTGAGGGGGGTCACTTGATCCTGAGAAACAGGCCAAGCCTGCCGAGGCAGGGGCAGTGTCTGTCAGGGAGCTGGAGCCAGGGCAGGACTCTGCTCCATGTCACATCCCAGGAGAGCAGTGGGCACCTGCAGGGACCACCATGCTGAGCCCCCGTTGCTGTGGGTACCATCCCAGTGTCACTCCAAGAGTTGCTGCTGCTGGGCACACCTGCAGAGAGCCAACCCCAGCACCTCCTTCCCAAGAAAGGTACAGAAATAGCCCCAAATTCAGCAGATTTCTTGTTTCCTAAAAATAATTCCAGTCGTGAGCGTGGCCTCTTCACTTTGAGGACTACTCAAGGTATTACTGTGCATGCTCTTAATTTCCACTCTGGTGGAGTTGAAGGTCTGTGGTGGTCAGGGCTGATCCCCATGACATCTCCAGGGTGAAATCTGGCATTTTCTGCTGCTGAAGTGCTCTCCTTGCTGAGGGGCTGCCTGGAGCCAGAGGGAGTTCTCTTCTGTGCTCCTGGAGAGAGGAGGGATCCCTGCTTGCTCCTGGAGCAGGAGGGGATCCCTGCCTCACCCTGGAGCAATCCCTGCCTCCTTTCCCATTTGCCCCTCTCACTCCTGCCTCACTCACTTCACTTTGGGGTGAGCTGTGGCTGGAGCTGCTGCTGGAGGCAGAGCCCCACGGCGGGTGAGGCTGTGCTGGTGCTGGTGGCATCGTGGCTCCTTGGTCTCACCCCCAGAAAGGGGACACAGTGGGGACAGTGCTGAGCCTGGGACCGCTGGCCTGAGGTTTGTCCAGGCAGAGCTTTGATAGGAAACCTGGGGACAGGTGCAGGAAAGTGGTTCAGGATCAGTGTTGGTCCGGGCTGGTTTGACACAGTGTGTTCCCAGATTGGAAAAGGAGATGGACTGGGGTGAGGTGTGGGCTGGGAAGAGACTTTCCTGGCTGTAGCAGGTATAATCTTCTCCTCAGGGAAAGGGAGAGAGCAGAGAGTGGGTGAGACTGCACATAAAAACGAGTCTGAAAAACAGAATAAAGCAGGAGCATCCTCAGAGAGGGGATTTGTGAGCACTTTTCAGTGCCTCATTCGGTCCTTTAAAACAAACAGGAGCAAATGCACACGAACAGCTACTCGTGATGAAGGAAATGATTGAAAGACAACCTGTCCAAAATGTGTAATTAATGGTAAGCAAAGCCAGGATCTGTAAATAACTTTAACTATTGTATCGATGGGATCATTCCTTGTTTTATGTACTTGGCTCTTTCCATATTTATTGTGGGGAGGAGGGTCCCCATGCCGGGAGAGCTGTGGCACGGCCCTCGCGCTGCTCACGGCCTGTCCTGGGGTTCACGGCCTCGCCCGCTGGGGGGGCCGTGCCACACTCGGCCCTTTCTGCCAGTATTTTTTTAACGGATTATTTTGGCACAGCTAAGCTGCTTCTGTGTGTTGGTCAGTACAACTGCTCTCCTACGACCAGACCCCAATAAAAACCGTCCTTTGCGTGTGTGCTGGTGCCTGGTTCTTTCCGTGTCACCTGCCTCTTCCTGCTGCAACGGGCTGTGCCAGGATGTGCCGGGCTGTGCCAGACTGGGCAGCTGCTCCCTGGGCACTGCTGGACCGACCCCTGCGGCCCCTCACCCCGGCTGCCCCACACACAGGTAAGTCCCTTTGCTTGTGCCCATTCCTGTGCACGGTCTTTGTCCTGAGTTTTCCACTGCAAGGGGACAAACCAGCTGTGTCCTGCACCAGCTGTGTCCTCCTGGTGGGATGGTGCTCGCTGTGCCAGAAGAGCACTGGGGTGATCCTCAGCCTGGTGTCGGGATCCCTGGCACAGACTGGGATGTGTGTGATGGGTGAGAGTCGTGGCTTTCTACCAGCACTGGAGGGACCCCAGTGGTTGGAGCTGAGGGACCCCCAGCAGTGGGCAGGCTGCCCTGTGGCTGCAGTGCTACCCAGGACTGTGTGAAGGACCATTCAAAACAGCGTGTCCTTGAGTTGTTCCTGGATGGAACTGGGGTTGGTGAGATGTTTGGAGCCACTCTCAGTTTCCTGCCAGGAGTCTTCAAACTGACAATCCCATTTCCTTTCTCATTAACAGCTTTTCCAGCTGATGCCCTGGGCGTGTCTGTGGACCTTTTCAGGTCAGATGCAGAGCAGCCGAGGGGGAGTTCTACACCTCTGCACCTGGACTTGGCCTGAGCCACAACCTGCACCCTGCCTGGGGGTCACACTCTGCCCTGTGTGGTCACCACATGTCCATCTGCTGCCCCCCTCCCACCTGCCCTGGCTGGGTGCTGACCATGCTGGTGTTAGTGCCAGGGGCTATTTTGAGCCCTGCTCTCAGGTGCCTCTCCAACTCTGCTCCATCTCAGGGCTGGGGCTGGTGGGGGGAACTGGGATGCTCTGGGGAGCCCAGTGCTGGATCTCTGACCCAAAATTTTGGGGATCACCTTTGGGTGCCCCCGTGCAGCAGCAGAGTGCCCAGGGTGGGCTCACGCCAAGCCACAGAGGTTCTCCCACTTCTGCAGGGTACAAGGGCGTGCACGGAGGAGGGCACAAACTGCGTGTCGAGGAGGGCACGGGTGGCACGTGTGTCTCAGCCAGTGCAGAGGCCGAGGAACAGGAGGCCCCCGCTGTGCCGCTGCCTCTCCCCAGCCGAGGCCCCGGTGCCACCGCCGAGGGTATTTTTAGCAGTGACATGTGTCACCTCAGCTGCCACCGCGGCGGGCGGGGGAGGCGAGCGCTGCCCCTGCTCCTCCGCTGCCGCCGCTCCGGCCCCGCTCGCTGAGCCCGGGGCAGCCCCTGCGCTGCAGCCCGACAGGTACGGGGGTTCGGGGGGCATCGGGGGCGGGCGGGCTCTCGGGGGCGGGGGCCGCGGGCCCCTCTGCCGGGAGGGCTGGTTTTAGTTGGGAATGGATGGCGAGAGCGGCAGTCCCGGTTTCGGGGGCACCTTCCAGGCACGGGGCCGTGCTGGGGAGAGGCTGCGCTGGGAGCCGGGCTGGGGACGAGCACGGCGCTCACTGCCCTGTGCAGGAGGCGGCCAGGGGTCCCTCGATGGCCTCGGCGCTTGGCACCCACCGGGGTGACAGCGGGGTTTGGGTGGCAGAGGGAGCGAGTCCCAAAAGGGACCAGCCGCAAGCGGCTGTGGCTTGGCTGGGGCTACATCCTGCTCCGGGTGGGGGGAGCAGAGTGGTATCGATGGCGGTCCTGGCCCTCGCTGGTGCCACGCACTGTGCTTGGTCCCTTCCGTGCCACTGTTTTCCCAGGTGCAGGGCAGGACGGAGGGTGACGGTGCCTGGCCAAAGGCACCTCCCGGGCTCGGTTGTCCCCGGGGCACAGCGCGCCGGGCGCGGGGCAGGGCGGGGGCAGCGCCGGTGTCTGAGCGCACGTGGCCCTCGGGGCTGTCGCCCCAGAAGGCAAAGGGACATTCCTGGTCCGGGTCGCGGCCGCTCCGCGGCTCCTGCCCTTTTTACTGTACAAGGAGAAGCGGCCGCGGCGGGGCCGGGCGAGCCCGGAGCGCTCGGGGCGTGAATGATGCCGACAGGTGAAGCCGGGGCAGCCCGCGGTGGGCACGGATGGGCTCCCGCGCCCGCCCAGCCGGGGCACTGGGGGCGCGGTGCCACCCACTCTCTGTGCAACCACCTCCCCGCGCTGCCTGGCCCTTGCCAGGGCTGGAGGTGGCTACTGATGGCCGTGCCCTCTCCAGCACTGCCACACCACCCATCCCCTCGTGCCTAGGCAGCCACGCTGCTGGTGGTGCTGTGAGCTCTGGCTGGGCAATGCCCAGCAAGGTGACGGTGCTGCCGGCCCAGCACAGCTCCTGGCACAGCCCAGGGACGAGCAGCAGCCCCTGGCTAACTGTCCTCTCTCTCTGCCTGGCGTGTCCCCGCGTCTCTCCATCCAGCACCATCCGGCCTCGCTGCCACCATGGCCATCTCCTCGCGCCTCGCACTCTGGGAGCAGAAGGGAAGTCTCGGTCTGGGTGGCACCGGAGCTGTGCCAGGGCTGGGGGCTCATGGCTGCCCAGGGGATCGGTGCTGGTGGGATTGCTTTGCAGCAGCCTCTGGAGCTGCATCCCCACAGCCTCTGCACATGTCACTCCTGCTGTGTCTCACCCCGCCGGCTCCAGGCTCCTTCACGGCCTGACTGTTCTGGTTTGGGTGATTTGGCGCTGTTTGGTGCTCTGGGGCCCTGCCTGGCTGAGCCTGGCTGAGGCTGCAGGGCTTGGTGCTGGTGCTGCTGCGCGGGGCTGTGGCTGGGAGAGCGGTGGGAACAGGCACTGGTTTTGGTCTGGAGTCCTGCCCAAAGGGACAGACCAGCAGGGCTGCATGTGGCCATGGTGATGCTGGAGCTGCTTCTTGACTCACTGCAGCCAGGGCAAATCCTCCTGTGGCCGTGCCAGGGCAGAGCTGGCAGTGCACGTGGGCTCCTGCTGCACCAGCCCTCGGTGGCTGAGGAAATCCGGGCGCTTCTCTGTGAGCTTTTCTACTCAAGGCTTGTGCTCGTCACAGCATCCCCAAAACAGCCTGGTGCCCATGGGTGGCCTGTGGCCTCGCTGGGAGCCTGGCAATGCCTGCAGATGCTGGCAGAGCAGAGCAGAGCAGAGCAGGGGCTGTTCTTGGCTCCACTGCCACTAACATGCCTGTGCTGAGGCTCCTGTCGCTGTGCCTGCCCTGTAACCCACCTCTGCTCCTTGAACAGATCCGGGACGAGGACCGGGGGCCGCCCCCGTCCACACCCCCCCTGCTCCTGTCGGTCATCCCAGGGGGGTTCATCAAGCAGCTCGTGCGGGAGACGGAGCAGGAGGCCAAGGCAGCGAGACGGAGGAAGGAGGGCAGGGCAAGCAGGAAGGAGGAGGTGAGTGCTGGTGAACCCCACTGTGCTGGGGTGGCTGCTGAGCCACTGTCTGTGTGTCCCTGCGTGACCCCAGCTGTCCCCAGCCCTGAGCAGTTCTTTGGGGGCCCCCTGGCACTGGTTGCAGTCAGGAATCTGAGGGTATTTTGCATGAGCTGGGCTGGATGGCAAGACCCAGGCTCACAGCATGGTGGCTACAGCAAGCTGTGACCCTGGCCAGGTCTCACCCTCGAGCAATTAATGCTGGAGACTTCATTAATGCAACATGCCATTCTTGACTTGCTTAATTGGAAGGTGAATAATTAAGAAGAGTGTGAGGCTCTCTGGTTCAGCACAGAGTGCAGGAAGGGGAGCATGAGGGGCATCCCCAGGCACAGCAGCCACCCAGGATGTGGCAGGTGGAGGGTCGGGATGTGGCCAAGAGAGAGGAGAAGGAGGAGGAGGCCACCACTGGTTGCAACCCTGCAGCCAGGTCCAAGAAGCCACCTGCAGGCATTGGTTGTGCCTGGAAGGAGCAAGTCAGGGCTGGAGCTCCATGTCCTGCTGGGCTGTCCATGGCACAGGCAAACCACATGGGGCTGCAGCCCCCAGGGCCGGGCTGAGGTTGGGGTCTTTGCCCTGTCCCTCTCAGACTCAGCTCCTCTCCTTTGCTTGGCAGCCCCTGGGGAAGGACGGTGAGGCCCGAGCTGGAGGAGGTGCCCGTGAGGAGCCACTGCGGAACGGGCTGAAGGCAGAGGGGCAGGGGGGCCAGGGGGTCACGGCCCCCCCGCGCAAGGGGCTGCCCCCTGAGAAGGCTGCACCGGGGACCATCCCCAGCAAAACCCCATCCCCTGTGCCTGGCCTGGCAGTGGCTTCCCCAAAACCAGCAGAGACACCCCCAAAACCAGCAGAGACCCCTTGCAAACCACTGGTGGCATCTCCAAAACCAGCAGAAACATCCGCAAAACCAGCAGAAACATCCCCAAAACCAGAAGGAACACCCTCAAAACCAGCAGGAAAAATCTCAAAACCAGCAGAGACCTCCCACAAACCAGTGGTGGGGATCCCCAAAACAGCAGAAACAACCCCCAAAACAGAAGAGGCTTCTCCCAAACCAGCAAAGATCACTCCCAAAACAGAGAAGACTACCCCCAAACCAGCAGGGTCCCCTTGTCTGGAGGTTCCCAAAGTGGCAAAGCTGTTGTGTCCTGAGAAGAGCCCCAAGGACCCTCGGCAGGGGGGCAGCCCCCCAACTCCAGCCCCTGCCCCCGGCCAGGGCCTCCAGCACGGCAGCAAAGTCCAAGTGAAGGAGCAGGACACACTCAAGAGCGCAGGCCCTGAGAGCACCAGGCAGGAGAAGGGGACGCCCCTGAGGCACGAGCAGCCCCCAGCCAGGGCAAGAGCCCAGTCAGAGCTGTTGCCAGCCAGGAAAGAGCCAGAGAAGATGAAGAAAGATGTTGGAGGTGGCAAGAAGGAGCCAAGGGGATTCAAAAATCCTGAAAAAGCCACAAACAAGTCAGAGGGGCTCAAGGGGGACCCTGGAGGAATCCAAGAGAAATCCAAAGATGTGGGGAAGGAGTTGGAGAAGACAAAAGAAGGACTGGGAAAGGGTAGAGAGGTGCTGAGAGAGAGCAGTGGGACAGACAAGAGCACAGACAAGGATGAGGCTGAAGAAACATTGGGAAAGAGCAAAGAGATGAGCAAGAGCGCAGACAAGAACCAGGATAAAGAGGCACCTGACAAGAGCACAGACAAGGACCAGGTAATGTGGGTTGTAATGTGGGTTAGCCAGGAGTTTGGGTCACTGATGAGTTTTCTGGTTTCATTCAGCCCTTCCCATTCCCATGGGCTCAGCTGGGGGCTGGAGGGAAGGCAGACCCGGGCCTGGACGGGCGGGCAGTGGAGGGGCAAAGGGTCTGGCTGGAAGTGTTGCTGTTCAGGGGGCAAAGGCAGTTTGTTCAGCTCAGTTTTCCTTCCAGTTCTGTCCAATTCCCCTCTCACTCCCCACAGACTCCGAGGGACGTTTGGTATGAAGCCGAGAAGGTCTGGCTCATCCAGCAGGACGGGTTCACACTCGGTAACTTGCCTTGCTTTGCCCTCGCTCTCCAGCGCTGGAGACGAGACGTGCTGGGAGCAGGGTGGTCCCTGGGTGCTGTGCTGGCACAGAGCTCAGCCGTGCCCCAGTGGGACCTTGGCTGGATTTGAGCCCTTGGCACCTCCCCACGCCACAGCCGGTTCGGTGCTGGGCTGCCTGGGCTGTGCCACTGCAGGGACTTACCAGCCTCTCGTTGCAGCCACGCAGCTGAAACCAGACGTGGGGACGCCCGAGCTGCCCCCCGGGAGGGTGCGGGTGCGCCGGGACGAGGATGGCACCGTCACCGAAGTGGACGAGGACAGCGTGCAGAGGGTGAGTGAGCCCCGTGCCCGGGCTGGGCTGGCACAGGGCTGGGTGCCCCAGTGCAGGGTAGTGCCTCGGCATGATGGTGCTGCCCAGGGCATCGTCCAGGCTGGCAGGATCCCAGGTGCCAGCAGGGTCCGACACAGCCTGTGCCGTGAGAGCGGAGCTCGAGGTGTCCCTGACTCTCCTCCCGCAGACCAACCCCCCGAGCCTGGATCAGGCCGAGGATCTGGCCGCGCTCATCAACCTCAACGAGTGCAGTGTCCTGAACACGCTGCGGCAGCGGTTCCGTGCCCGCCTGCCCTGCACCTACGCGGGGCACAGCCTGGTGGCCATCGCGCCCGGCCTGGCACCCGCCGGCGGCGCGGGGAAGGTGAGCGAGGGGACAGTGGGACAGCGACATGTCCCGGGGGAAGCGCCACCACCGACCCCTGGGGACAGCGGCGGAGGGCGCCGAGCGCGGCAGCTGCCGGCAGGTGGCACCGTGGGACCGTCACACGCGGGGACACTCTGGGGACACTCGGGACCGGGGATCCTTTGGGGACACTCGGGACCGGGGATGCTCTGGGGACACTCGAGACCGGGGATGCTCTGGGGACACTCGGGACCGGGGATTCCCGGGGATGGGGATGCTCTGACGATACTGAGGGCCAGGGTTGTCTGGGACTCGGGGGACTCTCAGAACATTTGCAAACAGAAATGCCTGGGGCAAGGTGGTGATCTGAGGACACAACCCCGGGCGGTTCTGCACCCTGGGGAGAAATAATCACCTTGAATGTGAATGTCTCCGGGTTTTGCTCTACAAGAAACCTGTTTTAGGCTGTGCTCTGCCACTCTCTCCCTCCTCCCAGGCGGCCAGGGGGAAGCGGGACCACCTGCCCCCACACATCTCCTCGCTGGCACACAGAGCCTACAGGAACCTGCTGATGCAGCGACAGGACCAGGCCATCATCCCCCTGGGGCGCAGCGGGGCCGGGAGGAGCCGGTGCTGCCAGAGTGCCCTGGAGTACCTGGTGGGCACGGCAGGCAGTGTGGACGGCAGGGTGTCAGGTACGGGGCCGGGGGCTGCTGGGAGCCCCCGCGGAGGTGGTTCTGGTGCTGGCCAGGGGCAGCACACAGAGACTGTGCAGGCTGGGGGCACACAAACACAAGGGTGGTGCTGTTTCCATCCACATGCCTCCGTTTGCCCCGTTCCTGGCCTGATTTGTGTCCCTTGGGGTGGCTCCTGAGCAGTCGGTGTGGCTGCAAGTGCCTCTGTCCCTGGTGTGACTGTGAGGGCCCTGTCCCCATCCCAGACCCAACAGATTTGCTGTTTTGGCAAACACCAGCACAAGCACCAGGAGGCAATTACTCGAATTATTGCCGTGCTTGGGGCAGCACTTTCGCACCTGATCGGGTTACTGTGACCCGGGAGGAAGCGCCGCCCAGCCCTCAGTGGCTTCAGAGGGCAGCGTTGGATTTCGGAGCTCTCTGGGTACACTGTGCTCCTGCAAAGGGCTGACCAATGGTCTGGAGCAGGGTGGAGGAGTGGACAGGCTGGCACATCGCCCTTCCATCAGCAAACACGTGCGCCCATGGGGTGGGACGCCGACCCCGTGCACAGCCAGTTCCCTGAGCGCTGGGAGAGACCTCTGGGAGGAGCAGGCAGAGGTGAGCCAGGGGAAGAAACCTCCTCCAGGAATGCAGGAGGATTCAGGGAGGCTCTGGTGCTGTTTTTGCAGTGGAGAAGATCCAGGCAATGTTCACAGTCCTGGGAGCCTTTGGGTCGGTGACCACTGGCCACAGCAGCAGCTCCACAAGGTTCTCCATGGTGCTGTCGCTGGATTTCAGTGCCACTGGCCAGATCACTGCTGCTCATCTCCAGGTACCTGCCCCCAGTGAGATGGGAGGGCTGTGGCTGAAACTGGGCATCCTTGGGATGGGGATGAACCACCCTGTGCTGTGCTTCCTGTGCAGGCTGGGTGGGGAGTGATGCTCTGCTCCCTGCTCTGCTCCCTGCTCTGCTCCCTGCTCTGCTCCCTGCTCCTCCTGGACTGCAGGTCCCCAAGTGGCACCTGAGCAAGAGCTTTGTCAGCAGCATGGAGGGGTCCCTCAGCCTGTCCCCTCCCTGGCAGAGAGCTCGGAGCAGTGCTGGGATGAAATGTTTATGAGGAAATGTATAATTCAGTGTTGCATTAGCAGCACCTCACACCGCCTGGAGCTGGTGCCTCTGAGGGCTTTTATCACCCCCAGGGCTCTTATCAAAGGCTCTTTAATCAGAGCTGCCTGTGGCCCCAGGCCTCAGCTGAGGAAGGAGAGGGCTGGAGCACCCAGGATTCCCATTGCTGCCCCTGCTCTGCCCTGGGCACCTGCAGGGAGCTGAGGACCTCGTGGGGAGGAGGGAGTGTGCAGGAGTGGGAATGTGCCCACTAGTGCCATCCTGGGATGTTCATGGAAGGATGGGACAATCTGGAGAGGGGGACACACACCCAGCTCTGCAGAGACTCATTCCTGGTGTCAGTGCTTTTGGCAAGGCTGGAGCTCATCTGGGCTTGTCCAGGTCCTTCAGTATCTTTGCCAGGGCCATCACACTGCCCAGACCTCTCTGGAGGTGCAGAGGGACTGTGGGTGTTCCCCCATGCACTGAAATGTTGCCCCTCGATGCCTGGGGCCCAATTCAATTCTTGCTTGCACAGCCCTGAGTGGGAAGAGCAGCCCCAAATCCAGCCTTGGCCCTGCAAGGAGAAATCCAGTCCCTTCCTGACAGCTGCCAGTAGCACCTTTCCACCTCCAGTGCCCTCTGTTCCCTCCCCAGACCTTGCTGCTGGAGAGAGCCCGTGTTGCTCAGCAGCCCGATGGAGAGAGCAACTTCAACGTGTTCCCCCTGATGCTGGCAGGGCTGGACGTGACAGAGAGGTGGGTGTGAGGCTCCTGTGGCACTGGGTGGCTCTACCCCCCCTGGCTGCCCACCTGGTGGGTACCCTCTGCCACTGTATATACCTAAATTTGCTCCATCCAATGGGATTTTTGAGGCTCCTCTGAGAAGGGATTGTGAGAGTGATTGTGTTGGTGACACTGCAGGGGTCTATATACATTTACAATAGAGTTTTGTGGTGAAATGTGGGGCAATTTCTGGTCCTTTTTCACCTCTTCACTAAAGCTGAAATGGGGCTGATAAGTGAGACAAAGATGCCTTCCCTTCTCACTCTGGTTCCCCCCCAGCTTGTCCCTGGGTGAAGGCTCCTGGTGTGTTGGGTGCCAGCTTGTCCCCATTCATGGAGCCACTCTGTGGTGACCTTCCCACCCAGGTCCCTTGGATGGTGCTGTAAAGGGGCTCTGTGGGTGCCAGAGCTGCCCCTGGGGGGAGGGCAGGGGGCTGGAGTGCTGGGGCAGGAGAGGGAGGAGCTGGACTCTCATTTCCTGTAACTATTCCCAGGACGATGCTGCACCTGCACCAGGTGGCTGAGAGCAATTCCTTTGGGATCAAGCCATTCACAAAGGTAGGGAGAGAGAAATGCTGGAGCCTTGTGTCTACCTGCAGGGCACCCCCTTTGTCACCCCCAGTTAGAGGATGTCTCGGGGTCCTTGGCTGCTGGGTGGCTTGTGATGATGCCCCTGTACTGGCAGCATGGAGGGAGGGAGCAAATGTCAGGATATGAGGAAGGGTCTGCCCGAAGAGCACCCAGGACCCCTCCAACAGTCCCAGGGGAGCTGTTTGAACCAGGGCTGCCCTGCCTGGAGTCTGTGCTTGGGTTTTGTAAATGCCCCAACAACCTTGGCAAGAGGTCCTGCTGCTCTGGGGTCAACTTCCCCAATGTTCTCCTGCAGCAGCAGCTCCTGGGGGCAAGTGCATCCTTTGGGGAGCCCAGAATGTGACTTTTAGGGGCTAAAAGCTCCTCAGCTGATTTCCAGCTCCAGCCCCTCATTAGCCTGAGCTGTTTGCAGAGCCCTGGCAGATTGTCCATGAGCCAAAGTGCTGGGATGAATCACAGCAATTTGCAGTTACATCATCTATCAATGAATCCAATATTCCATCTTCATTAGGGAGCTCCTGTGCTGGTCCAGCAGCCAAGGGAATCAGCTACTGGAGCAGTGGCTCCAAGGAGGGCACAAAGAAGTCCTCACCCTGATGATGCAGCAGATTTGGGTTCAGGAACAGGGCTCTACCCTCCTTTCACAGCCCCCAGTTCCTGTGGGTTCCCCATCCCCTCATGGAGGGCTTTCTCACTGGTCCTTGACAAGGTGGGATGTTGCCTGCTGGAGCCTGCAGTGCCAGGGCTGTGCAGGGCAGCCAGAGGGGGCTCTCTGTGGTGGGAGGTGGCACGTCCTGCTGGTGGCTGGGACCTGTGGGCAGGTGTGTTTGGGGAGAAGTGACAGGACGTGGTTGGATGGGACCCTGAGCAACCTGATCCAGTGGAAAGTGTCCCTGCCCATGCCCTTCCAACCCAAACCACTCTGGGATTCTGTGATATGAAACATCTCCAGCTGCTGCTCTGTAGACATTCCTGACGTGGGAGTTTTGTCTCCTCCTCTGACACCAGGCTCTTGAGGAACCTGCCAGGGGCTTCTCCACTCTGTCCAAACTGCTGCAGGGGTCCCTTATTGCCTTTTCCTCGCTGGCCCGATGGTTTTCACCCTCCCTTTGTCATGTGGCCCCTATGCCTGGGATGCTGTGCCAGAGGCAGTGACGCTCCCCCCTCCCTCCCCTCTTGCAGCCCGAGGAGAAGCAGAGAGCCTCGGCAGCCTTTGCCCAGCTTCGGGCTGCCATGGGCACGCTGGGCATCACCGCCGAGGAGCAGGCGGCCGTCTGGCGCATCCTGGCTGGCATCTTCCACCTGGGAGCTGCTGGGGCCTGCAAAGGTGAGGGGGCTCCTGTCTCTCCAGCCCTTACACCTCCCGCTGGAGCCGGGGGCTGGAGGGAGCAGCAGGCGTGTCCTGGTGCTGTTTGGTGCTGGGGCGTGTGGGGCCTGGGGAGGTGCACTGAGCACGGGGAGGTGTGTGGGGTGATGCTTATCCTGAAGCTGCCCCATTTGTGGTGGCTCCAAGCTCTTTGTCACCAGTGGAGGAGCTGGGTGATGTGGGGTGATGATCTCCTGGCCCATGGAGGGCTTCTGGAGAAGGTCCATCCACAGTTGCATGGAAAGGACAAGGCTGCACAACATCACTTTGTGCCACCTCCTTGGGAAGGACCAGAGTGGGTGACTCAGTCATTGGCACATTGTCCCCAATGACACTGCAAAGGGACAGCTTCAGGTAGCACTGGTTTTATCATCTCTTGAGTGTCCACCACAGTAACTGAATTATAATAGGCTGAGTCTGGATGGAGATTGTATTTGTAAAGACTTTGTTAATACAGGCCAATAGAAATTGCCTTATCCCTTATAAATTATTTTAGGACGTGCTCTAACCTGTTTTAGAGGCAGCCACATTGATTTACACACTTCAATTTATGAGGGCCGCATAAAACCTGCCATAAACTAAGCCACAGACATTTATAAATGTCTCTGCAACATGTCATAACACATCTTATGGTAATTTATGCCATTAATCATTTATTAATTATTTTAAAAGGATGGATGCTGGCATCACTCAGTGAGTTCTCTTTCTCCTCTCTGATGTTCTCTTTCCCCACCTCCATCTCCTAATGCCCTTCCAACTTCTAAAGATGAACCCATGGTCTCAAGGTGATGTGTGAGAAGCTCCTGGCCAAAAAAAGTTGAAAGCCCTTTTGCCCTGTGAGTTTTCAGGAGGGTGGATTTTGGAGACGCATCTCATTTTGGGAGTGCTCAGTTCAAGGGCAGGTGGAGGGGCAGTCATGGTGACTGGGGGGACTGAGCTGCTTTGCACGTTCTGTCCTGAGCCTCCTGTAGGTCTGGGAGGGACTCAGGCGCTGTATCCAACAAATCCTGGGCGGTTCTCTCAGCACGAGCACGAATGGGAATAGCGGGTCCAGCCAGGGCTGCGACTCCTGAGCACAGCCGGGTGTGGATTAACAACCAGAGCATGTCTCAGCGTCGCTCACTCTGGTATTGATTCCTCCATCGTGTGTGAACAAAAGGGGAGAAATGAAAGGAGATATGGATAAAAAATGGATCAAAGCAGGATGGAGCAAAAGTCTCAGTGGGGGCGACAACTCTTTTAATGTGGTTAAACCTGTCTCCCGATAGCCATCTCTTCCCTTCCCCTTTCATGCCCTTTGATGTTGTGTATTCAAAATCCTCTCCTTGAAATCTCACCAAAGGGAGCCTCCGTGCTGGGTTTTCATGGGCGTTCAGGAGCACAGCCCGGCGTCTCCACCGTGCCCATCCCCATCCCCGCGGCGGCCCCGGCACGCGTTAAATGCGCCCCAGGGTGGGTTAAAGGCACCTTTCCCCCTTCTCTCCTCACACATTCAGCTTGTGTAGGAATGAAACAGGAGGGAGCAGCACCACCTCTTCCTGGCTGAGAGCGGGAAATGCATTTGCAGATACAAAAACACCGAGAAGAAAAGGCTGAATTTCAAAAGCCTGCTCTGCTCCATCCCGGTGTCAGCCCTTCCCGCTGCCTTTGAAAGGTGTTAGAGCAGCTCTTTTAGTGGGAAAGCAGCCTGGCAGCCGGAGGCCAGCGGGGCATCCCGGGTGCCATTCACCTAAGTGCTTCAGTCCCTTTGTGGCCTGCAGAATCTCTGCTGTTTTCCTTTATTCGCTGACTCTTTAAGCAGGGGGGAGGTTTGGGGCACAGCAGGGGTCGGCGTTCAGCTCGCTCTCAAGCTGTCCCTTTCGCTGGCTGATATAAAAATAAAACATTGTGGCTCCCTGTGGGCTCCCAACCCACACCTGCAATGGAGCTGATCCCATTCCAGCGGCTGCAGGTCACCAAATCCTCCTGGTGCTGCCGCGGGTCTGTGCCATGGGCAGGGATCACTCACAAACCCGCAGTCACTGCAGGGAGGCTGCTGCAATCCCAGGCTCCTGAGCCCCTTGGGCGGAGGGAAAGCACACAGGAGGTGGGTCTGGAACCTTCTGGTCAGGTGGGGAAGGCTCTGTGCTCCCCCAAACCCTGTGGAGGGTGGTGGTACCAGCGGAGCATCGTTCACATGGGGCAGCAGGAGAGGTGGGAGCACCGAGAGCTGAGGGGCAATGCTGGGCCCAGTATGTGAGCCTGGGGGTGAATGTCTGAGCTGCTGGCACAGGTGGGTCCTACACAGCCCCTCCACATCATGCCCTGGGAGGCAAGAGGAGGGGCATCCCTGTTTCAGCCCCAGGAAACCGAGGCATGGAGCAATTCAGAGATGGGCTGGGGCTGTGCTGGGACTGTACCTGGTGAGGCTGAGCCAGGGTCTCTGTGAGTGAGGGGAAGCTGGTGCTGATCCTGTACTTTCTCCCTGCTTCTCTTAAATATTAAATGGGCCAAAGTAATTCCCTTTAGGTGTTAAAGCTGGTGAGTTTTGCACGGTCTCATCACACCCAGGAGGGTCGTGTGATGCTGCTGCTGGTTGTAGTTTATGAAGTGTGAAATGGTGCCTGGGCTCCTCTGGGGCTGAATGGGGCTGTCATTTGTCTTGGGGTGCTGGAGTAGTGTGGAATGCCAGCTTTGGGAGTCTGGCTGGCATGGCAGGTCTGTGCAGCTCTGCCCTCCCAGGCCCTCTGCTCCCCAGCAGGAAGAGATCTTGTGTCTGTCAGGAATCAGCCTCTGTCCAGCCAGCTCACATGAGAACCAGTGAAAGCACAATAAATCAAAGCCAGGAGTGTTGAGACAATTCCTCTGCCTGCTCCAGCACAGCCCTTGATGTTGGAGTCCTTCAGTCAGCATAGAAAATACTGGGAAAGCATCAAAGGGGAGGGGAAAGGGGGGTTGACTCTTGTGAGTGTGCTGTGAAGCAGCCCCCAGCCCTTGGGCTCTGCTTGGTGCATCCCCATGGCCAGGAGGAGGCCCCTCATGGGGCATCCCAGGATGTGCCACCTCTTGCTCTCCATCCCAAACCCTCTGCTCCTCCACCAGCTGCCAGATGTATTTTAAGAGCCCATCTTAGCCCCCCCCCACCGGCTTCTCATTCACCACCCAAAAGTGCTACACTGAGGTCTCTGGGTGACTTTGCTTGTCTGCTTCTCTTTCTGCTCATCCCTATGTTTGTGAACATGTGCTGGTTACCTCCACAGCACCTTTCCAGCCCGGGTTTGTAGAAGGATTAATCCTGCAGATTCAAATCCCTATTGATTTTAATCATTAAGAAGGACTCGTTATCACTGGCTATAAGCAATGTGTGGAGCTCTGCTGCCCATGTGGGGAGGAACACTGCACCCAGGCTGCCAGGACAGCAAACCCTGCTGGGGCCAGGGAAGGTGATCCTGGATTTCCAGTTTGCAATCCCATCAGTTCCCATCAGCACATCTGCTGGTTTGCTCCACTGAAACTCTTGGAGTGCAGGATGTTAGTTCTGCCTGGCTGGTGGCAGTTTGGGCAGGTCTCAGGGTCCCCCTGTCCCTGACTTGCCCTGGATCATTGTGATTTTGGAGGTGCACGTGGGAATGGGTGGGGTGTTTGCTGGAGACACTGAGCCTGCACCCGGCTCTGCTGGTGCTGGCCCTGCCTGACCCTCTCGTGCCCCATCCCCCTCGCAGTGGGCAGGAAGCAGTTCCTGAGGTTCGAGAGCGCGAGCTGTGCCGCAGAGGTGCTGGGCTGTGCCCCCGAGGAGCTCAGCACCGCCGTCTTCAAGCACCACCTGAAGCACATCCTGGCACAGGTGACGGCGCGGGGGCGGCGCCCACCCCTGGCAGAGGAGAGCCCAGCAGGTACCGGGGCACTGCATCTCTGTTCCCATTATTCTGGGGGATAAGGAACCATGGGGGCTGCTCTGGCCACAGGCAGGGGGTCTGCAGGAGGGGCAACGTGCCCTGTTCTGCTCTGGCAGCAGGTAGGGGGGTCTGCAGGAGGGGCAACGTGCCCTGTTCTGCTCTGGAAGCAGGT
>JAWWEV010000037.1:9690887-9749530 GCA_035583235.1 Hafferia zeledoni | reverse complement strand
GTCTGTGTGTGACCTGTGCACATCCCTGTGTGTGTCTGTGTGTGACCTGTGCACATCCCTGTGTGTGTCTGTGTGTGTCTGTGTGTGACCTGTGCACATCCCTGTGTGTGTCTGTGTGTGACCTGTGCACATCCCTGTGTGTGTCTGTGTGTGACCTGTGCCCGTGTGTGTGTTACCTCTGTGTCACCCATGCACAACTGTGTGTCACCTGTCAGGAGCCACTGCCAGCAGAGATGCTCCTCCATCCCTGCAGTGGGGAGCAGGCAGCATCCCAAGGGAAGAGTTTCGAGGAATTGTACCTTGTGATGGTCAATGTTTCTGTCAAACAAGAGGAGGGAGAGGTTTCAGTTCCCCATCCTGGGGGTGTGTAACCACGTTACTTGCTCTCAGGTGTTCCTGAAGCCGGGGGTCATCTCCAGACTGGAGAAGCAGCGTGACAAGCTGATAGCCCAGAAGATGACCCTGCTCCAGGCTGCTTGCAAGGGCTTCCTCAGCCGCCAGAAGTTCAAGAGGTTGAAGGTACCCATTCCCTGGGTTGGGGATACCTGTAACCACCCAGGTCAGTGCTGCTGGGATATGGCCCAGAGCACCAAATTACAGCTCTTTTAAGCTACTTTGAAGGGCACCTGCTTTGCCCTGCCCTGTGGGCAGCCGTGAGATGCCACAGTGCCATCCCCTGAGCTCCCCTGGCACCTCATTCCCCTCCAGCCCAGTGCCCCAGCCTGGTCCTTCCTGGCTGGGTGAGGCCACTGCTGCCGTGTCTCCCCGCAGATCCAGCGCCTTGCCATCCACTGCATCCAGAAGAACCTGGTGGTCTTCCAGGCAGTCAGGCACTGGCCCTGGTGGCAGCTGCTGAGCCGGGTGCGGCCCTTGCTCAGCGTTAACCTCGCAGAGGAGCAGCTCCATGCAAAGGAGGTGTGTACCAAGGATGGGAAGGGATGGGAAGGGATGGGAAGGGATGGGATGGGATGGGATGGGATGGGAGGGTTTAGACAGACCTGTGCTAAATTCTTAGTCCATCTTCCCTGGCATCCTGCTCCTTCTTTTGCCTGAGTAAGGTTTTAACAAGATGTGTTCAGGCTGGTTCAGGTGAAATAAAACCTGCCCAAGCCTCTGTTTCTGCCTCCAAATCCACCTGGGATCCATTAGGCCCCATCACCCTTTTAACCTCTGTTTTTATCATGACTCTTGCACATTCTGCTCCTGCTCAGTGTTGGACATCAAAGCAGGACAACGCTGCATGGAGCAGCTCCCGCTGCCTGGAAAGGAATCACAGCCAACACTGTGCCTTTGCACTGCGCTGTGATCCCTGCCAGGACTCTGGGACACTCCCTGGGCACGATCCAGGCCTCTGGCTGTTCATCCCAGGCTTTTGAGGTTTGTTGCTTTCATATAAAACGTGCTCTATGCACAGCCAAGCTGACATTCCCTCCGATGGAATTCATGTCAGGAGCTGCAGTCCTGGCAATTTGCAGTGAGCAGCCTTCAAAATTGCCTAGTAAATTTTACTAATGGGGCAGCTATGTCTCTTCCACTTATTTTGAACAGAAAACAAGGTTTTCATAAATAAACGAAGGATGCTGGAACTCTGTGTGTGTGTTTTTTTTCCAATCTTCCCTAGGAGGAGCTGGCGGTGCTGAGAAGGAAGCTGGAAAAATCCGAGCAGGCGTGCAGCGAGCTCAGGCAGACTGCAGAGAGGCTGGAGAGCAAGGTACAGCCCCAGAGACCTCTGGGATGGCCCCAAAACCTCTAGTACAGTCCCCAAAGCCTCTGCCACAGGTCTGGTGGCCAGGCTGGGAATGAAGCCCTATGAGGAGGAATAGGAGCACCAGTTCCACCACAGCCGGAGAAGCCTGTGCAGGAGTGGAGTGGGCAGTTGCTGCTGCCAGAAATGACCTTATCTGGGGGTGGTTCTCTGGGCAGGACTCTGATGTCTGTGGTGCCCAGCTGACACATTGCAGGCTGGCATCACCCCAGGGTGTCCAGAGGAGCTGTGGCTGCTCCATCCATGGAAGTGTCCAAGGCGAAGTTGGGCGGGGTTTGGAGCAACCTGGTCTGGTGGAAGGTGTCCCTGCCCATGGCAGGGTTTGGAGCTGGATATCTTTAGGGTCCCTTCCAACACAAATCCATGAACTCCATAATCCCCAAATGGCTGCTGCTCCTTTTTGGGTTCTGTTCTCTCATTAAAGGGCTCCTATGTAATTGTGCCTGGGATTTTGCCAAGCATCGTGAGGAGAAGGAGCTCCCAAGGTTTCCATAAATACCCTGGGCTTGCCCAAATCACTGGGCTGCAGTGAGGCTGAGCTGGGCTCTAGGCTGCAGCTCCAGTTAAGGGTGCCAACAACCCCAAGGGCCAGGGACCTTCTTCTCACTGGGAAGGAGGTAAAGCTGATTAAGTTTAAGCCCTTTGTTAAAGGTGAAATCCCCACCACGAGGCTGGGGATGCTAAGCAAGGCAAATGCCTCAAGGCAGACCTAGAAAAACCTCTCTCCAGGGAGAGGAAACGTGTGGGGTTTGCTTACCAAGTTGAACTTGTGAGACCCTCTAAGGAGCTGCTTCCTGCAAAATGTGAAGTGCCTTAAAATGCTGTCAGATGCAGCAAAAGGAGAGTTGGAATCTTGTGTTTCCTGTGGCCCTGCTGCATCTTACAGCCCCTCACTCAGCCAGCTGAGCAGGATGGACCATGTGCCCCTCTGCTCTGTGGAAAATGGAATTGATTCTCTGGGTTAGTTCTCCCCTTCATTCATCGCTGTTCTGGCTTCAAAGGAAATTTATTGTAATCTACTGGAACAATGGAGAAACCTGATGAGCCCTGTCTGCAGTGCAGTGCAGGCAGCAAGGCACAGGCAGCTGGATGCTGCCAAAAGGGATCCTGGGCTCCCACTGGTGGCACTGGCCAGTGCTGGTGTGCACTGACCACCTCCCCGGAGAGCAGGCAGAGTGCACTCAGGGCTGGGGTCAGTGTGGGATGGCTGGCCCTCCTGAGCTGGCATGCACAGCCATGCCCAGACTGACCACCATTGCCCCCCAGATCATCGACCTGACGACGGAGCTGTCGGATGAGCAGTGCAAGAGTGATGCCATCTGCCAGGCCCTGGATGGGGAGCGGGCAGAGCGGCTCCGGGGTGCCCGTGAGCTGCAGGAGCTGCAGGTATGACAGCCCTGAGCCCCTGGGCCATGCCAGAGGCAATGTCATCCTCCTGGCACAGTCTCACTGGACCCCAGAGCCAGGTACACCTGCTCTCTTCATCATTTGTTTTCCCCAGAGCAAACACGACCAAGTGCAGAAGAAACTGGAGACGGTGGAAAAGCAGCTGGAAGAGGCCCAGCAGTTGGTCCAGCTGCGGGAGATGAAGATAAGTGGCTCTGGAGGAGGTAGGAATGTCCCTCTGGAGGGGATGTGTGTTCCAGGCATCCAGTTGCACCCACAGGGCCAGCAGGGCCACAAAGCAGAGGGCAGAGGTCTGGCCTTTCCAGTCAGTGCCACTCCCCCAGCCCCTGGTACCACAGTGTATTTTGGCAGCCCCTCATCCCACATTGTTTATCTGGTGGGAGCTGAAGGTGCCAGCTGGGTCACACACGGTGCTGACTCTGGGATGGGGCTGGGGTTGCCAGAGGGGATTCTGCCCCAGGGTGCTCCTGGCGCTGCCTGATGATGCTCAGCACTCTCAGCACCTCAGAGCGTGCCTGAAGCACGTGTGGAGTGATGAGGAGGCTGGGATGGGGCATGCTGGGATGTGACAGGATGAGCACACATCCTCTGCCTAAGGCAGGGCACATGTTCCGTGTGATCCGGGGCAGCCCTGGACACACAAAACAGATCTGTGCCCTGCAAGCTCGGTGCTGGTGTTGGTGCTACCCAGGAGCCATGGTGTCCTGGATCACCTGCCCAAATGGCCCTGGCATGGCCACAGCAGTGCGGGGTCTCTCTGTTGGCAGAGGACGAGTGGCAGGTGCGGTTCGACTGCGCGCAGACAGAGATCGTGTTCCTGCGGAAGCGGCTGCTGCAGCTGGAGGAGCGGCTGCAGGCTGAGCTGGGCACCAGGACGGGGCTCGAGCAAAAGGCAAGTGCTGCCTGCCAGCCCGGGAGGGAACAGGGACACCCAAGTCCCACTGGGGAGTGGGGCTGCTGCTGCAGCCGGTTGGCCTCTCCCTGCTCCTGGAGCAGGCGAAGCTTTGCAGGGCTAAGGCTCAGCATCACATCTGCTTGTTGCTACTGTTCCTGCTGACCAGGGGACACTGCCTGTTTTCTGCTGGTTTAAAAAGAAATGCCCCCAAACTCCCTTCAAGCTTCAAAAATCACTTTTACACAAGAACATGGCAAGGTTCCACCTTGGTCAAATGTGAGCATGGGCAGAGGGTGGGAGCTGTGGAGCAGGGAGGCTCAGTGGTGGGTCTTGGTGCTCTTCTGAGCTGGGAGCTGGATGGGGCTGTGCTGGCACCACCTGTCACACAAAGAGCTGTTGATGTAAAGAGCTGTCAGCTCACAAGCTTTGCCCTGTGGAGGGGAAAAAGCCACCGTGCTTCCCTCAGCAGTGCCTGGGAGTCAGGTCACTTCCCATACGGATTAAACAAAGAAATGAAGATTGCTCATGGTACATTAAATAGTAATATGAAAAGCAGCTGAGTCTTAGGAGCTCAAGTAAAGCAAAGCAGCCCATTTGCTTTTAGTTTGGAATTACAGGCCTCATTAATGCAAGATTTTGCTTATTTAAAGTCATTCCTTAATGACTCCATTAACTGGTGTGCGAGAGCTCCATGTCTGTCCCAAACACGATGTGAATCCTTGGAGGATTCCGTCTCTCTCCACCCAGTCACTGCTTTTTTGCAGAGAACCGGGATCAGGCATCGCCTTGGGGCAGCTTTGCTGACTCAGCAGGAGGGTGGGATGCCGCAGGCATGAGGGGGGTGTGGTGGGGGGGAGAGCGGGGGTGCCTGGAGCCCGAGGGGACAAAGCACCTCAGTTTGTCTTTATTTAATGAAAATAATTAGTGAATCATCCCCTGGGACTGGAGTGGGGCTGAGCCAGGGGTGGGGATCTTAACCAGGGGTTTTGTGCCATGGGGCTGTGGGGTCCCTCCCATGCGGGGTGTTCATGCCGTGGGGCCGGGGGGTCCCTCCTGTATGGGGTGTTCATGGCGTGGGGTCCCTCCCCTGCGGGTGCATGTCCCGGGCTCACGGCCGTGTCTCCCACAGCTCAGTGCGGCGCAGACGGCGTGCGAGGCGGCCAGGCAGGTGTCCCAGCAGCTGAAGCGGCGGTGCCGGCGCCTGTCCTGCGAGCTGGAGGATGCTCGGGTGCTGGCTGAGAGCCAGCAGAGCCGCAGCCACGAGCTGGAGAAGAGGCAGAAGAAGTAAGGCTGGTGGGAGCGCCTGGAGGGCTGGGGGTGCTGGAGCAGGAGGGCAGGGAATGGGAATGGTTCGGATGGGTAAGAGGCTCCCAGAAGGGCTGGAGGTTGCATCAGGTCTCGGGGTTATTTTCACATTCTGTTGCTGTGTGACTTTATCATGGAATCACAGACTGTTTGGGGTTGGAAGGGACATAAAAGCTCATCTTGTGCCAACCTCCTGTCATGGCAAGGGGCACCTTCCACTAGCCCAGGTCCAGCCTGACCTCAGGAGGGGTAACAGGTGTTCCCCTCCAGGTTTGACCTGCAGTTAGCCCAGGCCCTGGGACAGTCTGCCTTTGAAAAGAGCCTCCGTGAGAAGCTGTCCCAGGAGAACACCAGCATGGGCTGGGAGATGGGTAAACTTCAGCAGAGCTTGCAGGTAAGAGCAGACATCACACTGCACTGTGTTATGCCCCGTTTGGGGAGCAAAGCTATTACCTTTGCAATTAGAGCCGAAGCAATCAGGAAACTTGATTCCAATTTCTTTTAGCACAGTTCTGGGAGGAACCTGATGTGTTTAAATAACTTTCTCCTCTGCAAGAAGAACAGTTGCTATGTATAAGTGATCCTCATCCCATGCTTTAGCTAATCAGGCCCATTCCCATTGTCATGGAAGTCACTTATGCTCTTCCTCATGCCCCTACCCCCAGTCCCACCTGTGGGAAGTTTCCAGTCTATGCCCCATGGGGTGGTGCCAGCAGGGACTGTGGGGAACTGATGGAGGGGACACCCATGGGAGTGGGAAGGTGAGCTCAGGATCAAGAGGGAAAAGTGTGCTTGTGGTGGGGATGGGGCTCTCAGTGCAGGGAACGGGCTGTCCACCACCCTCTGCTGCTCTGAGGGGTTTGGATGATGCCATTGGGAATGCTGGGGGTCCTAAGAGCGGGGTGTGAGTGCCAGGCCCCCCTCCCATGACCAGGGTCTGACCTCCTGCTCTGCCTGGCCGAGCAGCAGAAGGAGGCGGAGGTGGCCAGCCTGGCACAGCGGGCGGCCCTGCTGGCCAGCCGGGTGCAGGAGCTCAGCACTCCCAGTGCCACAGACACCAACGCTGTGCCCGCACTCAAGAAGCAGCTCTGGGACCTGGAGGGCAGTGCTGCTGAGCAGAGGAAGGAGCTGGAGCGACAAACGGCTGCTGTGGATCACCTGGAGCAGGTAACGTGGGGCTGGGTGTGCCAGGGGCGTCCATTCCCATCGGGCACACAGGGCCCAGACCAGCACCATCCTTGTCCCTCTGGGGCTGTGTGTCACTGCTGTGCTTCATCTCTGGGTCTTTCAGCTTCATGAGAGGCTGGAGCTGGAGATCGAGCGGATGAAGCAGATCCACCAGAAGGAGCTGGAGGACAAGGATGAGGAGCTGGAGGATGTGCGGCAGTCCTGCCAGAAGAGGGTAGGTCCTCTCTGGGTGTGGGGACTGTGCTGGGGGCTCCCCAGAGCTCCCCATGTCTTCAGTGCAGAGGAGGAGCTGTTCCAGTGGTCTGTCCTCCCCAGGAAGTGTTGAGGTGCTGATTTATCACTGCCACCCCAATATAAGCCTTGGTCCCATCCAGGGGTGCAGATCGGGCTGTGCCCTGCTGGGACATCGGGCTTTGTGGGGCTGGCGAGAATCTCAGCGTGCTTGGGGTTTCTTCCACACACAGCTCAGGCAGCTGGAGATGCAGCTGGAACAGGAGTATGAGGAGAAGCAGATGGTGCTACACGAGAAACAGGACCTGGAAGGGCTCATTGGCACTTTGTGTGAGCAGGTAAGAGGACAGTGCCTGCCCCGGGGGCTGCTTTGTGGGCCATGTCCTGGCTAAAAGCACTGTCCATTAAAATGGGAGTGGGAATGCACAAGTGCAGGCAGAGCAACAGCCTGGTTGTTGATGCACATTCTGCTGGCCAGGATGCTCCTGTCCCTCAGCTCTCCCAAATGCCACCTGTCAGAGCAGTGGTGTGAGCCACAGCAGCACTGGGATCTGGGGGCTTTGGGACTGCAGAGATCACACAGGAGCCACATGGTCCCAGTAAAGGTCCACAGAGGGGAAATGTTCCCTTTTGTACAGGAGAATTTCTAAGCAAGGGAAGGCATCTGCTTTTTGCTGGTGTTTTCATGAGAGTCAAACCAGCCACGTCTAACACTGGAGTGCATCCAACTGCCTAGAAAAGCAGTTTACCCAAGTCTGCTCTTTTCAGAGGAATTCTATCCCAGCTGAATTTGTTGAACAAATCCTTTCTCCCCTTCTGATGTCTCTGTGGCAGTGATTGCAGTGTAGGTCATGGGAAAGCACACCCAGCTGCTCCTTGTTCAACCAGCAGGCTGAATGCAGCCTCCTTGAGCATCCCTTGGCATGGCCCAGAGGCCATCATGGCACTCTGGTGACTGAATGAGGTCCCACCTGGCCCTTCCCTGGGGCCATGGTGCTGCCAGGGCTGGGGAAGGCACCAGCCCAATGTGTTCAGTGTCACCATCTCAGTGGGACTGCACCCCAGGGCCCCCAGAGCTCAGTCTGGAGGGTCTGTCTGATGCTTCCTGCCCACCCTCACACAGCCTCGTCCCAGTGCCACTCACCCTGGCACAGTAATTAAGCACTGTGTCCTCTGGCCATTGGCACAGGCTGGATTTCACCATTTCACCAGCCCTGGCAGTGTTCATTAAATGGGACAAATCTGGGAGCTTTGCAGCACTGCAATGGTGACTATATTTCAAGTAGACACAAAATGGTCTGATGAGGCTTATCCATAACATCCCCCTGGCTCCTGGCTTAGAAAAGGTTTTGGGAACTGTCACAGTAAATCGTGCTGTATCAAAGGAGGATATTATTGCCACAGTCCAACATATCCCACTTATTTGGTGGAGGAGAACTGAGATGGATGATGAAGCAGCAGGAGCTCATGAGGGAAGGCACCTGTTTGGCTCAGGACTGTCCCCAGGTGCTGCCCCGGCAGTCCCCAGCCCCCCAGGGGCAGTCTCAGTCTGAGGGGAAGGGAAGGGGGAACTGTGCAGCTGGGGATTGCTGTAGTACATGGGGGATGCAACCACAGCCTTGGCAGAGCTATTAAATGGAATCCTGGCTCTGCCACTTAAAAACCCTGGGCTGCCAATGATGGGAGGGAGCAGCTGCTTCCAGCCATGGCACCAAATCCATCCCCTGTGGTGGGGGACAGAACCTGAGCCACAGGAGAATGATGTGACTGGTGTCCAGTATACAGTCGATGGGGATGGCAGGGGAACAGCCAGCAAGCTCCACCACACCAGTGCTACAAACACCCTCTGGTTTGCAGAGGACAGTTCATTAAAAAAGGGAAAAGAACAGCCAACCCAGAAAACTAATTACGGAAATGGAGAGGCCAGTGATTTCTGGTTCCAGCAAATTCCAGCCAGCTCTAAACTGGACTTCAAGGTCAAATCCATGCAGTTCATTTTAGCCAGTGAACAGAAAATAGGAGAAGGGGTTTGACATGAGAGCTGTGGAAAGCAGCCTAAATGAAAAATGCTCTTATACTTCAATTAGGCTGAAATCAAGCACTGAAACCATGCCTGTTTATTTGGTGTTTTTCTAATTCCTTTATCCCTGTAACCATGGTTGCTCTCAGCTCGAGGTGGGAGCAGAGAGGGTGGGATTTTTTAATGTGCTTCCCACAGTCGTGTGGCTGGGCTGTCCCTCTGGCCACAGGGGTGTTACTGGGCAGGGACGTGGCTGATGGAAACTGCGGGTGGGCAAATGTTTTCAGAGGAACAGCTTTTGGGTGGGGAAAAATGTGGTATTTTGGTGGAATCTGCTATTTTTGGTGTTTACAAAATTTGTTTACTCCCTTTCATTTAATTATGAAATTATTTTTATTTGAAAGAGGTGATGGAGTCACCATCTCTGGAGGTATTCAAGAAATGATGAGGCACTCAGTGCTCTGATCTAGTTGATGAGATGGTGACGGGTCTAAGGTTGGACTTGATCTTTTCCAGCCTAAATGACTCCATGATTCTGTGATTCTATCATTCTATGAAAATGGTAGTATTTATACATAGATATCTTCTTGCATCATCCCCTCAGCATTACCAAACTGTTCTTACGTTGTGTGGGGTTTGCCTTGGGGTGAGACAAGAGGTTCTGCTGGAGGTGAAGGGCTCAGGACACCCTCTCTCCCCTCCCCAGATCGGTCACCGTGACTTCGACGTGGAGAAGCGGCTGCGGCGGGACCTGCGCCGGACTCGCGCCCTCCTCGCCGATGTGCAGCTGCTGGTGGCGGCCCCCCCGGAGCCCGGAGCCACCTCCCAGGAGCTGGAGCTGCTGCGCAGGCAGGTGAGGACCTTGGGGGAGCAGGGAAGCCACAAGGAATATCTCCAGCTCGCCTGCTTTCACTCACGTTCGGGGAGAGCAGTGACCCTGCAACCATCGCCCACCCAGGCAGCGTCTGGAGCCTCACACTCTTCCCAGGGCTCCTTGGAAGGAGCACTTCCCTGTCATTAAGTCAACAATGTTTAAGTGTTTTTCTCTTTTTCCCGTTAATTACCTTCTGTTTGGTGCATTCCCTCTGTCTCTGAGGGCGCTGGGCTGGGTGGTGTTGCCATAGGGATGCTGTGAGCAGGAGCTGGGATCACCCTGGGCACAGACACTCCGGGTTCAGCGGGGCTGAGGGAGCAGCTGGGGAGCAGCTACAGGTGTGTGCCAGCTTGTGCCCACCAGACCAGGGGTAGCCCCAGCCCCAGGGGGAGCTCAGGGTCTCATGGGATGCCCTGCCAGGCACAGGGGTCCCCAGGGCTGTCCGCCCCAGGCTGGCCATGGACATGCATCCCACGGTGCCGAGCAGGGGCTGAGCTAATGATGCTGATCCTCCCAAACTGCTCAGTAATTAATCTGTACCGTACATTTCCCCTGGAAAGAAGCTAATCGGGAGGCACGAGCTATTCCAGCAACATCCAACTGTAATTGGGATGGTAGTTCTGCATAAATAACAGCTGTGAGCAGCAGCTGTGCCCACCTGTGCCGGGGGAGAAGGGGAAGGTAAGCTCGGCCTGATGGAGCCAGCGGCGTGTCCGTGTCCAGGGCCATGCCCCTGTTGGTGCCAATGCCCATGTTGGTGTCCATATCTGTGTCCATTACCTGGATATCCAGGGCAGGGGATGGCCATGGCCGGGACAGGCAGTGAGAATGGTCATTTTTGGCACTCACATGTTCTCTCTTATTGACCCAATCCTGTAATGCTGCACTTGATCAATCCCTCAATACTTCCAAAATCCCACTTTGGGGCTGGAGAGGTTGCACCACCCCTGTTTTTTCCTAGCCCTGGTGCTCTTAATGGGGCAGGGCCTTGTGCTCACCTCCCTTCCCTGGCTTGTCTGCCTTGTGTTTGGAGGTGAAGGAACTTTGGGGATATTGAGTTTTTGCTGTGCCACCAACACTGAGACTCTGCATGTGTTAAAAATGCCACATGATTATGCCGTCCTTTAAATTTAAACAATTTCTAACGGCATTCATGACGACTTTCTCAAAAGCCAGTGCGTCCTACCACCAGCCCACAGAGCTCCACAAGGAGAAAAGCTTTGCTGAAATGCTACATTTGCGTTAATCCAAATCCATATGGCTGGAAGGACAGCATTGTTTCTTAATAAGGCTGAGGCATCCATTTTACGCAGGTATTTAACAGATGGTGTTCACAGCAAACTAATGTTGTTCTGAAGTTCATACATTATGCATTTTTGGGGGGAATTTCAATTTATTCTTCCCAAGTGGGAAAATTCCATTACACGGAGTGAATTGGAAGCTGGTTGTTTAATGAGAGGTCCTGGAGATGTGTTTCCCTCTGATTAAAATATCAAGAATTTTGGTGAGGTCATGGCAGGGGAGAGGCCAGTCCCAGAGCTGGTCGTGGATGCAGTTGCTTCTGGAGGAGCCCCAGGCTGGATGGGAAAGCCCTTGGCCATAAACCCAACAGTCGATCCAACTGGCATCTTCAACTCCTCCCCAGCAAAAAACAGGGAGTATTTTTCAGCTGGTGGAAGAAAGTTCTTGCCTCTCTAGTGGGAGGTCTCAACGATCCCAAACAGTGGAGGGAAACAAGTCAAGGATTGCTCCAGTCATATTTCACGATTTCCCTCTTTTTTGAGGGTGAAAGTTAAAAAGAGACAAGTAAACCCTGAGAAAACAGCCAAAAATGCTCAAACTGTTGCCGTGGTGTGCAGTGGCTCCTGTTGCTCCCGGGAGTTCCACAGGGAAACCAGGAGCGGGCACAAGAAATGAGCAGAGAGGTTTGGTGTTTGCTTTTCTTTTTCGGAAAGAAAAGAAAGGAGCCCCAGCGAGCAGGGGAAGGAACTGGATGTTCAGGTACAGCCTACGTAAACTCCTCCGTCCTGGCAGGGGTTGTTTTCGGGATGCTGCTGCAGCTTCCAGATGTTTGCAGCCCATTGAGGATCACTGTGATCTTAATGGCTGAGCTGTAAAACCCGAGCGCAAATTAGCATTTATAAATGAGATCCTCCACGTGTATTTGCAAATGCAATTTACACCACATGAAAAGCCCATTTGCAACCCCCGAATCATGAATTGCTCTAATCAAGAATTACATGTAATTCACATAATTTTGCAAATTAATGATCCCCGCTCCACCTCAGGAAGGCAGAGGGTGGATGTGCTATCAGGGCGCTGCCTGACACGCTCACCGGGATGGTCACTGGTGTTGGGATCTGTGCCGAGGTGTGCTCGGAGCTGCCAGGGAAGCTTTGTTTGCCCTGGAAACCAGGAGCAGAAGGTCAAGATTCCATGTGCTTTACCAGGAAAAAATGTTTTGGGGAAGTGGGAATAGACACGGCTGTGTGGCACGGGGTGATGGTAATCAGTGATGATTTCCACCCCTCCAACTTTTCCCAGCTCGAAGAGAGTGAAGCAAAGTGTGCAGAGGCCCAGAGGAACCAGCAGACAGCAGCCCTGGAGCTGGAGAACTTGCACAAGGAGTTGGAGACCCTCAGCAAAAACAAGACCCTGGTGGGTTCCTGGAGACGTGGCGAGGGCAGGGGGAGGTAGGAGGGCACAGTCCCCCCTTCTCGGGTTTCAGCGATCAGCAGCTGGTTCGCTAAATCACCAACTACCAGCATGTTTAGTAAATCACCTCAGGGTATTTACTACGTCACCGAGTATATTTACTAAATGTCCCAGGATATTTACTAAATCCCCCAGACTGTTTGGAAACAACACCCCGCGGTGGGTTAATGGGTGGATAAAATTACTGCAAGGGCCCAGCATCCCCCAGTCCCGCTCTGTGGATTGGCAGGAGCTCCCCTCGCCTCTCTGGACGGTTGGAGCTGTTGGCAGTGTGTCCCAGAGCACACTGCAGTCTGGCTGCTGTGGTGGGTTCTCTGTGGGATGCAGGAGCCAGTGGTCCTGTGGATCCTCCTGCAGGTGGATGAGCAGCTGTTCCAGCTGCAGCACGAGAGAGCTGATCTCCTGAAACGCATTGATGAGGACCAGGAAGACCTGAACGAGCTCATGGAAAAGCACAAGGCTCTGATCGCCCAGGTAGGAACCGGCACAGCATCTCCCTCCCAGGGAGGGCTCTTGGAAAAGCCTGAGCCTGGCAGAGAGCAGGCAGTGGTCTCTGTGGGCACAGAGCAGGGTGGGGATCCCAGGACAGGTGCTGTGGTGAGGAAGGGACAGCTCCTGGCTCCAGCTTCTCTCACTTGCAGTTCTGAGTCTTCTTTCAAGAGGTGTCTTGCCTTTAGTTCCAATACTTGTGAAATCCTACAGCTGCCCCTCTGGATCATTTTTTTATTTTTTCTTTCACTGCTTTCTCATGCAGAGCTTAAAAAGTGCTGCCAGACAGCCCTGGGGCTTTTTGTGCCTTATCCAGAATACCTCAGGCACTCCCAAAGGATTGTACTGGGAGCTGAGGGACCCCAAGGCTCTTGTGGGTACAGGGGCAGGCCAGCCAGGCTGACAATTCGCAGTCTGGTGCCCTTGGTAGTGATGTTACAGATCCAGGAGTCTGTATCTGAAAGGGCCCTGAGGACAGAGATGACCTTGACAAAACAGTCTCTGTCCTGATCCACAAATATTTGTTACAAAAACTAGGAAAGCTGCACTGAGTCATGAGAATCAAGCTCCTGATGTGCAATCCAGGAGCAGCTCACTGGGTTGGTGGTAGGAGGTGCAGGCACAGCCAGGCCCCCCAGCTCAGCTCCCACTCCCCACTTTCTCCTTCTGCAGTCGGCAACAGATATCGCTCAGATCCGGGAGCTGCAGACACAGGTGGAGGATGTGAAGAAGGAAAAGCAGAGCCTGCAGGAGAAGGTAATTCCTGCCCAGCTCGTGGCACCCAGAGCTGAGGAGCAGGAGCATCTGGCCATCTGCTGATGTCTGTGCCCAGCACATCACCTGTGCCAGCAGTGGATGCTGTACCTTGGTCTGAAATGAGATGAAGTGTCTGTCTGGGCAGCACAAAATCATTTCTCCTTCGTGATGTGCTCAGGTGCCTCTCCTCCTTCTGATGGGCTGTGAGTGCCCTCCAGAGCAGCACAGTGATGCTGAGTGCCCACAGCCCTCGGGCAGGACAGGGCCAAGGTGGGCTGTGGGGCTCTCCCAGCAATGGCCTTGAGCTGAAGAAACCTTTTCCTGGCAATGCTCTTGGGGTTCAGAGCCCCACTTCTCCCTCCTCCTCTCCTGAGCTGCTGGTGCCAGGGCTGGGATGGGGCTGGGATGGGGCTGGCCCTGGGTGCTGCACTCCCTCACCTCTGCAGCTGTGCCAGCCCTCCTGGAGTGATGGATTTCATTTTAAACACATGAGTAATCCCATTAAGTGAAGTGCTTTATTGGAGCGTGGCTGAGCTGCCCAGGAATCAGAAGCAGGACTGGCTCCCTCCGAGGCAGAGCGGGTGGTGCTTTAGAGATAGGCTGGATAAAAGAAGACAAATTCCTGTAGTTCTAGGTCAAATTCAAAATCTGAACCCGAGTTGTACCGGGATCACTAAAAGGGCAGTCTCCTTTGGAGATCTCAGTGTAACAGTTGAGGAAACAGCTCGGCCCAGGCAGCTTTCCACACAGATTGTGAATTTTTACGCCTGCTGTCCTCAAAGAGTCTGTGAGATGAGAAAAGCAAAGGAGACCCAGACATGTGTCACTTGCCAGCAGGTTTTTCATTCAAAAACACACGTTGTTGTCAGGCCTGTGCTGTGTGGCTTCAACAGCAGAGAATACTTTGGGAAGCAAAGGCAACACTTTGCCATGGTGCTCATCCCCTCAGGTCACGAGAGGCCCCCAGTGCATGTGGGGGACTGGTGGGGGATCCAGGAGGGGGCCAGGGATGTGTTTGCATGGCCAGGGGCCCGGAGGTGCCAACACAGCCCATCCTCCCCCAGCTGCAGGCGGCGCAGGCGAGGGTGGCACAGCTGGAGCAGTGCCCGGCCGAGCGCTCCATCGTCAGCCGGCAGGAAGCCCGGATCCGAGACCTGGAGAGCCAGCTGGACTTCCAGGCTGTGCAGATGAAGCGCTTTGAGGTACCCCCTCCTCACCTTTGCTGGTAAAAGGCAGGCACAGTGATGCCCACCATCTCTACTATGGGGAAAGAAGCACTTGGGAAGGGGTGGGGACGGACAGGTGGGAGCTGTAGACAGTCCATATGGTTCATGGCATTGTTGTTATCTCTACGTGCTTTGCTGTGGGGTTTATTGACAACCAACACTGGCTTGATGCTTGTAGAGAGCTTTCTAACACCTCACCTCCACCCCCCTTTCTTCACCTGGCACCCCAGGTGCTGGTGCTGCGCTTGCGAGACAGCATCATCAAGATGGGAGAGGAGCTGGAGAAGGCAGCGGAGTCAGAGGCCCGGGAGAAGGAGAGCACCAGGTACTACCAGAGGAGGATGGAGGAGATGAAGGCTGACATGGACGAGCTGGTGCAGAGGGAGCTGGAGTCCAGCCGCCGGCGCGTGGAGCTGGTAAGGGCTGGGGGCTCGGGGAGTGCTATGGGGGGGATTGCTGGTTCTGGGGGCCACCCCGTTGTGACCCCCACATTGGTCTGAGAGTCCCAGAAATGTCATTTTCTGCATGGGGGTGTATGTGCTCTGAGTTTGGGGATGGAGCTGAGCCCTTTGCAGGTACACTGTGGGTCCTGGGCTGTGCCAGGGCTTGGAGGAACAGGAATCACTTGGCATCCCTCAACAGCCCCAAACTGTTCAAGCAAAGCTGTCTCTGAGGCCCCTCGTGTTCCCTTTCTCTGTGACTGGGCTGGCAGCCTGGGCAGTTCCTCTGCTCCACTTGGTTTTTTCTGGGAAGGAGTTGGCTTTGCCAGTTCTGCTGGAAGAATTGCAGTTCACATGTAGGTGTGGCACCTGGGGACAGGGTTTAGTGGTGGCCTTGGCAGTGCTGGGGGGATGCTTGAACTTGATGATATTCGAGGTATTTGTAACCTGAATGAATCTGTAATTCCAAGTTGCACAGGTCGTTCCTCCACCTCCTCATCCTGGCAGACCCAAGTCAGGCAGAACCACAGTGTATGGGAAGTGCCCCATCCTACTGCCAGTTCCCCACATGCCACAGGCCAATCATGGGGCTCAGTGTGCTGGGGCTCAGGGCTCAGTGCCCAGTCCTCCTGGCACTCCTGGCTATGCCAAACCACTGCCCTGTGCTGCAGTGGTGGCTCAGGTGATGCCAACCAGCAGCTAAACCCACTCTGAGCAAGCAGAGCCTCGGCTGGGTTTGGAGACCAGCAGAAATAGATTCACCTTCACTTTACAGCCCTTTACCAGCTTCTCTTTTCATGTTGTTTCTTCCAGTAATCCAAGGGAAATCCTCACTCCTGATTAGTAATTGAAAGATATTCTAGTTCTGCTGGCAGCAGGGCCAAATCAGGAGCAGTTATCCATAATCTTTTATTTCACAATCAAGGAGATTTCAGCATTTATTCCACCCAGAGGCTACCAGCATTCCCAAGGGGAATGAGGTGAATCATTCCCAAATCCCTGGCTGTGCCAGGGACAGACTTTGTCCTTGCTCTGCCAGGCTGAGCCCTGTGTGCTGGCAAACCACTCCAGCTGCTGGGACGCCTTGCCCTGGGCATGGATCGAGGTCAGATTCATGCAGCCACCAGTGCCCAGCAGAGGCAGGAGATGTTGGAGTGAGAGGCTGTGCTGGGTGCCCCTGGGGTGCTGTGGGCATGCTGGGCTCCCTGGGCTGCCGGGCCCCTGATTCTGCTGCTGTCCCTGTGGGACTGAACGAGCCATGGCTGCAGTCACTGTGTTGGCTGGGGGTTTGTTGCAGCTTTGTTGGAAGCTCAGTGTTTGCAACACAGATGTGTTGGCTGTTAGGTAGGTTCTTTTCACTGTGTTTTTGGGTTTGTGCCGATATTTTGAGAAGCTTTTTGAATGTTTCATATGGGGATGTGAGTGATGGGTAAAGCAACGTACTTGGACTTCTTAGCACTCTTCTGTTCTCCCAAGTGAAGTGTGCAAAGAGGTCTGAAAGGGATTGGAGAGGTGCCTCCCTCAAATAAGACACAAAGCCCCATAAACAACTGAACTTCTAAGGCAGAACTGGGAGGTCTGGGCTTATCCAGACACTCAGATATTTGTGTTTATGTGGTATCTACTGGAGGAAGGAGCCAGCAAGCTCTGCAGTGGATGGGCTCCCCCAGACACACCCCAACATCCCAGATTTTCCATGCTGGCTGCTTGGGATGATTCCTCTGTGGGAACACACTTCATGTGCATGGCCACACCAGAGCCAAGGGCTGCTGTGACATTCTCTGGAGCAGAGGCATCCCCCAGACTGTGTGTCCTCTTAGTCCCTGAATAAAACATGGGGCCGAGCTGTGATCGCAGAGCCTGGCCGTGCTTGTCAAGGTTCTGGTGGGGAGCATCAATAGTTAATAGAAAGCCACTTATGGCTCTGCTCCTGCTAAATCCCCCATCAATTATAAATCCAGCGTGAATTATTCACTTGATATTACTTAAGTCATGGTCTGCACCTAACTATATTTTTTAAAATTTATTTAAATATACAGCAGCAAGGCTGTGGACTTGCCATGCACTGTTGGGGTTTAAGGGGTATGTTGAAGGGACAAATCCACTGCACAGACTGGATTAGAAATCCTGTCTTGTTTCCTGGGATCCTACGAGCTGCTGCCTGTATAGGTATATATATGGTATCTATATACCATATACAAAATAGAAGGCATTTTGTTATCACAGCTCATATTTATCAAAGGCCAAGGCACAGGAAATTCTTGTGCCACCATCCTGACACCCCCAGCCAGACTCAGGGCAGCTATTTCCATCTCTCCCTTGTTTTCCACCCAGCTTTGGGCAGTTGGAAGGCAGTCTTGTGCCATTCAGCAGGGAATATCCAGGGAGGAGCAGGGAAGGCAGCTGGAGAGCTGGAGAGCTGGAGAGCTGGAGAGCTGGAGAGCTGGAGAGCTGGAGGGCTGGAGAGCTGGAGAGCTGGCTGCCTGGCAGAAGGCTTTGCCTTATGAATTTTGTAACAAGGATGGATTTTGAACACTTTCCAAGCCCGGTACCATTGCAGCAAGGGAGGCTGGGTTTGTAACAGTACTTGGCCCTGCTTATCTCTGTCTTTGCTCTGGTTGCATGTACTGGGTTCCCTCCCTGGAGATGTAGCTCCTCTTCCAGTAAAATCTGGATCCCAGCCTGCAACAGCTCCTTGTTTCTCAGCTGCTGTGCTGACACCCAGAGCTTGACAGGCCAGACCCAACCACCTGGTCTCCTTGGGCTGCAGCAGACACTGAGTCATGGTGAGGAGCCAGAGATGGATTTCCAACTTGGAGCTAATCCTGGGGAGCTTAAAACAAGCCCATGTCTCTGTGCTCATCATGTGTGCAGACACACTTGGGCTCATCTGGTGTTTCCTGGTGAAGCTGCAGTGCAGGGAGGGTGGAGCAGGGGCTGGGAAGGATGGAGAAGGACTGGGACCAGGCATGGGGCCAAGGTGTGGGCGATGAGCTGCTGTCAGAGCAGCTGGGACCAGCCACCGTCTGGGCTTTCCCTCCTGAGGCTGCTCTTAGGGCAGGATGGTGCCAGCTGTGCTGCCACCGACTGAACTGCCTGTTCAGCTTGGATTTCATGGGAGAAATCAAGCACCTGGGATGGGGGTTCTGGGATGGGACTCTGGGAAGAAAACTCTGGAATGTGGTCCAGCCATGGAGAGGCGTCCCTGGAGTCCCTCCTGCTGGGAGAGCTCCTTGACAGGATGTCCAGGGAAAAGCAGAGGCTGATCCTGTTGGGATGAAGCCCTGGCTGGCTGAGGCACAATTCAGGGAGAGTTACGGACTTGCTGTGTCTCCTCCTGCCCCTCTGTGCCCACACACAGCTCCACTAACCCTGGAGCCTCTGCCCCTTGGCACACCATGGATGGGGAAGGCATTGCAGGCACTACCTTAAAATCATGTTTCTTTAATGAAACTGTGAAATTCATCAGCATAATAATTAACTAATTTTACAGAAAACTGAAGTACAGATGTGAAGATATTCTTCACAGGCTTTCTTCTTTTTTTTTTCTTTTTTCTTTTTTTTTTTTTTTTTTGTAAAAAAGGTGAGAGCCTTGATGTAAATAACTTTTTTTTTTTTCTGGTGCTTTTGCTGGCAGATCTGTGTGCTGCAGCCCCGCCATGGCCACGCTGTGTAACACAACATAGCCTGAGCTTTAGGAGTATTTTTTTGTTCCTTTGCAAACTTTAAAGCTTTTTTTTTTTATGCTTCTAGTGAACTTGAGAAGCGAAGCAGGAGCTGTTTGTGCCCGCAGCCGGGAATGCCACGGTCTCACCCAGGCAAACCCTCAGCTCCCAGCAGGGTCCCAACAAACCCTTGATGTCTGTGCAGCCCTCGGCCCCTTCCCTGCCTGCTCCTGGGTCTTTCAGCTGCTCTGTCATTGAAAAGTTAATGACTTTGACGAAGTGTAACGACAATTATCATCAAAGGCAGCCAGTCCTTAGAGGTGAGGTTGGGTGATGGAGGAGCCAGGGATGAAAACTCGGCTGTGTGTGCTAATTAGGGCTGTTGTGATTCTGCTTTGCCTTTAAAGGAGTAAATTCCTCAGGAATCCATCAGTCCTGGTGGCTGCTCACACACCAATTACGGTGTTCCCCCCACCCCCACAACTCGAGCCTTCAACAGCGCAAATTTTGTCACTTCAAAATCTCTGAAAACCTGCGAGTTAATGACTTAATTAAAAATAATAATGATGGATGAATACTGCAGGTGTACGCGAAGTTTTCAAAGAAAAGTGATCCAAATTGGACTAATTAGATTACACTTCACTTGAGGTGGATGGGAGCGTGCAAAGGTTGTGTTGTCACAGCTGAACCACAAACAGAAATACAAGGTGGTGACAAGGACGCGGCGCTGGATGCTCTGTGGTGCCAGCCTGGGCATCCCTGGGAATCCCACAAACCGTTTCCCTGCTGGTTTTGCTTATCTCCTTTTAACTTCTCTCGAAATGCTTCCTAGACAAAAAAAACCCCCAAAACTCTTACGGAAAGCAGGATGTGGAAATCCTGTTCCAGAGAAGCAATGAAAGCAAAGCCCCAGCTCAGCAGCATCAGCCCCATGGTGGCCCCTTTTCCCTCAGCGTGCCCATGACTGTCATACAGAAGGTAAAGAGGTTGGGAGGGACCAGCCAGGGGGACCCCACCAGCCACGAGGACACACTGCTGGCTGCTCCCACAGCCAGCCCTGGGGGATTTTATTTGTCAGTGGCTAGAGGAAGCTGGGTTGGGGTGCTGGGGAAGGGATGCTGCTGTGAGTCTGGCTGCCTCCCTGCCCCTCTGTCAGGTCAATAACAGCAAAATGGAAGAGAGGAATTAAATGTGGCCACTGAACTATATTTAATTTGTGCCGTATCTTGGAGCCAAGGAGCAGGTCCAATAGAGGCTCTTATCATCCTGAGGGAGGGCTGACCTCTTTATCTGCTGGTTATTTCACTGCCTGGTCCTGCAGTCCTGAGCAGCTGACCACAGGCACCTGGAGACTGAGGCTTTGTCCCCTGGGGCTCTTCTCCTCTTGGGGGTTGGTGTTTCGCTGCATGCCCATCCTGAGCCCCAGGGGTCAGCCCTGGTGTGGAGCATCCCCCCTGCCCAGGCCATCCCATGCCACTCGGAGCAGTTCTTTCCACGTTCTGCCTGAGCTGGGAGGGAAGCAGAGGGCTCAGAAAGCTTCTTAGAAACAGGCAGGTTTTCACCAATAGTGGAGTGTTTCCAGAAGCCACTGTGATGCTGTGTGACCCAAACGAGGCTCTTTCCTTGCATGTTTTGATGAACTGAGATGCTCTCCCCCTCGGGCCCGTGCGCCCGGTGATGGCAGGGCTGCCATTATTTGCTGTGACAGTGTGCCAGCTCCTGTGCCCGGCCTGTCGTGGCCGTGCTGCAGATCATCCCTCACCCTGTCAGCGCCGTGATGGCGATTTCACAGCTGGCAGCTTCAATCACCGCGGATTTGCGGCTCACACTCACTCACCTCCTCCCTCTGCCCAGTGATGGCTTAGACACAGCAGGAAGAGGCCCTTCCTGGCTGGAAGAACTTGGATTGTGATGAACACAGGGGTGCAGTGCCAAGTCAGCATCCTTGGTGTGCTGAGAGGCATCCCAGCTGTGGGCAACTCTGGGACCATGAAGCCCCGGGGGTTGTGTGAGATTGTAGAATCCTGGAATGGTTTGCGTTGGAAGGAACCTTAAAGATCATCTTGTTCCACCCCCTGCCATGGGCAGGGACACCTTCCACTATCCCAGGTTACTCCAAGCCATGTCCAAGCTGGCCTTGGACACTTCCAGGGATGAGGCAGCCACAGATTCTCTGGGCACCTGTGCCAGGGCCTCATCACCCCCACAGCCAAGAATTCCTTCCTAATATCCCATCTAACCCTGACTTCTGTCAATGGGAAGCCATTTTCCCTTGTCCTGTCACTCCAGACCCCTGTCCAAAGCCCCTCTCCAGCTCTCTTGGAGCCCCTGTAGGCACTGGAAGGAGATGAAGTTTGTGTTCCACAACCATTGCAGGTGCCACAGGGCACAATGTGGGCTACAAGCCCTGGCAGGCACAGGGAGCAGTGGGTTGGGGGAGCTTTAGCAGACACTCTGCTCACGGTTTTGGGTGCTGTGTTGGGGTGCTGGCACTAACCCAGTGCCACCTGTGCAGGAGCAGCAGCTGGCAGAGCTGGCAGAGGTGCGGCAGGCGCTGCAGGCTGACCTGGGCACCTCCATCCGGCGCATCGCGGACCTGCAGGTGGCCCTGGAGGAGCTGCACTCCAGCGATGAGAGTGATGCTGAGAGGTGAGCAACAGGGGGCTCTGGGAAGCTAGGGGAGCTGTGGGGCTGCAAAGGGGCAGGCTCAGCTGCTGTGTGGTGGGGAAGGATGCTGTGCTGGGCAGTGCCAGGGTGGCTGTAACTGAATGTCCTCATCTCACTGATTGTTGCTGCAGCAGCACCTGTGTATGAACAAAGAACTTGGTGTTAATGGAAGGTTTCATGAAAAAGTGTCACCCTTGAAATCATCCTGTGTGGCCCAGCTTAAATGGAGCAAAAAGGGTGGGAAGAACCCCTTTGCAGTGCAGGTCCCATCCCTTGCAGTGGTGTGTTGCCATGCAGCAGTGGGTGCCCCAGTGCTGGCTTCAAGTGAAACCCTCTTTGGTCAGCCCCAAGAGCTGGAGGAGCCAATGAAACTGAATGGTTGGGTATAGGAAAAAATGAGGAAAATATTCCAGTGCATTTTTCAGGTGTTATTTCTACAGTCCTCCAATTTTCCCTTCTGTTACATGTCTAAAGGGGCATTGTGACAAATGGAGACAAAACAGATAAATGAGTTTAAAAAAAAAAAAGCAGAGGTGTGCTTGTGAGCACGCAGTGAGAGGAGATTTGCTCTGTGTAGTGATTAAACCAGGGAAGGTGAGATAGAAACCATGAGATCAGACACTCGCTCCTTCTCAAAGGAGAAGTGATTTCCAATGCAGCTGATGCAGCGCCGGAGGTGAGAAGTGCTGCCCGGTGGGAATGGCAGCTGCTGCAGGACGAGCTGTGTGTTGGTGTGTTGGCGTGTTCTGCTTCCTGCCCTTTGCCCTGGGTCCTGCCTGCAGCCAGGGCTGGCCCGTGCCCGAGCAGTGAGGGCTCTCTGGCCATGCCCCGCTCCCTGAGGCACCGCTGCTCCGGCTGTCTTGGGGTGTTCCCTGGTTCATGCCAACCCCTGCTCTGGTCATACTGACTGCCAGAGCAGCAACCTCTGATACAGTCGGTTTTTATCCCTCATCAGCCTCAAGCAGTGGCTTCAGGGAGGCCTCCTGAGCCGTTGCCTCCATGGCTGATGCTCCTGTGTTGTTCCTTGCAGCGTTCAGACGGCGCGGGAGTCACTGTGCTCCAGGAGAGAGACGTGAGTGAGCCTGGGGAGCTGCTGCTGAGGGGCAGGAGGCTGTGCCTGCTTCTGCCAGGGCTTATGGACTACTGGCTGCTGCAGTGATGGGTTATGGACTACTGCCTGGGCAGGGGTCACCCTGGCATCCAGATATCTGGTGTTGTGTGCCCCATGCCCATCGACCCGCTCTGCCTCTTATCCCAGCAGGATGCTCTCACTCCTCTGGGCTGCTCTTTGAGATATAAAACTGATCTGTGACTTGGAAGGAAAACTGAGATCCTAAAGGATTTCATCTGCTGCACCTGGTCTGGAGTCCTGGTGGGTGGGCAGGGGTCACTTCAGCTCTGGAGGAGCCCAGGGGTCTGTAGGGCACAGTGGAGTGCCCAGGGTCACCCTGGGCACTGCAGGCAGTGTGGGATTTACCTGCCCATGGCCTGCAGTCTAAAGAACACTTGTAAGAGCCTGAAGAAATAGCAAGTGGCAGCAGCAATGGCACAAGGACCAGGCTGCCTGGGAAGGTTTGCTTTATCTGTGCTGGTGCCTCAAACCAGGCAGAGCAGAGCCCACCAGCTGGGGCTGCCATGGCTGGAGGTGTGAGGAGCCCCTGCTCTGTGCCAGGTGTCACCACCACACGGGATCCAGGACCCCTCCCGGGTGCTGCTGTCCCCTTACCTGTGCCTGAGGATCTAAGGAGGTCTCTCCTCTGCCCACAGGGATGCCTGCTCCAGTGTTGGCTCCACACTCAGTCTGGAGCCTGCGGAGAGCATCAAGTCCTGGCTCAGTTCATCCACGGGCTGGACAGCCCCAGCAGGTACCAGCGTGGCTGGGAGTGTTTCGGCACAGTCTGTCAGCAGCCGCAGCACCCAGAGCCTGAGGTAAGGGATCCCCAGCCCCCTGGTTTGGCAGGGGTGCTGCAGAGGCACTTCCACTGGGCTCCTTCAGGACATGCAGAGCGGAGATCAGGGGGGACCAGTGGAGTTTAAGGTCAAAACATGAAATCAAGGAAGGCAGTCACTGCCATGCCAGGATCAGTGAAACACCAGATGAAAGTCACTACATCAAAAACATGCTTCAAGCAGTGTAATATCCCTTGATGTATTCTCTGGAGATAATTTAAAGAGGCGATGCAGCCTATTTGAGGATTTGTATGCCATATGCTTGCAGTTCCCGGCTGAGGAAGTGGGATGCGCTTCTACAGTTCTAATATCAAATATGTTAATATTTCATGGTGATGTTAATAGGCTGAGAGGGAGCTGGAGAGGGGCCTAAGCACTCACACGGCCCAACTGCCCCCACCAGCTCCAGTGCAGATGTCTCAGAGTGCCCAGGCTGAGTGGGTGCCCACGTGCCCAACCGGAATTTGTGCCCATCAGAGGGACCCCCAGCCCACACACAAACCCCATTTTAATGCTGTGCCCAGCACTGCCAAGTCACAGAGAATCTGGTTCTTTTTGTTTCATGTGTGAAGCAGTTGCACAGGTTGAGTTTTGACAAGCAGCTCCCACCTGCTCCCTGCTCATGCTCAGGGCTGGAGGTAGATGCTCCAAGCCGATGGAGTTTGGTCAGGATTGCAGAGTGCAGCTTCATTAGTATTAATATCCCTGCTCCAATTCTGGTGAGATCTGTCCCTGTGGCACCCACATGCCTTGTACAGGAGAATCACTACTGTCAGAATTAATGTTCTGAAGAGTGAGTCCCCTGGCAGAAAACACCTTGGGTGAGCTGGAGCAGTTTGGAGCAGTACAAGGCAGAGTTTAAGAGCAGCTGGGCAGGGCTGGGAGATCACAGAATCATGGAATGCTTTGGGTTGGAAGAGACCTTAAAGACCATCTCATTTCAACCCACTGCCACGGGCAGGGACACCTTTCACTAGAACAATAATGCGTGGAAGCCCTGAGAGCAGCTGGGATCCTGTACCAATCAATAAGGTCATTTCTAAGTGCTGCTGAGGAGACTTTGGTCCAAATGACCCAACTATGATCATTAATGAATGGCAAGAATCCAGGAACTATGGCTAATATTTTATTTCTGAGCTGAAATACCCTGAATTTATAATCAAAAGTATGTAGAATTTCAGATTGGACATCAGGAGGAATTTCTTCCTGGAAATGGTGCTCAGGCATTGGAAGGGGCTGCCCAGGGAGGTGGTGGAGTCCCCACCCCTGCAAGTGTTCAAGGAATGACTGGATGTGGCACTCAGAGCTCTGGGCTGGGAGACAAGGTGGGGATTGGGCACGGGTTGGACTCAATGATCTTGGAATTCTCTTCCAATCTGAATGATTCTGAGATTCTGGGATTCTGTGACAGGCTGGGTCGCCTGTGGCCATTGCAAAAGGCAAATTGTCCCCATCCCTGGTCACAGTGTGACCATCGTCCTCCATCCTGGAGGTCCTGAGGGGGCACATTGCAAATCCTGGTGTGGGAGCTGTGTTTGGCTTCAGCTAATCTCAGATGGAAATAGGAGCAAGGAGGGTGTATGAAATGCAAACAAACAGAGGACGAGACTGGTAAGGTAATAAAAATGAGATCAGGGAAACAAGCTCTTCCTTATTAAGATTCCTTTGTCTTACACAAGCACCCAGTAATGAAAAATGAGTCTTGCTGCCGTTGGCTGCTCAGCACTACATCTGGGGTGTTTGCTGAACAAACAGCTGCCAGGAGCCAGAGGAGAGTGTGGAGGCTGCTACCACCTGTGTGGTTACAGGAGTGAGAGCTTTGATTAACAGTTCCTTTAATTCTCTGCTATTTAAATGCTTGTACAAAATGTTGGCCAGCAGAGCTAAGCCTCCATAAATATGACACAGGGCAGGGTTGGAATAAATATAATTTTTTAATTAAAAAGCCAATTTAAAACTTTATGTATTTATTATGCCCCTTTCCAGGCAGGGCAGAGGGCAGAGTTGTGCTGCAATAGTGGGATTATCCAGAGGAGCAGGCAGGGAATGAATCCACAACCCAGGGCTCTGCCTCTCCATCCTGCATCCTGTGGCACTGTGGCATCCACAGGCCCTGCATCACCCTGGCATCAGCCTGCCATCTCTTCCTGCTCTGCCTTAGTTCACAGAGCCAGCAATCCTCGTCCCAGGGCTGCTGGGGATCCGACACGTTTATTTTTAAACACGATCGTGTCAAAAGCAAATCATTACATGGGAAACTGGGAGCTCTTCCATAGATGACAGTGTGACAAGAAAATCTTTTTCTGACAGAAATTAGGCCAGTGGCTCTTCCCTCCCTGAAATGGAGTTGTCTTGGCTTTATTTATGAGCTCCCAGGAAATGCAGCCGAGCCACACTTTCAGCCCTGGTCATGTGTTGCAAAGCATGTGTGGATTTTATTGTATAAATTATTTCAACTAGCATAATTGTAATCATGTTAATTGCTATGTAATCGTCGCTAATTATTGTTGTATGTCATTTGCTTTGGTGTGAATGGTGTGTTGCAGAGCTTGGTTGGCTTAGAGACGCCTCCCGAGTTCGGCATCCGGCCCTGCTTTTGCCTTTGGCTGGGAAAATCATCTTCCCTGAGGATGGCTGAGGAGCAGAGCTCTGCTCAGGGCTGGAGGGGACTCATGGCCCTTCCTCCTGTGGCATCACCCTCCTCCAGGACTGCCCAGGTCTCCCCAGGGTCATTCCAAGCCTTGGGAATTATTGCTGGTGCATCAGGAGGGATTTATGGATGAGCAGAGGATGCCACAGAATGGGATGGGACCGTTTCTCTCTTGTGCGCTGCTTTGTGAGGAGGATGAGGATGGTGAAGACTAGCCATGATTTTGGTGTGATGTTTTTGGTAGCCATCAGGGGTAAAGAAGTGAATCACAGAATGGTTTGGGTTCAAAGGCACCTTGAGTTTCACCCCTGCTTGTGCCCAGGGCTGTGGGGCCCTGGCAGCCAGGCTCGGGCCAGCTGGGAGAGCTTTTCCACCTCTGCAGCTTTCACTGCATTTGAGGCTCCAAAGGTTTTCATAAAAATAGTAACTGTCCATCCTGCTGAACAGGACAATAAACAGTGATGTGTAACTGTCCATGTTCACAGCCCATTAGTGCTTCTTTCCTTTATTTCAGCCTTAAAACCCAAATAAAACCACTGATAGGTGTTTAAATTATGAAAGCCACTCAAGGAGCACACAGGTTACAATATTATTTGGAAACATTCAGAGTGATTGGAGCAATTTTTGTACCAGTTCTCACAGAAGGATTACCCCAGCTATTTAAGTAAGATGCAATTTAGGATCCTAAAACCCAGCATTATCAAAATGTCTCAAACTATTCATCAGTGGCACAGGGCAGCCCTGAAGGATGTAGTGATTCAGGGGGATTAAATCTCTGGTTAATTCATTTTATATTGAATAATCAAATGATTTGGGCTGGTTTAATGAGGAGGGAATGGTGTGTGAGGAGGGCAGGTGGGCACCCCTGTGCCCTGGGCTGTGCTGGCAGGTGCCAGGAGCCTGGAGCCTCTCTATGCCCCCTTCCCTTCTGCCATCACATGTTTCCCAGCCATGGACTTTGTCTTTAGCCCATCTTGGCACGTAAATTATTTCACGGGTCAGCAAAGCCTGGTCCAAGTGCACTCTGCACACTGCCTGGATTACCCACTCTCCCCCATTCCCATGGCAACACCAGCATTCCTGGGGCAGGAGGCTTCATTACCGGCAGTGTACAACTTGACTGCTGCTCCCACACCTCAGAGGCTGCTGCTCTCCCAGAGCTGGGTTTGTTATTTGGATTCTGCTATTTTACTTTGCCTTAGCTCTCTTTTTCCCTCCTTTTTTTTCTCAAATTCACATTCCAGCAGACTTCCCATTCTGGCCAGTCCTGGGTTCCCCTGGGCTGAGCAATGTTGGGGTACCTGAGAGTGGGGATACTCCACTGCAGTGCTGACAGCTGCCAAGCAACAGTAGGTGCTTGGAATGGGTCATAAAGTGTCCCATCAGGGGTTTAGTGTCACCAGTGACCCCGAGCCCATGGATGGCTGCAGTCCCTGCCCATCTCTGTGCTTTGGCTCCATGAGGGACAGGCTTGCTACAGAGAAACCCAAGTAGGGGTGACTGGAGTCACTCTGCAGGGGTGAATGGAGTAGGATCCCATACAGTTCCTGCATCAGCTGTTGTCTTGGGGTGAGGTCCCAGCCCTGTCTCGGCGTGAGGTCCCAGCCACACACACACCATGTGTGACCATCACCCCTCTGTGAGCAGCCCCTGCCCAGGTGTTACTGGGCTCTTGCAGTTCAGAACTTGAGCAGCAGCCTGGGTGGAACATGCCCCACAGGAACATTAAGATGTGTCTGGGGTGTGCCGTACTCTGCTTTCATAAAATTTTAGTGAATAATCTTTGGCTTTGACAGAAATAAAATAAACCTCTATATTGGCTATAATCTGTCAAGAAGAAGGATATTTGGAGGTAAGTGTTGGCTTGGCAGAGTTGAAGCTGGTCACACAACATGTTTTATGCTGGGGACTATCTGGACTGGCTGACCTGGAGTTATTTAAGATAAAATCCTTGGGCACTGTCCAACGCTCGATGCAGCAGTGAGTTTATTCCAAGACTCCCATGCCGATACTGCCATTTTGCTGCTCAGCCTTGTCCTTGCTGAATGACATTCTGATCACTGGGCATCACACAGACTAAGCTAACACCAATTTCTGTTGTTTAGAGTGAGCAGAGACACCAAGGACCCAGCACTGAGCCTTCCAGTACCTTCCCGGAGTGCTTCCAGGCCCAGCGATGCCGAGGATCTGGGCAGGATGGGGAGTCCCCTGCTCGGGACTAGAAGACGGGAATATGGAAAACCTGCAGCAGAGGAAATGGAGCTGGAGAGCCTGAAAAAGACTGTGGATAGGATAGGAGAGACCTCCCCGTCAGTGCTGCGACGGGGGAGCTCCCCCGCACCCGACGGGAGGTTCCCCAGCCCTCTGTCTCCGACAGTGCCCAGGGGGACGAGGCTCTCGGTGGCATCGGGGCCGGGGCCCAGCTCATCGGCCGCCCTGTCCGAGTACGTGGAGGAGCTGCGGCGGCAGCGGGAAGCGGAGCGGGAGCCGGGGACCCCCGTCCTGGGGGACACCTCCCCGCTCCCCATTTACCGCACCACTGGCACCACGGCCCTGCGGCGCTGCAGGGCTGTCCCCGCAGCACAGGAGTCCCTGGGGCAGCTGGACGGGAGTCAGGCAGGGGGAGAGGAAGGGGAAGGAGCGGGCACCAGCCTCCCGCGCTCCTCCAGCCTGCGGAGCATGGCCTCGGAGCCGGCCGAGCCCTCGCCCTTCCCTGTGCTGAAAAGGGTGTCCAAGTTCGGCTCCTACGACTCCCTCCTGCAGACCCTGGACGGCTCCAGCCGCCGGCCGAGCTCTCCGGCTGCCAGGACGGAGGTGCCGGGCACGCTGCGGCCAAGCTCCTGGAGGAGCTGCCTGGAGCCATCGCTGGAGGACGTGGAGCTGGGAAAGGGCTCTGGAGGGGTCCTGAGCTCACTGTCCAGCGAGGGGCTGGGAGAGGGGAAGGAGAGTGACCCCTTCAGCTGGCGAATACCCACCCTCAACTACGAGAGGAGCACCAAGGTTGACTTCGATGATTTCCTGCCGGCCATTCGCAAATCGCGCTCCACCAGCAGCCTGGCCAGGGCCAGGAGGGACAGAAAGGACGGCCGGCCCCTGACTGTCCACTTCGAGGATGAGGCCATAGCGGGCGGTTTGGAGCCCTCTGAGACCAAGAGCACAGCCAAATGCCGTCCAGCCCCTCGGGAAGAGCCTGGGGATCTCTCTGACTCCTCATCCTCTGGCTCCCTCCTCTCCTCCCGGAGTGCCGATAGCATCAAGCGTCGGCCGCAGCTCCAGAGAGGGGATGGAGAGGGGTCCAGTGGCAAAGCCATCACCCAGGGCAGCGGGACGAGCCACCGTGCCGAGGCTGAAGGAAGGGAAGACGATGTCAGCAGCATCATGAAGAAGTACCTGGGTAAAGACTAAGGTAACTGTGCCAAGGGGCTGTTGGCCCCAAGCTGCTGCCCCTCCTCAGTGTCTCCATTGGTCTGGTGGAGTGTGTGGGGATGGGGTCCCAATGCTCCTCCCAGCATGTCACAGCATCCCAGCACGTGGGAGGCCCTGGCCTGGCTTCAGCCTCACTGGTGGGCTGGCCCATGGGGTGTGTGGCACTGGGACTGGCCCTGCCTTGCCCCCTCTTTGCCACCTTCAGAGCTGCAAGGACAAGGGCAATGGGGATGCTGGCAGTGCCCGTGCCAGCCTCAAGAGCTGGCCACAGCACCAGCTCTGAATCCATGGGGGTTTCCCAAAAATAGCATCCCCCAGTTCCCACACCATCACCCAGCAGACACAGTCCCCTGAGCCCCACAAGCCCTCACTTCTGCAGTGCCCAAACTTTTTTGAGTAATTAGAAATCAGCTTGGGCTGAACATTGGAGGTTTCCTTTCTGGAGGATGGGACTTATGCCTGGTCCAGACATAATGCCCCCGAGTTACCAACAGCCTCCAACACCCACTCATGCCATTTCTGTATTGCAACTGACACTTGGAAAATTAAGATTTATTGCTGCAATCCAGGTTTGAAAGCAAAGTCCCTAATGAATGCGCCACAACTGTAATTAAGTGTTTAAAATAGATTAGAAAAACATTTTGTAAAACCATTGCCTTTAGACTAACTTATTGGATGTCAAGCTGTGACCAAATTGACTAAGCCAACACACGAAGGGAGTGTGTGTTAATAAAACATTTCTTTCCAGGAAGCAGATTTGCATAATGCAACGTCCCACATTCTCCAGAATTTGAGTGATAAAGTGCAGCAGCTGACCCCGACACCGCAGTGATGAGGAGCCACGTTGGGCAGACGGCTTCCCTGCTCCTGGAAGGACACACTTCATGTGAACAGCAACTGCAAAGGGCTCCCCAAAGTCACAGGATGGTTTTATGAACTTTTTTGGTTTTGGACATACCATAGTTTCCTTGTGCTCCTGCTCAGTTTCCCAGTGCCTCAGCTTTGCTCAGGGCCAGCCATGGGGACAATGTACTTTCCTGTTCTCCTGCAGTTGTTTGACTCAGGAGTTGGTGCTTTTTAAAACCCAACGGCTGCAACAGATGCTGAGGATGTGCCATGGCCAGGGGAAGGCCACGCTGGGAAGAGCTGGAGGAACACCAAACCCCTCCTTTTTAACCCAGAGGTGCAGCCCAGGTGTCTCATCCCACACAGCACTACTCAAAAATCATCCCAATGGCCAAGGGATGCTCTTGGGTCTCAGTGTGACACCAGCAACAGCTTTGAAGCTCTGAAGCTTTTCAAATTCCATAGGTATGTGGAGATGGATCCATATGAGCTTCTGTGGCTCCTGCCTGTTCGGGACATCTGGGCACATCCCAGTGACATGTGAGGCAGCACTGCGGTGCGTGGGGCAGAGGGAAGCTCTGTTTGATGTCTGCTTGGTTTTTACACAATAAAATATTTGCTTCTTTGACACACAGGTCACTTCTTGTCATTCCTTTTCCTGCGGTGGGAGAGGGCCCATGGAAGTGGTGCAGAGCTGAGCCCATCCCTCTGCATGCACAAAAAGCTCATTTCTCAGCCTTCTTTCCTAGAAGAGATCCAAACTTATTCACTGCTCAGAGGTTTGGGACAAAATAGTACAGATCCATGCACCAACTTCTCTCCTCCATCAGGGATTTCTAAGTCATTTGCTAGACTGAAATTTGTGCCAGTTTGCACAATCTCTCTGGGCACTCTGAGGTGGCCGCCGGGCTGTGGCAGCTTGAAAGGCCAATTGGGCACTACTCAGCATTTTGTTTTTCCTTCAGATTCCTCACGTTTGTGTCTGATTTAAAGTGAAGCCTCGCAGCAAGCAGCGTGTCCCTTGTCAGCGATGGATGCACAGCCCGGGGCCGGGGGCTCACATCAGCACTTTGCTGGGCAGCCCGTCAGCAGTTCCTCAGCCCCAGCGGCCCTGCACGGCTGCCAGCCTGGCAGGAGGCAGCTCAGCTCAGGGTGACATTCCCTGCACTCCCAGGTGTCCCTCTTGCCATGTGTGACTCATGCAAGAAGGCAGCAAATGAAGAAATTACCTCTAATTAGTTTTAAATTGGTCTTTCTAATGATTCTGCTGTTTCTGAAACTGAAATGCAAGTGCATTTCCCTTTGCAGCAAGTCTTACTCCAAAAAAGGATTTCATAGAACCATAGAATTCTGGAATGATTTGGGTTAAAGCTCGTCTCATTCCACCCACTGCCATGGGCAGGGACACCTTCCACTAACCCAGGTTGCTCCAAGCCCTCTCCAACCTGGCCTTGGACATTTCCAGGGATGGAGCAGCCACAGATTCTCTGGGCACCTGTGCCAGGGCCTCACCAGCTTCACAGTCAAGAATTCCTTCCAAATATCCCATCTAACCCTGTCCTCTGGCAGTGGAAGGCCACTAGTCCTGTCCCTCCAGGCTTTGGTCCAAAGTCCCTCTCCAGCTCTCTTGGAACTCCTTTAGGCACTGGAAGAGACTCTAAGTTCTCCCTGGAGCCTTGTCTTCTCCAGCTTAACATCCCCAGCTTTCCCAGGCTGGGTCCAGAGCAGAGGGGGTCCAGCCCTTGGAGCATCTCCGTGGCCTCCTCTGGACTCCCTCCAGCAGCTCCACATGCTTTCTTTGCTGGGGACTCCAGAGCTGGAGGCAGCACTGCAGGGCATGCTGAGCATCATCCCCACCTTCGGCCTCTGAAGTCCAACCTACAAGTGCTGCTGGACGAGGCATCAGTTTGCAGCTCATTTTTAATGTAATCTCAGAACACAACATAAATTGCTCATTATTTGTGGCTGTAGCAAAAAGATTCCTTTGACACCAAGGCTTTGATTTGGAATTATTACAGCCGAGGGTTTACTGGAAATTAAGCTGTTCCTATTTCAACTTGCAGAAGAAAAGCAGATTTGTGTGCAATACGCTGACTTCTTTCTTTTCCTTTTGCTTTGCAGGACACAAAGGAAATTGCTCTGTCACTTGGAATGGCTGTGCACATCCTTTAATGACAAACCAGGACAAAACGATGCTTGGCCTGAAGTGTTTCAGCCTGAGTCCAGAGAATTGTTTGTCCTTGGAGCAGCTGGAGAGCAAAGCTCATGGATGGTGAGACGGAGCCATCCATCAGCACTGGCCGACAGTAAATACAGAGCGTGCATGGCGTGGGGGTGAGAGATCCTGTTCCCTGCTGCCCCCTGGAATGTCCAGGAGACAGAAAACCGATGGCTGAGTCAGCTGGGCGCAGCACCAGGCAGTTTACAGCTTGGAGTGGGAGGACAGGAGTTATTCCCTTTGCCTCTGTGTTTTAGCCACTTTCACTGGATTTCAGCACAGGAGCTTTGCCCTTTGCTGCTCTCAGGGATGGAGCCCCAAAGGAAGGAAATGTGGAGATGGCATGTGACTTTGGAGAAGGGAGAGTGCTGCTGGCCAAGGGCTGCCAGCCAGAATCCTTCACCTGAGTGCAGCTCAGAGCTGGGATCAGCCAGGAACATGAGGGTAACCCCCCTGTGTGCCTGTGCCCACAGCAGCCAGCAGCACTGTTCCTCTCTGAGGAAGGCAGACCCTGGCAAAGAGAAATGTCTCCACATCAGATGGAAAAGCACGAAGCAACAGAACTGCCAAGTTTTTAATTAGCATAATTAAAGCGTGCTCTTTTCTTCCAATGAATTTGCCCGTGGAGAGCCTTCCTCAGAGGAGCGATCTCTGTAAGAGCTGCTTCTCTGAACAATGCTCATCACTCAAGATTGAGTGTCCAGAGCTGTCCTGTAGCTCCCATGGAGCAATGTCCAGTCCCTGCTGTGGTAGGTACCAGTGCTGGAGACCCCCTGGGTTCCCCATCACCTCCCTGAACCACGACATCTTTGCAGGAGCTGCATGTAGGAGAGTCATAGAATATCTATCCTGAATTGGAAGGAACCCACAAGGGTCATCAGTCCCAGCCCTAGCCCTGCATAGGACACACCAAGAATTCCACCATGTGCCTTAGATGTTCCAATGCCCTCAGGGCAGTCAGAGCTCCATTCATTACACTTCCAAGGTTATTAGCTGGGTCTGTAAGCCTCTTTTCTAACAAATCAGCTCTTTTTCCCAGCATCTCTGTGTGGGAACACTCAGGTTTGACTCCTCTGTTCAGTGGGACGGGAAGTGCTTGGAGCACATTTCCTCTGGCACAGCAGCCAGGGCTCTCCTGCAGGCTGGTGGCTGCAGCAGCAGGATGGGGGCAAGGGACGGCTCTGCCTGCACAGGGTTCAGCTCTGCCCACGCTGACAGGATTCAATTTCACGGCAGTTGGATGCAGGGAGTTAATTCCCAATTGCTGTCATGCACAGAGCCTCTCTGCCACTTAAATATGTCCCTTCCAAAAAGGGGATATAATTGAAATTATTCTTCCTGTGGGCAGTTCAGCAGCTGTGGAAGCCTCTCCTTCTCACTATTTGCTGTTGTGACTGGGCTTGTGTCCCAGCAGCTCCAAGAGTAGCCAAGCCCATCCCCATCACAGTGACCTTCAAAAGGGCTGGAACGGGGAATTTGGTCTGTGAAGAGATGAGCCAAGTCTTTTGCATGGCATGATATAGCATGGCATAGATTGGTAGAAAATGAAAACTATCTGAATTTGTCAAAGTGGTACAGCCTTGGTCACCATCCTCCTTCCTGTCCCAATGGAGAGCAGGGATGGTGCTCCCATCTGTTCCAGAACACTAAGGATGACCCCAAATCCCTTGTTCCCACCCAGGTCTGGACCCTACCACTGCCCAGGGTGTCCTCCCTGTGCCCAGAACGCATCCTGGTGTGGGACTGTTGAGAGAAAGGCAGGATGTGCTCCCTGCCCAGCTCGTGCCTTTCTCCCCAGCTCAGAGCTGGGTGGATTCAGGGCATCTGTCAACCTGGGGCTTGGTTTTATCAGGCTGAGCTTTACCCTTACTGAAGTCCCGCTGGGATTCCTGTCTCGGTGCCAGCCAGCCCTCACCCTCCTGCTGTGCCGGTGGCCCTGCAGCTCCTGGAAAACTGGGATCCAAAGAGCAAATCAGCAGAGGATGGGACAGGGCTGCAGTGCACAAAGGAGGAGCCAAAGCTGGGATTCAGTGACATCTCCAGGATGGGATCTGTCCAGGAGACTCTGCTGCAGCAGCAGGGACAGGGCTGGCTCCACTCCGGACACTCCCATGTCCCTGGGTGGCTCCTGGTCTTTCTCTCAACTCAAAAGGTCCAGAATATGGATTATATTCATTATATGTATTTTTTTAATATATATATTTATATATTTATATATATATATATATATATATATATATATATGTATGTATGTATGTATATGTATGTATAGATATGTGTGTGTGTGTATGTATATATATATGTATGTGTATATATATGTGTATATATATGTATGCATATGTATGTCTCATATATTACATATTATATGCATTTAATATTACATATTTTGTATATATGTAACAAACTATTACATACCAATATAGCATTTGTTAGATATATATTGTATATTGATACATTTATATATTATATTGTATATTACAACGTATTGTGTTATATATCATGTGCTATGTGTTCTGTATTCAGTATTATATTTATCTAATCTATATTTATAGAGAAACTTGCTATGCCATCAAATGACATGGTGCATTAGGGAAAAAAACACTATAATTATCCTCATTCTATCTTCCCTCTACACTAAATGTACTTCTGCTTGAACTGTTATAATGGCTAATTTTTGGTTGTTATTTTAGCGTGCAGGCCCATACAGGCCTTTCCCACCTTGTATCCAGGAGATCACTTTTGTCACACACCCACTGATTGCTACCCTGGTCATTAAGCAAAATTGCCGCAAAATGAATCCAACACAATTAGATTTTACTGGACAGCCACTGTTCAATCTCAGTGATTTGTATTGTGCTAAATGATTTATATAACATGAGGACTGGGAGCAGCAGACGGGCCCTGCTCCGCTTGCCCGGGTGATGGAGAGGGAGTGGTGGCACTGCTGGGGCATTAACCTCGCACATTGGCCATGGCTTTGGGCAAAAAATGTTGGTTTTCCTCAGTTCCCAGTCAAGCTGCTGATTTGAGTGATGAATTTCACTGAATTGAAGTCCTGAAAGAACAGCGAGAGCTTAATTACAGTGAAAGGTCTTTGTGCTCGTGCAGCACATTGCAAACCAGCTGGGGAGAGGAGCTCCTATACAATAAGAACCTTCCCAGAGCACTGTGCTGGCTCTGGGGCACCTGGGGCAGAGGGAGGGTATTAAAGGAGGAAAAAACCACCCAGCAGAAGCAAATCACTGTGTCTGAGGCTCATTTGCATTCCCATTGCAGAGCTCCGGGCTGGCACTGCCACTTCAACCCACCCAGGCATCAATTCCAGCAAAACCCCCAGACTGGGGCATACTGGTGTCACTGAAAATGCTTTTCCTAAGGAATATTAATATTTTTGTCTGCTGGCCAGAGGGACCAGGGCACAACGGCCGTGCCCTGGGAAAGGGGCCCCTCTGGGGTCCCTCTGGGTCAGCTCTGACCTTGCGCCTGTCACGCTGCTGCCACTTCTTGCTGATGTGTTAAAAATAGCTCAAGGCTTGTGGGTTTTAAGACAAAGGTTTGGTACCTGTCTGTTTTAATTCCTTCCCAACAGCACAGCCTTTGTCAGCCGCCATCATACAGGATAAAACCATCCTGCTTTGCCAGAGTTTCCCAGAAATAGTGGGATTTCACTGGGAGTTTGCATACCCAGCGCTGTTCAAACACACAGAGTGCAGGACAGATCAACAGCCCTGGCAAGCCAGGACTTCTGAGGAGAGGTGGCAGTGATGGGGAGATAGGTTTGCCTTTGGGGTGCCCTGGGCAGGGGCTGGGACTCACAGCCACTCACCTGCATCAGGACATGATGGCTCAGCCAAGCAGGGGGAGTGTGGGCAGGGATCCAGGGAAACGGCTCCGTGCTGGAAACGTGAACATGTGTTTTCTGGAAAGTGCCAAGAAAGCAACATTTGGAGGTTAAGAAATGGCAGAAAACAGACAGAATTTTTTCATGTGAAATTTGGTGGAATGATGACTGTGAAGTTTCGTGGAGCACAAGCTGTGCAGCTTGGAAAGTTAATTAATATTTGCAGAGGACTTTGGGCTCCTTGGATGGAAGATGTCAGTGGCATCACCGAGATGGGTGGCTGATAACAACGCACTGCAGGCTCTGCCATGAGCCCCCTCACCCCCATGGGCAGTTTGGAGGGCAGGGGCAGGGCTGGTGGTGCAGCTCAGGTGGGTGAGGGTGCACATCCAGTACCCACCTGGAGGACTCCGTGCTCAGGTCCCTGATGGAACACAGTGACATGGCAGTGACCACTCCCTGCCCCGGGGCAGGATCAGGGGGCCCAGATTTGTACCCTTCCAACACCTTTGCATTGTGGTTTTGAGCCCAAAGTACCCTGCAAATTAAATTATTTATCCCATGAAATGTGCTTAGAACTGCAAAAGGAATTCACTTAATTGAGAGCACAGCCAGCATTTTAATAAAACTGTAAAAGAATGAAACGTGCATAAACAGAAGAAAAGTGCTTAATCTCAGCGCAATCACTTGATGTTGGTGAGAGCATTTAGCTTCCAATATAGCAAAGCAAATAATACCAAGATCCCACGAGCAAAGAGATATTTTTATCCTTTTGCACAAGCCCTTGGTTTAAATTTGACATTGTAATTGTGAATTATGGTAGTCCATTACCATAGTTACAGAAGGCTCTGACCAGGCAGTGGATCGCATTACTAATGGTGTCACAGGTTGGGTGTGGTGACAGCAATCCCTGGGGACTGTCGTGCCCTGGGTGACACTGCCGAGCTGGCATCAAAGCACGAGGCACTGTGGACACAGAATGGGTATAAGGCCAGCATGCAAAACAGCCTGTGCTTGTGTTTAAGCCACTCAGATCACACGAGATGTGACAAACCTGGTTAACAAAGGGGGATGATGACCAGAATCCCCAGGGATTTGGGGCACATTAGGAGCATTAACAGCAGCTAAAAAGCAATAACCACTTTGACTCTACAGGTCCAGGTCCTCCCACTGCTCTGGAGGGCTCAGAAAAGAGTAACAGTAGAATTTTGGGCTGGGTTTAGCTTAAATTCCTGTGCAGGATAAAGCTGTGGGAAAGGAGCTGCTTTGGCCTTTGGGATTGCACAGAACCCATGGGATGTGCTCTGACTGTGGTGCTCAGCACCTCTGAAAACCAGCATGAGCCCCTGCCCCACACCCTCCTGCACTGAGCATCCTTCCAACACCTCCACCAGCCCCCAGGCTCCCTGTGTGATGGTACAAGGCATCAAGAGGCAGTGAGTTGGAGAACCTCTCAAATCTCGGATTCAGACTCTCTGTTTAACAGCCTGGTCTCCAAAAAAAGCATTTGGATGGTGTACTGTAACCAAGGAGACTGGAAACTCAGGGAAAGGCCAGTCCTGCTTATCAGGGGCTTTTCTTCATCTCTGCCGGTGCATTGGATTGTGCTCGGCTTAATAAAGAGGTTGAAAACGCGTCGCCCTTTGCAGGGAGAGACAGCTCTTCCCGAGGCACAGATGCCTCAGCTGGCATCTGCCAATAGGAAAAATGGGCAGCTTAGAAATCCATGCAGCCAGCAGCTGGAATTCCCTGCACCCCTCCAGGCATCAAACTTACATCTGAATTGCAGAAATTACCGCGCAGTTTCCAAGCCATCACGAGCCGGCACCGCACCCAGGAAAGCTCCTCATGCCAGCTGAGGGGGTGGTCTGGGAGGCTGTGCCCACATGCTGTGCCAGAGGGACCCCTCAGCTGTGTCCAGAAGATGTGGACATAGAGATCACTGGGAGAATCCCAGTGGATGCTGCTCTGCAGCCCTCGTGGTCCCTGCTGTCCCAAACAAGGTGCTGCTCCTTCCACCTGCAGGACAGAGCATCAATATATTCCTGCCTGTTTTGGAGCTGCTCCTGGTGAGGAAAGCCATTATTTAAACATTAATTCCCTGTGTGGGCTCTCCTGCAATAAAGCAGGAGTGTGGAGGTGTTGAAGGAATTACGTTTTTATTTAATCACTGAGTAATTACAGGACCAGAGCTCTACGGAGTGACTGTGATTGACTTCCCAGCTCAGCCCCAGCTCACGAGAAGGGGCAAACTGTCTGACACCAAACACACAGGGACAACCTCACATCAGACATGGCCCCTGCAATGGTGCAGCTGCTGGAGGACTGTCAGTGTGCCATAGAAATGTGAATAAACATCTATATGCGTATATACCCAGTGTCCTGCAAGGAGAGCCCCAGCTCGGACAGGCCTTGGTTTCCAGGGTGGTTTTGCTCAGAGCTGCAGTCCCATCACCCAGAGCAGGTCCCCACAGACACAGTCACACCACTCTCCAACTCCAAATTTTGTACAGGCACCATTTTCAAAAGCAAAGGAATTGCCCAGAGGGTGGCAAGCTCAAAAGCAGAGACAGTGGCAGGACCAGTGGTCCTGGCTTCACAGGGGAGAGGGATATACTGGGAAATGCCTCTTCACCCCATTCCACAGCAGTGACTTGGATCTGGTTTTTGACTTATAATTTCCCTCAGTTTCATCAAAACACTGATTTTAAGGCAAAACTGCAAGGTCTGGGCTGACCTTTGAGAACAGGCAGTAAATCCTCCAGTCATCTATGTGCAAGTAAAGCTTCTTCTTGGAAAAAACACCCCCACTTAATCTGAAAACTTCAAGAGACTGAGAAAGCATCACTTCCCCTTGATAATTAGTTCCAGTGGTTAATTACCTCACTATTAGAAATGTCTTTTGTTCTAATTTAAATGTGTCTGGCTCCAGCTCCCAGTTGCCAGCTCCCTGATGGATTAAAGGGCCCTTTCAGTGCCTGTTGTATCCCAGGAAGGTTTTGGCACAATGGATTCAAGGCACTTCTGGATCCTGCTTTTGCTAAACCCCAGGGACCTCTCTCCCCCCTCGCCTTTCAGAGATGTTTTTCCACTCCTCAAGGAATTTTCCTACTGTTTTTATTCACTATCTCCTGTTTGTCAAACCTGTCTCTAATGAACGACAGATCCCAGACCTGCCTGGAACATTCTGTTTGGCCCCACAGGTGTGTCAGGACCGTCTCAGGCCCACAGCAACTCGCCGAAGCCCCACCACGGCTGTGCCAGGGCTGTTCACTCCAGCCTTGGAAGGCATCTCACCACACAACCCTAAGAGCACCCACTGAGCTGCTTTTTTTTTCCTACAGACTGCACATTATTTTCACACTTGATGTTTTCTGGGACGCAGCCTCCCAGTTTGTGAGCATGGCCTATATTTCCTGTCTCTAGATCACTACATCGTCTTGGATTTGATTAAACCGTATTTTTTCTTGGATGGCACTTGATTTACCGAGGAACTCGGTTCACCCTGGACCTGTGGGACACCAGAGTGCCAGCAGTCCCAGCAAACAAGGCTCTTCACCTAGCCCTTGCAGGAAAGGAACCGTGTCTGAGAGCTCGAGGTGTTTCCTAATCCCAAAGTAATGCTCCCGGCGCCGGCACCTCGGCCGTGAGCAGCTCCCGGGCGCCGCTGCCAGCACTAATAGGTTTAGCATCAGGGCCTGTGGCTTAAGCTCCTTAGTGGGAGTAATGCTGGGTTTGTGGGGAGATCAGGGCAATACTCCTGCTCAGGGATCCCCGATCCCATCCCCAGCAGCCTGGGAAACACTGGGGGAACTCCTTGCCCTGCTCAGTCGAGGCTCTCCCAGCACTGCTGGGATGGCCATCCCACCGGTACAAACCAGCATGTGAGGAGTGGCCAAAGCACCCTCCAAGGGAAGTGGGGGGGCTACAGCACAGCCCCAGAGCTCTGGCTTGGCAACCAGTCCCTGGGCAATCTCCCAGCCCCACGCTGCTGCTTCTGGGTTATTGAGCAGAAAAGGGTCATGACAGTGCCAGTGGGAGAGCTGTTGGTTCCTGGGAAATGGTTGGGAAAGCTGAGGGTGCTGCTGGTGCACTGCAGGTGGGTGGCACAGCACAGGCACCTGGCATGGCAGTGAGGAGCATCCCCATCCCGAGCCGGGCATGCGCTGGCGGCAGTTGCGGCGCACGGAGCTGGCACTCGCCCAGCCACGCTTGCAATCACGGGGCTGTGAGCCTGAGGTGTTCTCACCAATTAGATGTCACCTCTAACAATGTCTCCAGTCAGCAGCAGCATCATTCCAGCTCGGCACAGGGTGGGAGCAGGACAGATCTGTCCCAGACCGCTGACACCAGTGGGGTCCAAGGACCACCAGGTGGCCCAGGGTCAGCATTGGCACGAGCACTGCAGTCAGTCCTGCACAGTAATTAATAGAGATGGCATCACTCACCCAGTGCTGGCCTTAAGGACCCCATCCCAGGGCCATCCCTCCCTCTCAGCACAGCCCTGGGGTCACTCCCTTCATTCTCACATTACCTGGGACTTTGTATCACTGCCTGGTGAAGGGCACAGCACCAAGTCCCTGTTCGGTGGGTGGCTTTGACATCTGCGGGTGTCCATCTCCCATGGGGACAGTTCCCAGGTCAGGGGACACCACGGAGAGCTTGCTGAGATTCTTCATGGCTTGGTCGTTGCATTTTTGAAGCAGTTCTGTGCAAACACAGCAACGCTGCTGCTTCCTGGCTGGGTGACAAACAAACAGGATGAGACCACGCAACACCCACCACCACACAGGAGGATCTGTGGGGGCGTTTCTTCAGCAATGAGGAAATCTTTGGCAGGTTCTTCGAGCAAGGCAGAGCCCAGTTTCCTCCTCTGACAAGACCAGTGTGAGGCACAATGGGGACCCCTGCTCTGCATAGGAGAGTCCATAAATCATCATTGACTTGCTCAACCCTCCTCTCACCAAAGCCAGTCTGGATGTGCTCCAGGAAGGTCCTTGTAGACCTGCTCCTCCTCCTCCTCAGTGTTCCACAGCAGCATCACAAAACCATCAAGTAAATAAAGATAAAACTCTTACTCACCACTGCCCACATGAATCATTGCTGGGTCCCACAAGGGCAGCAAAGGAAAACGCTCCATTTTCCCAGGCCTCTGGAAACACACTAAAAAAAGCAATTCTGGCTGTCCCCTCACCCTTGCTCTGGGCTGTGCTGGCAGCACTGAGCTGCCAGAGCCCAGCACAGGAACCCTTTGCCAAGCAGCTGCAGCTGGCACAGAACAGAGCACGGACTGTGCTCTCGGCAGCCTTTGCTGCTTTTCTGCATCTCTTTTGCTCTGCCAAGGCAACAGGGGAACAGCAGCAGTGGGAAAGCACCGGAGACAAGGCTGGCAGAAGCGGGAAAACAGTGTGTGCAGTAGGGACGTGACCTGAACAGCATCAGCCTGGGGACCTGCCACCCTCCTGCGCTGCCCACGCAGCTGAGCTGGGCACTGGGGACTCAGGTGGCTTCAAAGCCCAGCCAAAGCCTCGCTCAGCGCCCTGAGGCAGCAGCCACAGCCCCCACACTGCAGGGAGCACGGCCCTGGGCACCTGTGGGGCTGGAATGCTGCTCCAGGACCTGCGACTGGTTACACAGGGATTAAGGGAACTGCTCCAGGAGTGAAGCACCAGGCACTGGGCAGCAGTACCACACCTTGCCAGGGGAATAGGCATCATTTGTCTGGGCTCCTGTTTGAGACCTGTGCAGGTTTTATAGCTGAGCAAATGAATAATGCCCCATGCATGGAAGTGCTCAAGGCCAGGTTGGACAGGGCTTGGAGCAACCTGGGCTAGTGGAAGGTGTCCTTGCTCATGGCAGGGGTAGAACGAGATGAGCTTTAAGGTCCCTTCCAACCCAAACCCTTCTGTGATTCCTTGGCAACAAGAGATCTTGCCACCAGTGCATCACCAGGGTGCCTCTGCCTCCCAGCCTCCACAAACATCTCTGTCCCAACTTCCAAGTGATGGCTTTAAAACCAGCCCAGTTGCAGAGCCCATCTGCCACCAGCGTGTTCTGGGCAGCAGCAGCAGCCAGCACAGAGCTCCTGCCGGGAGCAGGAGCAGTTGGAGAGACAGAGCAGCAGCATCCCCGCCGCCTCCGGCCCTGCCGACACCCCCCGCTCCTGCCGCCGCCGGGCACACGTGTTGCTGCATGACGGATGTTTGCTCTGTACCGACCCAGGAGCTGAAATAAATTGCAGCCATACAATGAAGAGGCACTTTATTGCTAAGGCATTAGGCAAAGCTAATGTAATCCGAACCGATATTGAATACAAATCCTTGGCTGTGACTCACCCTGCTATTACATTGTGTTCTGCAGAGCAGCCGCGTGCCATCAGAAAGTCAGGCTTCAGGAAAAAATAAGAAAGGAACAGGCTTTTCTTTCTGCTTGTGAAAGACAGCTGCAATGATGGCCAAATCACCCAATCGTTGCCTTAATTAATAATTATTTAGAGGCTCCTGAGATTGATTGGATCATTATGACGCCAAGTGAAGCCTGAAGAGGAAGAACTCCTGGGGGAAGATGGTGCTGATTCCATGTTCCCTTTAGCTCTGCTCACTTGCAGAGGGAGCATATCAAAGCCAAAGCAGTTCAGGAGCCCACAGAGAGGGAGAACCTGCATTTTTCCTGGGATAACTCATTCATGCAAGTGACAGGAGACTCTACAACCATCACCTGCTCCTTCTGCCTGAATTCCAACATGGGGCCAAGTCCTGTGCTGGGGCAGAGCTGCAGCGGAAGGGTAAGGGGATAAGAGACCTTATTCCTGCCAGCCCTCCTCCCTGAGACTGGAGCTGGGACCCTGTTCAGCACATTTGTTCTGCACAGGATGGTTTCAGGTGCCATGTTGGTGCCCTATGCACAGTTAACAGCCAGAACAGCACTTTGCACAGGCAGAGCATCCTTCATCTCGGGGTATGGGTGGGTTTCTGCAAGCACTGCTGAATCAAAGACCCCGAACACTCCTGCAAGGCAGATGCTATCACTGTACAGTGTTAGGTGAGACTTGGAGTCAAGCATGGCCTCCTGCTGAGTTAGGAAATCTCTGCTGCTCACCACACCTGAGGTCAATACTAATGCAGTCCTGGATCCCACAGCCAGCCTGAGACTGCAAATCCTCTCTCTAAAACAGCCAAGAGCCTGTCCCTGCTCAGAATCCCACCTTCCCTTTAACTGTTCATTTCAAAACCAAACAAACTTCTGTAAATCAAAATGTGTAATCTGGTCCCCCAAGGCCATGAGCCCCAGAGCATCCCAGACAAAAGCTGAGCAGTGCTGAAGGGCAGAGCTCATCTCCATTCAGTCCCTGTATCCCTGATTCCCTGCCAAAACCTGCATCCAGGCACCCCTGGGGACAGCCTGCTTATCCTCTACACTGCCACACAGAACCTCTTGAAGTGTGCCAAGAAAATAAACATGATCCAGGAAAGAGAAATCAAAGTACCTCCCACTCCTGTGTTGGATCATCACCCTCTTGGATTTATCCACGTTGAGAGCACATGGGGATGAACTAAGCATGAGTGTTGAGGGTAGAGATGGTTCTCCAGCACAACGAGGTGTCATTCCTTGCTACAGGCACATTTCCAGCCCCATGACATCCTTGGCTGATGCCTCCAGCCCAGTGACAGCCCCTGTGCAGCTCAGAACGCAGCAGGAGGGGTTTACAGCAGGCATTGCATGGCCCTCAGCAAAGGCAGTAAGTCATCTGCTCCTCTCCCTTGCAGTGCACCCCTGTTTAATGAGAATATTCCTCACCAGGGGTTTTGGAAGCTATCAGCATGTTCAGGGTGAAGCACAGCCTTTGGTCACAGGCATCTATCAGGGGCTGAAGGCAAAGGCAGAGGCACCGGCTGCTTCCCAGAGCAGCATTGCCCTGACCCTCTGAGCCCCTCACCTCTGGGATTTGGGGTGCAGTACCTGCCCTTTCCCACCCACAGCATGGCCAGTCCCACAAAGGCATCTGCTGCAATGCCACTATTCTTGAGGAGAGTATTGTGAGCAGAGACCACCGATCCAGACCCTGGATAGGCCCCCTCCCTGGCAAGGCCACTGCAGTGGCACAGGGAAAGGCACATGCAGCAAAGAACGGCCCTGCCTGGGTGCCGAGGCTGCTCCCTGGAAAGGTCAGGCTGGCAGAGCTCACTCTCCAGGCAAATACTCCCCAGCCCCCAGCAGTGCCAGCCCTGAGCCATCCCCCAGCTGGTTTGCTTTCCCTCTGAAAAACACGGGAAGTGGAGCAGAACTGGGAAAGTGCACAGGCAGTGGGATGAAAGGGGATGAAAGCAGATAGCAAGACCAGCAGAGACCAGAAATACCTGGAAGGCTTGAGCTTCAGAGAATTGGTCTAATATGCGAGTAAGTGCATTTTCCACAGTGCTGTGCATGGCAGGAGGACAGGCCCACCCACTGCCATCCCCACCAGGTCTAACCCTGCAGCATTCCCTCTGGGATCCCCACCTTCCCACCATGATAGCCCAGAGACACAGCTCAGCCAGGGGCTGCCAAGCTCCCTCCTTCCACCCCTCTGTGTACTAACACAGCCACACTCGACAGCTTCCTTTATCTGCTGCCAGGCTGATCATGTCTGGCTATAATTTCATGCTGTTATAAGCAATCACACTTGTAAAGCAAAAATCACGGCTGTGTTTTAAGGCAGAGAATGTGAAGGAGGCTTTTAAGTGCTGGAGGAATCCCGGCTGATGGCTCAGCCCTCCATCCCTTTGCTGTTACCGGCTTATCCCAACGCCCGGACATCCCCGCAGCCTCTCCCTCCCCCACAGCTTCTCTGCGCAGCCAGTGCCTCACAGCAAAGAATTGCTTCCTAACATTTAATCGAAACTAACCCTCCTTCAACTTAAAACAGTTTCTACTCATTCTATCACTGCATGCTCTTGTAAAAAGTCTTCCTCAGTCTTGCACCACCCTGAGTCTCCCCCACACCAGTGGTCCCTGGAAGGGACAGCCCCTGACCTTTCTAATGGCCCTCAATAACAAACCCCACTGGGAAGTAGCATTTCCAACCTGGCTGTGCCCCACAGCTGCCCCAACACCTCCTCTGTGCTGTGCTGGTGCCAAGAAAAGGGGGTCTGGTGGTGGCCACAGCCTGTCCCCACTGCCACTCACTCACAGCCCGTCTGCACCAGCCCCGGGGCCAATGCTGGTGTAGCTATGCCATCCCTCATGTACCCTGGCAGAGCAGTGCCACATCTGCTGTGGAGCAGGGGCACGGTGCCCTCTGGGCACAGCACCCACCCACAGAATGTCCCTGAACATGAGACGTGGCTCTGCTCCATCTGGACATGGGCCATGAGGGGACAGAGCTCCTCGCACTCCCCCTCACTGCCCTGGCTCCCCCTCCCTGCTGCAGGGACCGGGGCAGGAGTGTGGATGGCTCCTGCAGAGCCGGCTGTGCCTCTCACCTCGTCACACAGCCCAGCACAGACACCTTGTTAGACAGGCGGGGAATGTGCTGTGTGTTTGGGGAAGGAAACAAAACTCCTTATGGTGCTCTCCATCTGGGCTGAAAGGTTGCCTGGAAGGAAGGAAGGACAGCCAAAAGTGCAGGGCACAGTCCCAGGGTGAGAAAACCTGTCCTGCTTCCAGCTCAGTGCCCCTATAAGGCTGTGCTCCCCTTCACGTGTGCCACCATGCCCACCAGTGCTGGGAAGAGGGGGTGGGAGCCAGGGCCCTGCCAGGCAGGTACTGCAGGAGGAGGGCACAGAGCCGAGGGCAGCCAGGAAAAGGGTGGAAAGGATGTCAGGCTGCAGAGTGATGCAGCTCTTTGGCCAAGAAGGAGGGGAATGAGATCACCTCAGCTGAGCCCTCGGGGCTCCTGGGAAGGGGGAAATGTGTTTCTCTACCTGCAACTGGCCATGAGCTGGGACAGGGACAGGGCAGTCTGCAGCTCTCCTGGCAGGGACAGGCTGCAAAGGCTGCAATTTAGCTCCAAGCTGTGAGAGAGCTGTGACACCCCACCCGGGACAGACCCCATGTCCTTGATTTCCACTCTTGCATCTCTGAGGAGTCAACACTGTGGAAATGCAAAGGGAGGGTAAGGAAGAGCTGGCAACTGCTCAGGACCCTCTTGAGCTGGGTTAAGATTAGACTCAGTGATCTCAGAAGCCTTATCCAACCTAAATTTTATGGTTCTCACTCATAGGCTTTCCATGACCTCAGCCCCCCCCTTCCCTGGGGAGCACCTCCGACCCCTGGACTCCATCCCTCTGGGGCGAGCCCTGTTTTGGCAGGGCTGTGCTGCTCAGCACAGGCCACGTCTCAGGTGCGGCATTATTGATCCATCAGCATCTGGCACTGGGGCAAAAGCCTGCTGCAAAGTGTAATTAATTGATCAGTAAGTGCTCTGAGATCCCAGATGAAAGAGCCACGTAATTACCGAGTACCATCCAGTGGCACTCAGAGTAATTGCGATAACGCCTCGGGGTCAGCTCTCAGAGGCAGAATTACCTCCGTGTTTAATGTCACCCTCTGGGGACAGACAATATCCTCCCTGTGCCATATGGAAGGGACTGAAGAGTTTGGGCCTGGGAAACAAAATCCCTCTCTGCATCCCCTCTGCTGGTCCCTCTGGAGAGGCTGGAGGCAGCGGCAGAGCCATCAGGAGAGTTCAAGGTGAGGGGCTGCTCTCCAGAGTCAAAGCAGGGAGGGGACCCTTTGGCTCCCAGAGTCACTCAGGTTGGACAGAACAGCTGGACATCTCCATCAGTGACCCCATCCATCACCCACCCACCACCAAGACTGAGGGAGCCCATTGAACATCTCAGAGTTTCCAGAGGAAAGCACTGGAGCCTAAAAACTGTGATTATGAAGAAATTCAGCTCCGTGTGGGATTCTCTCACAATTCCCAGCCTTATTTTAGATTTTTACGGTCTGCCATAAAAGCAGTTATAGTAAATTATTAGACCCACATGTGAGCTATCAGGAGGTTTCTTCCAACTGAAATCCCCCAAGATGTTGTTAATTCACTGCAGTCTGATGGGCTGTGTGTCCCACGTCCCTCCAGCCCCACAACATGCTCAGGTCAGCGAGTGTGCAGGGAGCTGAGGCTGGTGCAGCACTTGTCCCCATGGGGCTTTTCCCAGGTCCATAAAACCCTTTTGGAAATCAAAATCAGTCCTCACTAAGTCATCCTAATGGCCAGGTCAGGAAGAGCAGAGCAGTATTTACTTCTGTTGCCAAACACAAAACAAAAACAGATCTCCTGGATGCTCGGGAAAGATTTACAAATGCCTGTGGTTTATTTCATTAACCCTGTGGCTGCTCAGGGAGCTCAGCAGTCCTGTCTGCAATAACATGACCTCCTTTAACCCACAACAAATGCTCCTTCCCATTTTCCCACCTCCCAGCCCTGCCCGAGCTACAGCCGGAGCAGCTCCGAGCTCTGGGGCCATCTCTGGGTGACAGGACAGGGTCAGGACCATCTCCCTGGGCCGACAGGAGCACACTCAAGTCATACAGCTGACACACAACAGCTCATTGCTTCACACAATAATTAGCTACAACTGGAAATGGTTTCTGCAAGGCTGTCACCTGGCCAGGGCCAGGGCTGGCAACTCTGACCCTGTGCCATGGAGAGGTAGGACCTCTAGGAGAGGCACAGGTGCTGCTTTGACCTGCAGGAGCTGCCACAAACAATGCCAGGTGCCTCCAGCCAGGGACATTCCCTGCCCAGACACCCACTGAGAGCCCCCACCTGCCTGCAGGCAAGGCATGGGGAATGGGCAGCAGCACCCACCAAACCAGGCATGGAGGGCCATGTTCATGCAGGGCGATTTCCTCCTGCACGGCGCGTGTTTGCAGTACATTTGCTAATCTCATGGCAGCTTGCGCTACATCTCCCACCGTGCGAACGCACACGCTGCGATGCTGAACCTCTGCCAGGACCCCACACGAGTCGCTTCCAGCCTGGCTCCTCCTCCTCCTCCTCCTCTGACTCCCTCCCACCGCCCCGAGTCACGGCTGGATCCCTGTGAAGCCCCCCAGGTGCTGCTGGCTCCGCGGCCAGGGAGGGCGGTGGGGTGGGAGCTGTGACACGGGGCCAGAGCCAGCACGGTGGTGGGGCTGGGACTGCTGCCCACCCTTACCCTTACCAACTGCTTGGAGCAATCCCCCGTGGGCAGCCATGGCTGGGTCTCACCTGGAGCACAGAGCGAAGGGACAAGCCCATCCAGGAAGAGCCGCTGGATCCCATGACCAGCTGGTGAAGCGCCAGGAACCAGCACTAGACCTTCTATCCCCTCAAGTCCGTGCTCGCAGGGTCTGAGCAGGTCCTGGGAGCCAAAGCAGCGTTACTGCAGGGGAGGCATTTATACGGCAGCACTTAGTGAGTGCCGAGAGGTTTCTCACCAGCCCCTCATCACGCTGACACACGCAGCTGCAGGAACTTTGAGCAAGCCTCCTAATTGCTCTGCAGAAGTGAAATGTTGTTATTTTGCTGAGATCTCTGGCAATGAATATTCCTGTATCCATGTGAGGTGGCTCTGCCCCAGGGGTGACCCCCAGGCCCCAGCCCAAGGCAGAGTGTGAGGGCCCCAACCACAACATGGGGACTGTGTGTTTTAGGGACTCTTCTCTTAAAACAACCACAAAATGTCCACCCAAACGCACTCGGGAGGCCGAGGGACAAGGCTGGAGGTGGAGGGACGAGGCTGGGGGCGGTTAATGGCTTTCCTCCTGCGGGAGCTGTGGAAACACTCCCAGCAAAGCACAGGCTTTGCTCCAAGCTCTTACAAGCTAATCAATGAAACATCACAGCTTGTGAGCTGGGGCAGAGCAAAGCAGCACAGTATGGATTTTATTTTTTCATGCAAAGAGCTTTAGTACAAATCCCTTTTTCCCCCTACAAAGAGAGCAACCAGCCTCTGCAGAGAAAACCAGCCCTGGGACACTGGGGAGGCCAAATGTGTGGGCTGGGAGGGGGCTGTCACCTCCCCAGCAAGGCACAGCCAGGGTTAGTGCCACTGTCCTGCTCCCTGTGTCACCCAGTTCATGAGTGCTGGTCCCTGGGTGATGCCCAAAGCAGGGTGGGTGCAGGTATGGCCCTGCTGGCTTTGCTGGATGAGCCACAGACCCCTTCATGAGTGTGCTGTGTGGGGCTGCCGCTGCCTCTGCGGTGCCATGGGGAAGCAGAGCACTGCTCCCTGCTCCAGATGCAGGAGGTTTCTCTGACCTGAGTGATACCTTCTGCTTTAGCCACCACTGAGGGATCCTCCAGTCTCTGGGACCCCCACACCCCTCTGTTTCACAGCACAGACATGAGTTAATCTAAGTGGCTGGACTGTATCTGGTTTAATAATTCAGCTGCACTGTGATCCAGGTTGTGCTGTGTGACTGCACGTCCCCACTCCCCTTACCCAGCCCTGATCTCCTGCTTGTACAGCAATCACCAGGGATTTGCTATTTACTTGCAGACTGTGACAACGTGAAGCAGTCACAGAGCTGACTGCCAGGTCTGAACAGACTCATTAATAATTCCTCCTTGTGGATGATTCCTCCTCATCTGTCTGTTCTCTGAGATCTGTCAATGAGCCAGTTCATAGCCCACTTAAGATGTGCTGCACTGATACTGCATCACGCTGATTCTGTGAGAATGGTGCCTGATGCCACATCAAATACATCACAACAACCTACGGCAGTGATCAGATACCTCCCTCCATCAAGTGTATCATCTCCACAAAAATCACAGTCAGCTGTTGGACAAAATCTGGGTCTCACAATGCCATGGTTACTGGTGCCAGTTGTAATCTGTGCTTTCTTTCTTTTCCCTTATTTCCCTATTCCTTTTGCTTCCCACCCATCATTAATGCTCCAATCTCACCAACATCTCAGGGATTATTCCCAATCAGCACCCCTGAGGGATGCTGATGGAATCAGCTCCTTTGAGACTGCTTTTATGGTTCCCATGAGGAAATTATTTGGGCCAGATGGATGAAAAATGTTTACCTGTGGTCAGTGCTGAGGACCAAAGTCTGCAGACTGCACTTAGCACACCCAGTCCTACTCCAGCCTTCCCCCAGGCCGTTCCTGGCCAGCCTGGGGTGCTGAGCACTGGAGCTGTGCCCTCCTGCCTGGGTCAGGGGACCCCAAAACACATGGAGAGGCACTGATGTGAGTGAGAAGTCAGGACGTCTTTCTGGAGACAATTAAAAGGTTATAGTAAGTGTGGAGTAATGCAACGAAATCCCTTTTTCCACAGACAGTGTTACAGCACTAAAGTCTTGCTGCACTCGGCCTCACTTCATAAAAACTCCTTGTTATTCCTCAAGGAACAATTGCCAGAGAGGACAACAGTTCTGTGCACTGCTGGATTTGTAAATGCCATTTTCTGTATCAGTGTTGGGCGTAGAGTAACCTCTCCTGCAATTTGTATGGGAAGTGATGAGTAAACATCAGCAGTGTCCTGGCAGGAAATCTGTTTCTGGAATGGATGCAGAGAATGGAGGACAAGGTAGGAAAATGTGCCTGGAGCAGGTGTTTTCCAGCAGCCAGTACTGTGTGAGAGGCAGATCTGTCCAGGGGATGGTCAGTCTAGGGGGACTGTGGAGCTCAGCTGTTGGCTGCTCCCACTGGCTTTGCCTGATGTGAATCCCTGCCTGAGCAAAATACTGAAAATCACTATGAAAGTCTTTTTAAAATGCTGGACAGTAGTGCAGCAGTGAGATATGGATATGGCAACCAGAGCAGCACTATTGCCTTGGGAGAGAGCCCAGTAGCCATGGATTAGAGTGGCTAGAAAAGCTGCAGTGCCTGGAGCTGGTGGGAGCCTCTCCGAGTGCTGCCATGAGGTGTTTTAGTTAATTAATCTCTGAATTGTGAATTATGCATAGAGGATAAAACAATGTCCTGATTTATGGCTGGGAAATTAAGGTGCCATAGGCTCAGGCAGGTGCTCCCAGGCTTCATGCCTGCTGCAGGGTGAAAGCCTTTGTTTCATGATGGGATGGCTCCCTGGGATGTGACACAGGGACTCTGAAAAGCTGTGCTGTGGCAAATGGCCCACACAGGGACATTGCATCACTGAGGGACACTGATGGGAGTGCAGAGGTGATGCTGGGAGTCGCAGATCCCAGCCCTGGCCAGGTGCTTGGCCAAGGGCAGCTCAGGGGCCAGGCCACCCAGCACCCCAGGCAGGCTGCTTGTGGGTCACTTCCTTCCTGCTCCTCAGGGACGGCACTATCTGCCATCCCTTCAGGGGATTTGTTTCCCTCAGCCCCCTCCAAACCCCAAAGGGCAATAGGGAGCCTATTTCTGAGCCATGCAAAGTCTTCTTCTGTTGACAAGGAACAAGGACTTCCCTCCTGAACGGGTCCCCAGCTGTGCCCACCGGCACTGGCTCAAAGGGACTGGATCCCAGCCTGGCCTCTGGCTCAAACCCCCCATTCAACATTGTATTTGGAAGGCAGAGCAGGGAGGCAGCCTGCTCCCAAAGCCAAAGGCTGGAGTGGCTCTGCCATCTCAGGGAGACAAAGGCCTTTTCTGCCCTGGGACAATATTGCTACTCACCAGCGATGCCCCCAGCCAGCGGAGCCTGGGGAAGGCTCCTTTCAGCTGCACTAGGGGAGACCTCAGCTTCCAAGTCTAAAGTCAAGGTTATTTTTCTGCTTCCTTCTGTCATTGAAGTCCCCACGGGCACTGTGGAGGAGGGGTGAAAGCTTCCAGAGAACGCTGTAGGGAGGAGGAGAGTCCCCTGTGTGCACAGAGGGCTTTTGGAGGCAAAAGCCTGGCACCCTGTGTGCCCTCACTGGAGCCCCACAGAGCAGCTGTACCATCCTGGGGTCCTCAACAGGATCCCCAGCATGTTTTGGGGCAGCTCACATGGGTCTGGAACCAGGAGTCATGGATGTACCCTGATGGGCTCTGTCCTCCCACCACCTCTGTCCCTGTCTCTGCCCCAGGGCTGTCCAACACCAGTCTGGGGGGCAGCAGCTGCCTGTGAGGTGCTGGGGGGCCACAGGGTCAGTCCCACCCTGCTGCAGGGCAGATGCTGCAGGATGTGGGCTGTTCCCCACAAGGCAGATGTGTTCAAGGGCTCTGAAGGTGATGCCCAGGTTGGATGCAGCTGCCAGCAGTGCTGCCACTGCCCCACGAGCACAGGGAGCTGAGAGTGGGCAGTGATCGATAGGCACAACTGCAGAGCAAACGTAGCAGCACCGGCTGCTGCATCACCGGCACGAAAATAAATGAGAGATTGATTTTCTGGGCAGTTTGGATCTCGTGGCTCTCAGAGGCTGTGACAGGCAGAGCACAGACGTGGCCAGCTCAGCGGAGCTGTCACCTCCCTGTGCTGCCGAGCACCTGTGTGAGATGGCTGGAGGCTCAGGGGCAAAGGAGCTCTGGGGGTGCTTCAGGGTCCCACTGGCAGTGCAGAGGACAGACACCAGGCATGGAACTAGGCAAGGCTGGGGACACTGGGAGGGATAAGGAAGCAGTGCCCCATGCTCTCTGCAGGACCTCCTGACTTGCTGGCATCAGCTGCATCCCAAACCACGGTGAGCAGCACTCGCCTGCTCACCAGAAAGGCACCGTCTGCCTTTAATGTCTTATCTTCAAGCTGCTCTGGCGAAGTCACATCTGACTTAATTATGGTAATTAAGATTGACATTAATACAAGATTAAAATGTGAAATTAAAATTAGCTGTGAAACTTATCTGAATTTTTAGAGCGGTTATTGATTTTCTTCACTGTTAATCAAAGGTCTGAGGTAACGGCCAATGAGCACAGCACTAATTAGAGAAATGCCCATAAAGTGGCTTCAGGAGACATTTGTCTTATTTCCTCGGAATACCTCAGGTCTCTGACCTCACAAACATGTCCAATCCTGAGAACTGCTGAGGGAGCTCGAGAGGCCACGTGTCTCCTGCTCCTGTCGGCACCGCTCCCAGTACAGAGCTGGGCTGCACACACACCGGTGGGAAGTATTTCTTGGTGCTTCACAGTCCTGCACCGCCAGGCACGGTGCTGGAAGGGCTGGTCCAGCAGGAGAGGGTTCAGCATGACAGGTTCCAGCTGCAGACAGGAGGGCCCCGGTGTTTCCAGGAGCAGTGAGAACACGGTGACCCCGGGAGCACCGAGGCTGCTGGTTCTCCCTCTGCACACATCATCGCTGTTTCTCACACTGAAATTTCACAGATCGTTAGCCCTCAGCGCTGGCTGTGAGAGGGAAATTATTCCAATCACACTGACTCTGGGGAGTGCATCCCACAGTTCACCCCATCCCACCTTCCCACATGCACTCCTGTCTCTCAGTTCACCCAAATCTCCAGCAAAGCTGTTGGAAGGACAAGAGGACTCCAGCACCTCTATGAGACCCCCCCCCGTGAGAACCATCATTCCCAGCACAGATGCCTTTCCCCAGGTATGTTGCTTTGGAGTCCTGACGTGCTGTGTCATGGGAGCTGGGCCCCCCTGCATTCCCCAAACCTGACAGAGGAGCTGAGTCTCGAGCATCACCATTCTCTCTCCAGCACTAACAACTTTTGCCACTTCGTGGGCATTCCTGCAGCACAAATACAGCATTTGGTCTCTTTTCCTGCCTGTTTCCATGGTGCTGCTGTTGTTATCTGGCCTATCTTAGGAGTTTACTACAATGCAGATGAGCACAATAAAAATCACTCAAGGAAAACTGCTAAATGAGAGACAACTTTTATCTTTAATAATGGCAGGTTGGGAGGGAAGCAGAGTTGGAGTGGAGAGAGAACAGAGCAGGCTGTGCTCACTCTGCCACAGATAGCTTTGTTCAACCAAATTAAACCTCTGAGCAGGCGAGTCCCACTTGGATATGAAAATGACAGTGTTAAATAACATGCTGTACTTCTTAGTGGTTTCTCTCTGTTTTTTATTTTGTCCTTCTCAAGCCTGCTGCCCAACAGCTCCCAGCTGGCAGAGGCTTGGAGTGACACGGGGAATGCAAATGACCCTCTGCCCACTCCCCAGCGTGCCAGGGCTGCTGCCTCTGCTCCCAGTGGCATCAGTGGAGGAAGGACCTCAGCAAAGCCCAGCAGGGAAAATGGCACCAGGATCAGTCCCTGTGTTTGGTCGATTCCTTTGCTCAATGTGTTCTGTGTGGTGGCAGTGGCAGTGACACCAGTGTGTGATGGTTGTTGCTGAGGTAACAGGATCAGTGTAATTGCTCTCCCAAAGGTGGTGGGGACTTCTCAGATGGCAGCATCAACAAAGTGGCTCTTTGGGGGAGAGTCTTGTGCTGTTTGACACTGATGCTGTGCTTTGTAACATTGTTCTGTCTGTTTGACTTGACAGGCAGAGTGGCTGGGAGGACCAGGCAGCTCTCACTGCAAAGTGATTTACAGTAAACATTTCAGGACACCATCTGGGAATTCAAGAAAGTGAAGGCTCTGTTTCTGTTGTTATCAAAGTCAGTGTAATTACACCGTGTGCTCTGATGGGCTCAGGAGGGGCCTGCTGGGAGCCCTGGGCTCAGTGCAGGGGCTGGTGGGCCGGGCAGGGCCAGGCAGGGCAGAGGGCTCCTGGGAGCCACACAACCCAGGGGCCTCCTGCAGGCAAGGAGGTTGTGGAGCTCCAGAACCAGGTGCTGAGCAGAGACTGTCTGTGTGTTGCTTCTTTTGTCACAGAACTGAGGATACTCCAGGGCTCACCCAGGGCCACACTACAGGGGTCTCTGAGCAGCGTCCATGAACTGTGAGCTCTTGTGTGCCCACAGCCCCCACCTTACCGAGCCGGGCAGGTCTCAGAGTGCAGCTTTCTCAGGCCAGGCTTTGCTGGCTGTAGCAGCAGGACCAGACCTCGGTGCACACTCCTGATCCCAAAGGGGCCATGGGGCCTGTATCAGCCTTCCCATGGCACTACTGCCCAATTTGCAGCCTGCTTTTGGGAACCCAGAGGGGAAGTAACAGGGATATGTCTGGGCTTGAGAAGGAAGGTGAGAGCAGCTTTGGGTGCTGAGGGTGGCTTTGAATGCTGTGCAGAGCTGGGATGCTGACAGGGGCTTGGGGTGCTATGGGGGCCTTGGGGAGGAAAGGCAGGGAGATCATACAAGAGGCTGGGCACAGGCAGAGCAGAAGCTGCAGAAGGCAGCACTGCCCAGGCTGGGAGGGCACTGGGGCTCTTGGAACCGGGGGGGAGCCGGAGGGCACGCAGGAAACCGCGGGGAACCGTGTGACGGAGGAGGCTGTGGAGAACCGTCCCCGGGAACCTCAGCGGGTCGGTGGGGCTGGGGCGAGAGCGGGAGGGGGGATCGCGGGCGGGGCCGGAGCGCTCTGCGCTGTGCGGGGGCCGGGGCGGCCGCCGGTGCCCTCCCCCGCCGCTCGCTCCGCTCCTCTCCGAGCCTCTCCGCTTTTATCCTCGCCTCTCCGCTTCTCTCCGCGCCGCTTCGCTCCTCTTTACTCCTCTCCGCTTTTCTCTGCTCCTCTCCGCTCGTCTCCGCGCCGCTCCGCTCCGGTCCGCCCTCCGCCGCGCCCGCGCCCCCGCGCCGGCTCCGCTCCGGCGGCAGCGCCCGCCCTCGCCCCGGCCCGGCCCCGCTCGGCTCGACGCGGCTCCGCTCCGTTCAGCTCGGCTCGACTCGGCTCGCCCACCTCGCCCCGGCGCGGAGGCTCCGCCGCGCCCGCCGCAGGATGCCGCGGCCCCGCGGGCTCTGCCTGCTCGCCCTGCTGCTGCTCGGCACCCCCGCGGCCCCGCGCCCAGGTAAGTGGGGCGGAGCGGGGCGGAGCGGGCCGGGGCTGCGGCGCTCCCCGGGGCCCGGCGCGTCCCGGCTCCGGGGAGGGGGCACCGCCCGGGGAGGGGGAATGCGGCCGGGACGGGGAGCGGGGGGTCGGACTGCGAGGGGCTGCTGGAACCGGCCGTGCTGCTACCCCCGAACGGGGACCCGCAGCTTCTGCTGCTCCCCGGGCCGGGGTGAAACTTCTGGCATTGCGGGGGAGCGCAGCGGCAGCGGCGCCGGGAGCGGCACCGGGAGCGGCACCGGGAGAGGGGCCCGGCGGGACGCGGCGCTCAGCACCGCGGGGCGGACAGCTCCCTCCGCTCCGAGAGCCGCTTTCGAACGGAGAACCGAGTGCTAACGGGGCCGCGGCTTCCCGGGAGCCGTGCCGGACCCTCTGCCGCCATCCCGCAGGGAGAGAAGCCCGATGTGTCCCCAGTCCTCTGTGTGTCCCCAGCCCCCGGTGTCCCTCCAGGTCCAGCCCCCCTGCCAGGTCCCCACTGGTGCTCCCGTCCCACCGTTTCGGGCATGCAGGGGACGGCCCTGAGGAGGTGAGTGTTTACCCGGGGGCTGCATGTTCATTCCACGTGTGTCACATTTCCATGCAGACCCGCTCCCGCTGCCGCTGCCACGATGACAGACCTAAGAATAGGCTCTGGGACGCACTCATGGGTGACTTGGCAAAGTCATCAGAAACTCGCGTGGGGCTTAAATATGATAAAAGCGGTGCCTGCACCTGATCCCTCGGCACTGCTGGAGTGCTGGGATGAGGCAGCTGGGCTTGGGTGTGCGCCCGGATGGGGTTCCCAGCGCGGATTGTTCAGTGGGAGAACGGGAGAGGCGGGTTTTTGCCAGTGCTGCAGTGTGTGCAGGGCCTGAGGCTGCCCTCCGGGGCTGATGGGGGGTTTATAGCAGAGATGACCAGCTCCTGGTGTCAGTAGTGCTGTGCGATGCTGCCTGCCCTCTTCAGTCCCTGCTCTCATGTTCAGATTGTATTAAATGACTTTGACTTTTTGGCCTTAAAGCTGGCTCTCTAGACAGGGATTGTATTACATCCCTTCTGGGCAGCACAACAGAAATGGGCGTAGAGGATGGCATTTGTCTCTCACCTGCATGGATTTGTGTTCTGCATACGGACATGCACGTATGTGTGGAGGAATCAGATCCAAAGTCCCTGCTAGTCCTGGCATCCTGTTCCAGCAGCACAGAGAGACACGCTCCTCTGGTGTGTTACACAGATACTCTGGGCCAGGTTGCTGGTGTGTTGTGCGAGTGCAGCGACAGTCCTTGAGCTCCCAAGGGGTCTGGGGGATCTGGGAAGCAAATCCAGCAAGCACAGACCCAGTGGGGGCTCACATCTCCCACACTGCCTCGTGTGCCAGAGGCAGGAGGGCTGCCCCAATCCCGCTGGGAGCATCAGCAGGCAGCCCAGCTCCCTGGGAACAGGATTTGGCACAATCTGCCATAAATCTCTGGGTAGGAGAACACAGCGTGCTGAACTCCTCTTTCCTTGGCAGACAGAGAGCTGATAAATTGTTGACCCTTTACAAGGTTTGGTGAATTATTGCTGTAAAAGCTCAACTCCTGCCTACGCAGCCTGGAGTCAGCGGCGACATGGCAGCTCTACCCGTGCCTGGGGGGGTTGTGGATCTGTGTGGAGGGGGACACAGTCAGGGCCCAGAGCAGCAAACCCTGCTGCTCTCCAGCTTGTGGGGGGGAGCAGGACCAGACCCTGCAGAGTCAGAGTGCTGTGCTCCATCTGCTGCTCTTTCAGTTCATGCTTTCAGGAAACAACCAGTTTCACATGACTTGCACCCATCGGATGCTTGGCTGGTGGCTTTTGGTGCTCTGCACTGGTGAAGCCATTTAGATCACCAGAGAGGAGGTGTGAAAGCCTCTCATCTCCTCTCAGCATCCGCTTGCACCCACCCACCGGCACAGAGCGGAACAGGCAGCACAGGCACGTCCCTCCTCAGGGACTTGTGCCAGGAGGCTCCGGGCAGCGGCGTGCAGGGAGCAGGGACATGCAGGGAGCAGGGACATGCAGGGAGCGGGGACATGCAGGGAGCGGGGACATGCAGGGAGCAGGGACATGGAGGGAGCAGGGACATGCAGGGAGCAGGGACATGCAGGGAGCAGGGATATGGAGGGAGCAGGGACGTGCAGGGAGCAGGGACATGCAGGGAGCAGGGACATGGAGGGAGCAGGGACATGGAGGGAGCAGGGACATGCAGGGAGCAGGGACATGCAGGGAGCAGGGACGTGCAGGGAGCAGGGACATGGAGGGAGCAGGGACATGGAGGGAGCAGGGACATGCAGGGAGCAGGGACATGCAGGGAG
>JAWWEV010000037.1:9652114-9690787 GCA_035583235.1 Hafferia zeledoni | reverse complement strand
CAGGGAGCAGGGGCACGCCGGGAGCAGGGGCGGGCAGGGAGCAGGGGCATAGAGGGAGCAGGGGCATGCAGGGAGCAGGGGCACGCAGGGAGCAAGGACATGCAGGGAGCAGGGGCATGCAGGGAGCAGGGGCATAGAGGGAGCAGGGGCATAGAGGGAGCACGGCCACCAACAGGGGTGTTTAGTTAGCATCGTGAAATCACGCAGAGGGCAAACACAGGGCGTGTAGGCAGATACGGGTAGAGAGGGCAGTGCTGCCTGTGCTGCCCATGTAGGCTCAGGATGGGACCGACCCCTGGCAAAGCCTGGTCACTGGGGATGGCAGGGGCATAGTCATGCCCCTGGGAGATCTAGGATTTCTAAATATACCCCGTTTAGGGTGTCCACTAGAGGTTGTGATGAGACCAACAATCCCTGCCCGAGGCTGTGGTTCCAGGAGCAGAAACGCAGCCGCGGGATGCTGAGCTTTGGGCTCCTCTGTAGCCACATCATCTGTACCTTCCTCCTCTTCTCCAAGGTGTTTGGGCACCCCAGGCTGGCTGTCACAGGGCAATGGCAAGGCCCAGAGATTCTCCTGGCTCTGTGGTGAGTGCAGCACCACGGGAGGCCGTTTGCAGGGAATCAGGTGTGTCCGGCAGGAAGGAAAACCGAGCGTGAACTCGGCAAGGGCTGCAACAAGTGCACGGTGAGCTCTCGCGGCAGCGCCCCGAGCAACGAGATAACGGCACAGAGCCAGAGATACCGGGCATGGGGCTTGGCTGATGGACGGCTGGCAGAGGCCATGGCCAATGGCTCCTCTTCCTTTTCTTCTCCTTGGCAGAAAGGATGAGGAGAGTCTGGACCAGGAGCAAATGAAATTAGTTTCCCTTAGGCTTCTGCTTCTCCCGTATTCTTGCCATTATGAAAACACAAAGAGCCGTTTTAAGTGTAGTTTTGTGGATGTCACAGTGTCACAGACGGTTCCTTCTGTACATTTTTAACTTTGTCCCTGAGGAACCTGTACCAGGATTTGGGGCTGAGGAGGCAGACTGCACTGATTCACTGAGTGTGCTTCCTTGGCACACAGAATGCCAGGCAGAGGTCTTGGAAAAGTAAACCATGTAAAAAGGGAAGTGTGGAACAAATCCAGCCCTAGGAAGTCAGACTGAGCTGGATTTGGAAGCTAATGGGTGGTAAGTCACGGATGAGGCAGAGGGATGTCAGGGCATTGCTGGACAGGTAATGTAGGCATCAGAATCAGCAGGTGTGAGTATGGCCCATCCTGCCAGCAGGCAGGGATGTTCCGTGGTCAGTGCCAAGTGCTGGGGTGCTTTATTATCCCATTTTGTACAAACACTTGTTTTTTTAATGAAATGGGCTTTGTATGATTAAATAAGATGCAGCTTTTGATGTAGACTACAAGCAGCCTCAGAAATCCTTGTATTTTCCATCCTCTGCCACTGTGATGAGTGCAGCTGCTTCCAGTGGGCTTTGGGAACAAAAACTCTGAACCAGACTAACCTTCTGTGACAATCCAAAAGTTATTCACTTGATGCGATTTTATTTTTCAAATATTTGAAAGTGGTTACTGAACAGTAAAATACACTCCAAGGAAATCCTGTTACAAAACACAGCCTCTATTTTAATTAGCATGACGAGAGCGACACGGCTGGAACTGGGGCTGCCACCAAGTGCATCTTTCAGGAGCTCAGAGATGTCTATAGGAAACACTGCGTGAGCACTGGCTTTCCAATTTTCCAGTCCATCAGGATGAATTTACACTCTTGTCAGGGGTATGAAATTGCTGAATTCAGTGCTAAGAGTTCTGTGTCTTTAACCACCTGACTTGCCAGGCACAGGGTGCTCTGTAAGATGGGGAAGTGTCTGTTCCTGCTCCAGTCCTAGGGATCCACAGCTCTGTGGGGGTCCCCCACCGGATGTGTAGGGGGGCACTGGCACTCTGACAGCACCCAGCCCCCTGATCCTGTCAAAACTTGAGTTGGGTGAGCACCAGGGTGAAGCACACCAGTGTGGAGCCTGAGAGCCATGGGCAGTACCTGGCCATGCCTTCCATTTGTGGGGCAGCATAGGGGACCAAAGTCAAGAGAAACCTTGGGGTGCCAGCCACAGGGTTGTGGGGATGGAGACACACCATCCCCCAAGTTGGTGCCCCTCAAAACAGGCAGCAAAGGACAGAGTGAGGGAAGGCTCGGGGGGCTGTGCAGGGTGAGGGAGGGTTTGGTGTCACTGGCTCAGGTTGTTGCCCTTCAGCTGCTGCTCGTAGCTGAATTCTGCCCTTCCCAGTGCCCTTCCCCAAAAGTCCTTCTTCACAGGATCACTTTTTCTGCCAAAGCACAGGTGAGCGAGGCTGCATTGGTGGCATGCAGGGAGCAGATCTGTGTGGTGCAGATGCCTCAGCAGCTCTCACTGCAGCCCCAGTCCAGTGCAGTGTCAGGTAACTCAGCCTGCCTGAGCCAGGAGAAGGGAAAGGGAAAGGCTTTGCAGCTGGAGCCATTCCTGCTGAGGTGCTCAGGGGAGGAAGGTGTCCTTCATTCCAGGGACAGGCTGCCAGTTCCTGGCTGTCTGTCTCCTTTCACAGCTTGTTAATGGACAAGCTGTTAAGGATGTTCTCACTGCGTCCCCTGGGTCTGGTCCCCCTCCATCCACATCCTGCTCTATCCACATCCTGCTCTACCTATGGATAAAAATACCTGCAAAATGGAAACGGCAGCCAGAGAGAGGAGTGAGAACATGTGAGAGGAAGAGCCCTGCAGATACCAAGGTCAGTGAAGGAGGAGGTGCTGCAGGTGCCCATGGTGCAGCCCGTGGTGAGGCAGCTGTGCCCCTGCAGACTGTGGGGATCCACAGGGGAGCAGAGATCCACCTGCAGCCCATGGAGGACCCCACACCAGAGCAGGGGGATGCCCAAAGGAGAGTGTGACCACGTGGGAAGCCCAGGCTGGAGCAGGTTTGCTGGCAGGACTTGTGACCCCAGGACTTGGGACCTGAACTGGAGCAGCCTGTTCCTGAAGAGATGACCCTCTGAAAGAGATCCATGGTGGAGCAGTTCCTGAAGGACTTCGGCCTGTGAACTCCTACACTGGGCAGTTCATTGAGGACTGTTTCCCATGAAAAGAACCCCAGCACTGTCTCCCATGGGAGGGTGGAGCAGCTTTGGTGGGCACCCAGCATCCCTCCACATCTGCAGGGTCACCTGCACTGCTGAGAGGGTGAAGAAGGGCAATAAATGAACTTCCAATGCTTGCAGTGACCCCCTTGTCACTCAGCATGGCTGTGTCTGACTTCATCTGTAAGGATTTCCAAAATCAGAGGAGATCTACAGAGCTGGGCAGCTGGAGGAGCAACCAGAGCCTGGGGCTGAAGGGGCAAAGCTGGGAGCAAGGGAGACTCATTTTCCATCCTGGAGAGTTACATGTTGTGGATTTCCATCAGAGTCCCTGGCATTGGTTTATAACTAAACACAAGCCTTGGTTGTCTCTGGCTTGGATCTCCATCTGTGAACCCTGTGCTCGGGGATGCCTGAGCAGCCATGGCCAGTGCCTGTGTCTTGGTAAATCTTAGAGTGCCCTGGCAGCCCTGGGACCCCCAAAAAAGGGGGGTGTCAGGAGGGAACAGCCAGGAGCTATAAACATGGGGCTGCAGCTGGCAGGGAGCTCCTCCAGTGCTTTTGAGAAGACACTACTCCTTGCCCAGTGTCTGCCTTAGATGACACAGATGTGGGATAACGAGCCCTCTGAAGTGTGTTGCTGGGAGTTTGTGTCACACCACGCTGCTGGGAGTTTGTGTCACACCACGCTGCTGGGAGTTTGTGTCACGCTGTCACAGCTGTGGGAGCTGCACTGAGCCGTAACTCAGGGATCCAGCCGAGTGTCCTGGGCCTGGCTCTAGCCAGAGCCTGTGGGGAGCAAACAGAGGCACCCAGATCCAGCCACAGGGGTGGGGATGGTGGCAGCCCCCTGGCACAGGAATCCTTGCTGCAGTGCTCTGTCCCATGGTGTTGGGGGGCTCAGGGCTGTGGGTACATGGGGGTAACACTGTTCCCAACCAGGGAGCCCCCTTGTTTGGGGGGAACAGTGTTCCTGAGGTGCTGAGGAGCTGCTTTCCCTTCTGTTCCCACTTTTTGCTTGCTAGAGCTCCTGTTGGTGGTGCAGCTGCAGCTGGCAGGCACCCAGAGCACAGCCTCGACTCAGCTATCTCTTTTTTACTCCTTTTTCCTCCTTTTCCTTTCCCTGGGAAGAGGCCAGGAGAGCAGCTGACCAACCCTGAGGCTGGCTGAGCCTGGAGCTTTCCTGATGCAAAGTGAGGAGGCTCTGCCTGGATTCCCAGGTCTGCAGTGTTAAGTACAGGGTTATCTAGACCTTTCTCCCTTTTTCCAACCCCAGGATCCCATTCCTGCAGTAGATGTTCAACCCCTAGAGAGCCCGGCAGACTGGCCCAGGGGCTTGGCTCTCTGTCCCTCTGTAGGGGTAGGACACAGCTTTGGCACCCCAGGAGAGATGGCTGCAGCAGGAAGGTGCGAGGAGACCTCATGGCAGCGAATTCCAAGCTGCTGGCATTGAGGAGGGATCTCATGAGCAGCCTGGCCACTCAGCCTGGCTTCGAGGGCATGGTTCCATGTGCAGAGCTTTAGTGTGGGAAGGAAATTTGGTGCCAAATGCAAAGGCATCCAAAAAGTGAAGCACGACAGAAGGGATAACCGTGGGGTGGATCCCGGAGCAGCGTCATCTGCTCGGCAAGGAGGATTCTCACGTCTCGGTCTGTCTCGCTGTCCTGCACAGCCACGTGGGATGTGCCAGGGGCAGAGGGGCCAGGAGTGCCCTTGGGAGGGCGGCTCTGCAGGGTGACCCCAGGGAAGGGACAGCAAACTTGGTCCCTGGGGCTGCCAGGGGACACTTGGGGACATGCTCCAGCCCATGGCCAAGGGAGCCACTGCAGGGACCTGGCACAGTGGGCACCAGTGGGCACGGGAATAATGGGCGAGTGAGGGAATGTTCTGGAAACCGGTCAATTCAGGGCAAATTCAGAGCTAGTCAGAACAGCTGAAAATATTTAAAATTCAAGAGAGAATCTCCATCTGACTTTTTAGGGTGGATTAATGGAGCATGGCAACATTTTGTGGATGAGATGCTTCATCTCGGGTAGAGTGGTGGCTGGGGGACAATACTGAGGACATCACTTCTGATGTCCCCTCTGCCATCCTGCATCTCTTCCATGGTGATGGGGCTGCGCAGTGATCTGCAGGAACAGGGCTTGCATCTCCTGATGCTGATTTAAATGCAATTTCAGTAAAATACCAGGCTACTCCTGACAGTCCTGAACTTCCATTTGCAGAGATGCAAAGTCTCTAAATTGACAGACCACTCTGGTATGAGCCCTAAGAGCTCCCAGTGCTCCCAGTACACCAGCAGGAACTCTGCAGACACAGCTTAGGAAAGTCCTCTTGGACACATCCAATGGCCCAAGAGCATCCTGAGAGACCTTGGAGTACTCCAAACACTGTTGGGGTTGATCAGCTCTGGTGCAGAGGGGAAAGATCCTGGGACAACACTGCCCAAAGCAGCCACACACTGCAAAGCCACCCCAAAGTCTGGGGCCCCAAGACAAGGAAAAACTCCTTCCCAGGGCACACAGCCCCCACCAGAAAGCATCTCCCTCTGCTCCTTATCATCCATCCATATTACCCACGCAGCAGTTTTTAAATTGCTTCTGGACACTATATTTACATAAATATGTGAGCCAATGAGGTCTAAAACCCTGGTGAGCTCTAAATGGTGAATTAGGTTTTTGGAAAGAGGATTTTATCAATTTACTGTGAGTGCAAATCAACAGAGCAAAATTTACAAACCCATCAAAAAGCGAGGTGACAGTTTGGAATTAATCCTCTGCCCCAGGCACACAATGTACCTCCACAAACATCTCCCAGCATAAATATATTTGAGAAATAGCGCAGGGAAACGTAACTCCTGGTGCGTGTGCACGCTGGCGGCAGCGGGAGATGAATGGAGCGAATGTCAGCTGGAAGGTGCTGCCGCCTCCTGCTTTATTTTTATCCAAGACTCAGTCCCCAGCCTGCGCTGAGATATTGCAGTTTGTCTTTGTGCCAGAATTTCCCTCAAAGAAAATTACCCCAATAGTCTCTCTTCCTCATCCATTCCATTCTTCTTCTTTTTTTTTTTAATAATTAAATTTAATTCCCCCACACCATCGCCCCCTGGCCACCCCACCTCGCTGCTCGGAGCAGCCCTGCAGGCAGCATGTCCTGGGGGACAAGGGTCTGCATCCCCCCAGGATCAGAGAGGGTGAGACACGGCTGTGGCTTTGGGACAATAACTGGGACTGTTGGGGCCATTTGTTGCTGACAGGTGCAGGGCCAGGGCTTTCCCTGGGGCATGGGGATGCCCATGGTCCTCTCCTGGGGGAAGCCGAGCTCTCTGGCACCTGCTGGGCTACGGTGCTGGTTCTTCCATAAGCACGGACAACTTTCCATGTCCAGACCCAGTGCGATGTCCTAAAAGGCACGAACATCCCCATTCCTACTTTTCCTGGGCCCTGGGAGCTGCAGCTCCCCCAGCGGGCTCGGTGCTCGCCGCCTGGTGAGGGGCTGGTGAGGGGCTGGTGCTGCTCTCCTCTCCCCGAGGGGTTCAGAGCTGCCACGGAGATGAAATCAGTGAAAAGCAATATCAAGTAAAAGCCAAACTTTTCAAGCTTTCTAATCACAACTAGAAAGGCTCCTTTTCAGCTTTTGTTTCCAGCTCACAGAGGAGCCCGTGGCTGCCAGCAGCGAGATTGCTGGCTTTGTTGTGGAGATGACTGTGAAGGGCACAGGCTGTGTTCCCATTTAGGAATGCATTGAGGCTTTCTTGGAATTCATTAGGAAAGGTAGGGAGGGCAGGGTGCAGCAAAACACGAGTCCTTGCAGCTGCAGCTGCTCCCCAGGGGCAGAGCTTTGCAGTTTCCCCACTGCCAAATATCTTTTACAACATCTAAATTTGAAAAGGGTTCCATTCCTCTAGCTGGGGTTTATCAGGAGCCTGCAAGGAAAGGGAAGCTGGTTCCCCAGCACCCCTGAGCTGGTGCTTCCAGGCAGGACCCCCACCCCTGCCCCCTTGGAGCCATCTGATGGGGCTGAATGGCTCTACTAGAGCTCAGCGTGGAACCCTGGAATGGTTTGGGTTGGAAGGGACCTTAAAGATTGTCTCATTCCACGCCCTGCCTTGGGTAGGGACACCTTCCACTTGACCAGGTTGCTCCAAGCAAGTTCTACCTGGCCTGGGACACTTCCATGGATGGGGCAGCCACCGCTTCTCTGGGCAACCTGTGCCAGGGCCTGCCCACCCTCACAGCCAAGAATTCCTTCCCAATATCCCATCTAACCCTGCCCTCTGGCAGTGGGAAGCCATTTTCCCTTGTCCTGTCCCTCCAGGTCCTTGTCTAAAGTCCCTCTCCAGCTCTCCTGGAGCCCCTTTAGGCACTGGAAAGGCTCTAAGCTCTCCCCAGATGCTTTGTCTTCCCCAGGATGAACATCTGCAGCTCTCCTAGCCTGGCTCCAGAGCAGAGGGGCTCCAGTCCAGCATCCACTGGTGGTGGGATGAGGCCCAGGGTGGTTGTGACTGGTTGTCCTCGTGGGCACATTGTCACCCAAGGGCACGAACTGAATTGATTCATAGCAACATCTCCTGGAGTGGCTCAGGGATCCTGTCAAACCTTCATGGGTTAGGGCTGTATTTTTCCACATTTCCAGTCCACATGCATCAAACTGGTTTCAGGAGCAAAGTCTTTCTTAAATTATACAGCATTGAGTCCTTGATCAAAACAAGAAGCCTGAGGGAGTGGCAGAGGCAGGAACCTGCCTAAAGTCAGGGCTACGAGCCCAGAGTCAGACTCACCTCTGAAACAGGGGTTCCCCTGTGGAAGTTCCTTTCTCAGCCCCCAGAACCATCCCCAGCTACAAGCCAGACCTTTCTCTCATGGAAAACCCACATTTTAAGTTTATGTTGAACCTTGTGCTGCTCCTCCTGCTCCCATGAACTCAGCTGTTGTTTATCACCAACAAACAGCCCCAGCCCGTGGCCGCCCACCTCCAGCTGCTGCTCCAGGCTACACCACACCGTGGGGGTTCCTGCCCAGCACCTGGCACAGGATGTGACCGTCACTCAGGGTGATGCCCAGGGAGGTGCTGAGCAGTTTGCAAGGGGCAGTCAGGGAGATCTAAGCTCTGGCAGCCCTTCCTCCCCGGGGGGCCATCCCCACACAGGGACAGCCCAGGACTCTTCAGCCTGAGCCCTGAGCATTCAACATTGCATGTCAAAACAGCAATGCCTAAAACCAGATTTATGTCTTAGATGTGCCTCTTTTAATCATACTACACTGCTATCAAAAAGACATTCAAAATTATGGTTACCCTGTGGGAACGTAAACAATAGCAGGAGTGAAAAACCCTCAGTCAAGGCTGGTGACACAGGGACTTCTATAATTCAGCTGATTCTTTACCCACTGGGAAGAAGAGTTGGGTCTTTTCTTGCCACCTTTCCCCTTCACCTGGGTGTGCCAAAGACAGTATCAGCAGGAAACATGCCCAGACACCAAAGATATGACACACAAGTTCTACAGGAGTACCCGAGGAACATCTGACAGCCTCTCTCCACAGGCTGATGCAAACATCAAAGCTCTCTGGAGCAATGCAGCTCCCTGAGCCAGAGTGGCACTTCCCAGCATGGTACTGCTGGTGTCACATGGTGCCAAAGCTGCTTTGATGGGAGTAGGAAAGCTGGAAAACCAAAGAGCTGCCCACTAGGAAGTGTGATGCTCTGCAGCAGGTCTGGGCTCTCCCCAGCACACCCATCCTGAACCAGAGCTGGAAGCAAAGTGAGCCTTCAGAGCTGGCATTTAAGGGCTTTCTTGTTTAACTCAACCCACCTGTAGTTAATGAACAACCAGGCTGTCAGCTGAATGTGGGGGGTTTTTGATTTTTCTATTTATGGAATTTTTGGGGTAGAGGAGGGTAGTATTGCCCAGTTCCTTACAAGGGAGATGTTTCCATGGCCCTGTCAGCATCCTTGTAGTTGTTCCCAAGGTGGAACAGCGGAGGGAGGGGCAACAAATCTCTGTGGGCTCATGAGAAGGTGGCACAACCCCACACGGGGCAGGTGCCCTGATGCAGGTGGGGAGTTGCCTACAGGGAGTGGGAAAGGCAGAGACAGCTCCTGCTGCTGGCCACAGTCCAGCTGGAGGACTGAGTCCTCTTTGCTTGTTCATGACAGGCTTTCAGCCTTCTGTTTCTCCATTTTAGGGAATCCAGGGATTTCCTGGGTGCTGGTGCTGCCCTGGCAGCAGCACTGGGTGCAAAGGATGGAGTGTCCTGCACCTCATCAGGCTCATTAGCTGGGCACAGCCATCACCACCCCAGCAGTCCTGGACAAAGCACCCAACCGCTTTGTTCCTGATGTACTTGCACCCCCCAAAAGCTTATCATTATCCTTTCTGATATAATTAAGATCAGTCAAACAGAATAACAGAGCAGAGGTCAAGGAAGGCTGTTACTCCCTCAGGGAACAAGGGGCTCCTTTTGTCAGAAATACCAGGGAACCAGCTTAATTGTTCTAAATTTTAGAAACTTTGAATGTGCTTTATAATTGCATGTTCTCCTGCACTGGAGAGGGAGGAGGGACCTGGGAGAGTCTTTGGATGGGAGCTCCCACACTGCAGACACTGTGCCCCAAGCCCTGGGGGCTGCTGCTCTGGAGCACCAGACCTGAATCAGCTTTTAACCCCCAGCAAAACCTGGTTTTCAGGATTCGATGGGTCATGTCACCCATACTGGGCTGGAGGAGACTCTGCCCTGTGCCTGCCCAGTAATTGCTGTGGGTGCCCATGGATGAGGAAGGATGCAGAGGTTGCTGGAGCCAGGCAGGGGATGCAGCAGGGTTGGGAGCTGCACCCAGCCCCAAGAGTGAAGCTGCTGCTTGCCATGCAGGAGCACCGTGCTCCTTTGCTGATGTCCTGATGGCTAATGAAAATAAATTTGCTATCTGTATTAATTAAAATAAAGTGCAGCAGCTCGTCATGAGGCTCCGTGGGAGAAGTTGTACATGGGTTATCATCAGCCAGCACAGCATCGTGCAGCAATGGAATTAGTTCTGCCAGGCCATCTTTAAAACACAAATCACTGATGGCTGATACAGCTAACAATTAATTATATAAAAACCATTGTCACTGGAAACGAGGTGATGGCTGAGGAGTGGCAGCAGCAGCCAGTACCCTGCAGGGATGGACCTGGAGTGGGTTGGGTGGTCCCAGCACCTGGGGCAGGGCAGGGGGCTGAAGCCCGTGCCAGCCCCAAACTGCTGCTCTGCCCCCCAGAACAACTCCAGTTCTAGAGAGAAAATGTTAAAAAAAGTTAAAAACTGAATATCATGCAAATCTTACCTGAAAAGGGATTCGTTTCTGAGGGAGTAGGGCAGTGCAGAGGCACATCCCTGGCATGGAGAGGCTGGACACTGGGCACATGACAGGGACTGTGGTTCCCACACAGATCTGTGCAGTGGGATGTGCCCATGGGCACAGGGAGCTGCTCTGCTGCCAAACCCCAAATTGTCCTGACATAATGAGGATCTGGCAGTGAAGTGCAGGTTATTGCTTTTTTAGGAGCAAAACACAAAGTAATGGAGAGAGTGCCTGGCCGACAACCTGCGTTAGAGCCAGGCTGGATGGGGCCTGGGGCAACCTGGGAGAGTGAAAAGTGTCCCTGCCCATGGCAGGGGGTGGGACTGGATGAGCTCGAAGGGCCCTCCCAGCCCAAACCATTCTGTGGTTCTGTGATCACACCTGCTGGCCCTGCTCCAGGCTGTGAGACACTGTTTGGGAGCTGGGCACATCCCATCCCTCTGCCATGCCATGCAGTTCCCAGCTCTGCCTGCTCTGGGGGCACACGGGGCCAGCTGTGGGGTGGAAAGGGGATCAGGGAGCTCCCGGCTGGGCCCCATTTCCTGCCAGCCTTGACAGCACAGCCCGTGCCCATAATCGATGGAGCCCAATAACTGCAATAACCACAACCATCAGTAACCCTCCCCCCTCCCTGCCTTCCTGATTGCCAGCAGCAGGGCTGTTCACCAGCTGTCAGGAGTCATTAGGCACCAGAGCTGCATCATTTCAGAGCACTGCAACAGGGTCTTTTCAAGGGCACTAGCCAGCACTGGGCAGCACTGGGCAGCACTGGAGCAGCACTGGGCAGCACTGGGGCAGCACTGGTTCCTGCATGGTTCCTGCATGGCCTCAATGAACAGAAAATGCAAAGAAAAGCATTTTCACCCCCCTCCAAGAGCAACTCCTTGGGACGAGGCAAACTGTGCCCATCAGCAGGACACACTGACTCCTGTGCCTGGCCTGGAGACTGAGACACATCCTGGGGAACCAGGAATCCCCAGCTCTGTCCCCAGTCTCACCCCGAGCAGCTCCAGCTCAGGCACCTCTCCCCTGTGCATAGTGTGATCCCAGGTGCTGCATCTCTGTGTCGGGAACAGCCCAGCTGAGTTCATGGGGAGAGCAGAAAGCACCATGTGCCCTGTGCCAGATGTCACTTGTGCCAGATGTCACCTGGGCCACCCTCATTGCTCTGAGGCACCTCTGCACCACAGAAAGGAGGCCAGGACCTGGTGAGCTTCAAATCCTGCCTTGAGATGCCCCACAACACCTTTTGGGGTACCCCTGCAAAAATCCACAGAGGAGAAGTAAGCAGGGGCAGCAACAGTGCCAACCATGTCCTGCCCTGCTGCTACAGGGGAGGCAGTGATGCACCCCGAGGTGCTGCCAGTGTCTGCTGCTCTCTCAGGAGCCTGGACTGGAGCCACACCATGATTCCTGTTACATCCTGTGAAAGAAATACCAAGAGCTGCCAAACAGGCTGAGCAGAGGCAGCTGAGCTCTCCCCCGTCGCTGCAGGAGCTGTGCCGTGAGCTCGGGCAGGAGTCGAACCCTGGGGCTGCCCCAGGGTGGGCAGTGCCAGGCAGTGGTGCTGTGCTGGTCCCCTGCATCTCTAATGGCACGCTGACATCTCATATCTCCAGTTCTGGAGAGGAAATCAAATCAAACCAAACCATGAACACACTGCAGACAGGTAGAACAACAGAGGAGGTTTTGAATAGTCAGTTTTTCCATGGATGTGACTGCCTGGGAGTGAGTCCATGAATGATTTATAGCCAGGCAGAGAAACAGTCTGATTATAATCAGACTAAACTTTAGAGCTGTGTATCCAGTAATTGCTTTCCAGTGTCTCCACAAGCAGGGAGTTTGGCTGAACCCACTGGATTAGAACTCATGCCATTCTGGGGTGTCCAGTGGGTGACTGGGCTGTTCTCCCTGACCTGGCATATGCTTGGCCAAGGCAGGGTGGGCAGGGCCATGAGTGTAGTCCCCACAGTCCCACAGAACCACTGGCTGGCATGGCAAGGGGTACTCCTTGGAGCTTGGGGACATCAGTGTGTCAGGGAAAGGAGCTGTCAGGGGCAAAGCCCTTCTGGCTGGGGCATTCTGACCTCCCCAGCCTGCCCCGGGGCCAGATGGCAGGAGCTGCCATGGTGCTCTGGTCAGGGCTGAAGGCACAGAGGGGTCCCAGCTCACTCCCTTTGGGCAACGTCCTGCCCACAGCAGGGTTGCTGAAACCTGGGCTGCATCCCTGCCAGGGTTCCTGCATCCCTGCTGGGGCTCCTGCATCCCTGTCAGTGCTCTTGCACCCTTGTCAGGGCTTCTACATCACTTCTGGGTCCCCTCCATCACCCAAGAGGCAGTGCCAGGACAGAGCACTCCCACCAACACCCTGGCTCATGCAGCATTGGCACCAAGAGGCACTGGCATGGCAGGGGCACAGTTGGGCAGAGCTGAGGTGGGCAGGAACCCTCAAGAACCCCCAGGAATCCCCAGGAGCCCCCATGGTGTCACAGCACGAGTGGAGCACAAGCTGCTTTCTCAGGACTGACCTGCTCCCAAAGAGTTAATCCCAGCACTCACTTCTCCAGATCTGCTCCACTACGTCTTAACAGTGATGGGAGATTAATTATTTTAGCTGCAGAGAGCTGACTAGAACGGGGGTTTGTAGCTAAATATACTCTCTCTTTAGGAACCCATTTAATTCTATGCCCTGATGTAGACAGTTGAGCTGGATGATTGGTGGAGAAAGGAACTTCTCTTCTCCCTCTTCAATTTGTACCCTGAAAAGCTGCCAAAATACTCAATTTCCTCACTCCAGGAGGGCCTTGAGGAGCTCAGGAGAGTCACAGGATGGATCTGCCTCTGCTCCTTCATCCCTGTGACTTCCTCATCCCTAAAATTGCTCAAGGCCAGGTTGGACAGGGCTTGGGGCAACCTGGTCTAGTGGGAGGTGTCCCTGCCCATGGCAGGGGGTGGGACTGGATACCTTTTAAGGTCTCTTCCAACCCAAACCATTCTGGGACTCTTTGATCCCTCTGACAAACCCCTCCAGAGGGGGGACACCCTTGGGGATGCAGCAGCAGAGGTTGGGGAGAGCAGGGGCACGGCAGTTCCCCCTGCCCTGGGGTGTCCATATCTGGTGCTGGATGTGGTAATCCTGGGGGTACATCTGGCCAAGGTGGAGTTTTGGCACTGAGGATTTAGCAGGAAGGCTCGAAAGCTCAGTGGGAAACTTCCTATTTGCACCTAGTGAGGCTCAGCTTCCAAAAAATTTAATTCCTGTTTAAACCCATTGGGTTAATTCCTTTCAGCCAGGTCTGTCTGCCTGTGACAAGGCACAGACCTGCCTTTCTTACACTTGGTACCACAAAAGTCTGTGCTAAACTCAAACCAATCCCTGCATCACAGTTCCACTCCATAATGGCTTTGTCACCCTGCCCTCTGGTTCCCAGCAGTCCATGTATCATTCCTGGACTATCAGGATAATTCCTCCTCCATGGGCTGGGGAAGCAGAGGGATACAGCCAGCAACAGTCAGCATGCAATGGGTCCGATCACTTCCACACTGCACAGCTCTGGATTCCTCTGTAATTGGATGAGCCTCTTTAATTCCTCTTCCTCATTAGCTGCTGCTGCTTCTCCTTCTGCATCCCTTCGGGAAGGAGCTGAGCAATTCTCAACATGAGCTGGGTTCATCCCTGGGGGTTTGAGGGTCTGCCAGGGCTGCTCCTTACTGGGTGTGATGCAGAGGTGAGGGGTGCCAGGGCTGGGGCATCCTGGGGACACACAGGAGAAAGAGCAGGTCCCCCCAAAGCCACAGGTGCCTCCGTGGAGCTGGTGTGGCCCAAACAAATGCCCAAGAGTCAAAGTCTCATTGATTCCAGCTCTATGAAGCAGCACTGGGGAGGAAAATTCATTTTCCTCATAGCTTGGAGAGATGTGCAATTTCCCAGTACCTTTCAGGCTGCTGTGGATCGTTAGAGCAGTTTTGAGCTTCTTGGAACAGGTGGAGGGGAGAGGTTTGCAAGTTTAATTCCCATATTCCTGGTGCTGTCCTAGCTCCTAACAGAGTCAGCCAGGCACAAGCTGCATGGATTCACCAGTCAGGCACAGACAGGATCGATTTGCCACTAAAACAGGTTTTTAGGAGTGTTTTGTTGTTGGAATATTGCCCACCACCTGCAGCAGTCCCTGCTGAATTCCCTGCTCCCACCTGGGACCAGGAACTCACTGCCCTGTGACCCGTCCTGGGGGCTCTTCCATCCAACTCAGCCCAGCACTGAGACCAAGCGTGGGTGTGGGCATCTGCTGTCCTCCAGGACCATGTCCCAGCCCCATGACCTCTGCTGGTCCATGAACCTCTTGCCATGAGCAGTTGGTGAACTGCCTCTCTTCCATCCCTGGAAGTGCTCAAGGTCAGGATGGATGGGGCTTGGAACAACCTGGTCTAGGGAAAGTGTTTCTGCTCATGGCAGGGCAGTGGATGAGATGATGTTTAAGGTTCCTTCCAACTCAAACCGTTCCAGGATTCAGTGATTCCATGATTCTCTTCTCCTTGTTGCCTTTCCTGACAGAGGCGGATTTGCCACTTGGTGCAGGAGCTGCAGCCAAGTGGGCAGCAGGGAGGAGAGCCTGGTCCTTCCTGGCCATGGCTCCTCAGGCTGGGCACCACTGCCAACATCCTCACCCAGTAATGAGGGGTTTCCATGGCAACCTTATTTGAGCATCGAGAGTGACACAGATGTAAATTTTAAAATGAAATATTCAGACCAGTCCTATGAGCATAAATAAACCTCTGCACATGGGCAATTTAACAGCATTTTAAAGCAGATTGGAAACTCCCCAGGGTCACCAGAGTCTCTGTGGCATTGGGAAATTCATGGGAATGGAATGAAATGCATCCTGACCCCATCCTGTCCCAGAAATCCCAGTGCTCTGCCACATCCCAGCCAGAGCCCAGAGCAGGATCAATCTGCAGAGAAAGGTGCTGGTTCACCTGCACTGTAGAGGGTGTGGCACACGGGGACAGAGTGGAAATGGCATCCAGGTGCTCCCTGGAATGGGAGCCAAATCCTTCCCGAAGTTTCTTGACCTCTGCTGCAGTCTCCTCTTCAGGAAAGGCTGGACATCTTTCTTCTTCTGAATTATCTTCCATTAGTTGCTCCGTGGGACAGTCCATGTTTTCCTGGTGTGCAGGACCAAGCACTGGAGTCTTGGAGGTCCCGGCCCCTCCAGGCTGTCATCATCCCTGCCAGGCAGGACCCAGGGACAGGCAGCACTCCTGCGTCCTTGTGCCACATCGGAGAACCACTTTCTGTTTTCTCTGACTGCAATGGAAATGTTTGTCAGAGCTGCATCCGCAGTCCTGCCGCTCCTGCCTTGCCGGGGGCAGAGTCGCCTTTGCGAGGAGAGCGAGGGGAGCGAGGGGAGCGAGGAAGCGGCTCCGACCCTCGCGGTGCCGCGGGCAGCCCCTGCTCCGGCTGCGCTTCGCGACGCTCCCACGGGGATGACTCACCCGGATAGGATTGCTACGGCTTTATTTGCTTACAGGGTGAACCGGCAGGATGCTCTTGAGGAAAACTTTTTTATTTTGCCATTGGAAAAACTTAATTTGCTGAAACTGTAACTGCAGGAAAACGTGGGCTTCACATCTCCTGCTTGGAGGCAGGCGGCGAGCGAGGCTGCATCCGGCTGCGGGGACATTTGGAAATCGAAAGGCTGGTTCCGTTAAGGTTTTTCTGCTCTTCAAGATTCAAGGCAAAAATCTTTTAAAATCTGCAAATGAACCAAAACATTTCCAATCCATCACAGCCGAGTGTTTGGATGGACACAACCTGCTTTTTCTGAGATCCTCACTTCCCACCCAAACTCTGTTTTCCTCACCGAGGGTGACACTTGTGCTGCACGTGCTGAAGGTCAGCGTGGGCAGAAGCGGGAGAGCAGGAGATGCCCAGGGTGCTGCCGCCCCTTCCTACCCAGCAGACCCCACTGACACGGGGCTGCACCAGGGACCGCCCTCAACAACCCTCCTCTGTCCTTGTTCTGAGCCAGCCCTGTATGAACTCACCCCCCTGGTGGCAGCACCTGCCAACCCTCCTTCATCGACCGAGTGGGAGTTGGGAATTCTGGGGGTTGAGCCTGCATGCAGAGGCTGGGATGCTGGAGGGTGAGGGATCAGTCCTGGGCGGGGTGCTGGGGGTGCAGGATCAATCCCAGCTCTCCATGAGGGCTCACATGAGACACCCGCAGCAGCTCCAGGCAGGATTAGCTGGGCCCAGCACCCATCAATCCGCCTGAGCCCATCACACAGGGACAGTACTGGGCTGAACACCACCATTAACAGCATCTGGATAAGCTTTATCCATTTCTGTTATAATCAGACTCTAAACCCTCCTGGACAGTGACTCCTGAGCTCGGGCAGTCCTGCTGCCATCCCCAGCAGCCACAGAGCGTGTGCTCGTTGTATGACAGCGATACCATCAGCATTAGTAACGGGAGCCCACGATACAGCTACTCGTGGTGTAGCTCTTTTGGGAGCACAGTGGTGAAATGAGGCCTTTGTGATTATTCCAGCATCCTTTTATCAGGCATTTGCAGCTCCCTAATTCCTCTAAGCCCCTCTGGCTGAGGTATCTCAGCAATCAGGCTCGCCTGGAGCTCTCCACGCACAGCAGCCCTGGAGCAGCACATGTGTGTCTGCCACAGCTGCCCACTGGACACAGTCCAGTCTCCCTGGCTGGGATTCCTGGGATCTTGGGCACCCTCTTGCACGGGGATGAAATCTGGGACTCCCACGTGTGGTTGGTGCCCTGCAAGCACACGGGTCAGTGCTGGGTCTGGGTGAGAGGAGACGTTCTGGGGACCCTTGCCCTGCCATCCCTCCTGTCCGGCTGCCTCTCCAGAGCCCTGGGCCATCACCCCAGACCTGGCACAGGGCTGTGTCCTGCTGGCAGCTTCCACAGCACTCGGCACCCACATCCCACCAGGGAGCCAGTGCTTCCAACGTGGCTAAGTATAAACGGCGGGGGAGCGCGGCTGGTTGGAGACGCCCTCCCTGGAGCTGAGCTTCCTTCTGCGGTGTCTGCACGCCGGTATCCAGGCAGATCCCAGAATAGACCTGAAGATAAGCTGTCATTTTGCATTAAGGTCACTTGTGCTCCAAACTGTCCTGGATGTGTCTGCCCCATCCTGCAGGAGCAGCCGCCCATGCTCAGGCTGCTGTGCAGAGCTGCTGGGGAAGAAGGGGCTGTGGGGCCACCACAGAGGCTTCCATGGGTTTGGAGAAGCCCTTCCAGTCCTGAAACACCTGCAGACAGCTCCTGATCAAGACACAAAATAAACTTCTTGTTCATCTCCATAGCATTTATTTCCTCCAGAGATGGTTTAGCAGATTAGATCAAGGTCAAGATCCCTTTCACCAGAGCAGTGTCTCTGGATTGATCCCTTGTGCAGAACAGAATGGATTCTGGCAGCCTGGAAGAGTCCTGCTTGGCCTGCCCCAGCCCAGCATCCCATGGAGCCAGGCCATCTCTCACCAAGATCACTCTGTGGGGCTTGGAGGTGGGAGAATGGATGTGTGAGTTCAGATCGGCATTAAAAGACTTTCCAAAGCCCACCCTGATGAATATCAAATGTGGAAACCCACTGCAATCCTTCCTGAAGGGTGTGGGTACTCAGTTCTGCCTCCCGAGATGGGCTCTGGGCAGGAGTGAGCGGGCAGGGGGCCGTGCTGGGGCTGTGGGGGCTGTGGGGGCTGTGGGGCAGCTCTAGGGCAGTTGGAGTTGGGGAGGGAGCAGGTCTGGCAGCCTGGGGATGTGCTGGAGCACAGCTCAGGTTTGGGGGTGGTGATGCAATCTGCAGCTGAGATCATTAATCACTTCCCTTTCTGGTAATGTGGAATAAGCCCATATTAATCCTTGATGCCAGAGCCCTTGTGTTTCCTCCTCCCTGATCCAGCCTGGCTTCATTCCTCCTTCTCCACATCCCTGGAATGCACATTTGCCCTTTACAAACTGAAGCATGTTCAGTGTCTCATTAAGGAGTCACTTTACAGAGTGTTTTATTTCATGCTTTGTTAAGGAGAGAATTGGGTAAATGCATCCTGGCAAAGGATCTAATAAGGAATTATTCAACTTCCCAAAAGCATAAAATATGGTTTAATGGCAAAACCCATTAAGAATTAGGGTTCACATGACAAATAACCCAGGGATGGTGGTTTGATGTTTCTGGGAACATGCTGGCCTTAAGGACCTGTGATCCTGCAGGAACACTCTGACTGTCCCCCTGTGACCTGGTTGCCCACCACGTTCCACCATGTCCCACCAGCCAGCGATCCACCTCTCCTCACCTCCCAGGGCTGTCCTGCCACCTCCCTCTCTGAGAGCCCCATCTTCTCCCATCATGGAGAAACCCTTTGGCTGCAGAGCACTAAACCAATGAGCTGAGCTGTGGAACACAAGCACCAACTGCCCATCCCAGGCTCCAGCTGGGTCAGGAAGCCAAAAGTCCATGAGAGCCCTGCAAAACTTCTTGGTGAAGGAGAATTGACACTGGCACTGCCCTGGGCACCAATTCTCCTCCATTGCCCCATGGCAGGATGTGCATCAGCCCATGTCAGGATGCCCATGGAGGTCAGGATCAGTCCAGGGTAGGATGGAAAAGGAGGCAGAGACAGCCAGAACAAAGTGGAGGTTGCAGTCTCCTGGGTCTTACTCCCATCAGCAAGTGTGGGGACACCAAGGCACCAGAACCCCCACACCCACACAAGGACAGGAATCCTGCATTTGGGGGGCTCAAACCCTCCCAGAGGAGCTGAGGGGACTGGAATTATGGTCTTTAAGTACTGTGCATTAAGCACTTTCTGTGGCAACTGCTGTTTCCATGGAAAGCTTTTGACTGGCTCTCAGAGCTCTTTGCAGCATCTCCCAAAGATCACCCCTTATTTCACCCCATGGCCCACAGCCCTGACACCCCACTGGTGGTGGACAAATCTATATTTAAGCAATTATCCCCTGGCTGGAGCAGTGCTGGGTGGCTTTGGTCACTTGCCCTTTCCTGTGCATCCCACAGGTTGGGTTGGGTTGGGTTTGCCCAACGCTGTGGGTGCCTAAGGGGTCTCTGCCAAGGCTTGTGTTGTGCTGTGGAAACCAGTGGCTCCTTCTCTGGAAGACCAGCAGTTGTTCCTTCAGCCACAGTTTCCCAGGGGACTGATTCCATGCCAGCAGCACAGTTATAATTTCATGCCCAGACTTGTCCAAGTCCCACTTTTTCCTGTTTTTTTGCAGACAGTGGATCAGGGGCAGCGCTGGTCCCTGTCAGCCCAGACCCTCTCACTGCCGATGAGCTGGTGGACAAGATGGTTGGTGGGGCCGCGAAGTTTGGACATGACACAGGTCTGGCTGGTGGAGTTGAGGATTTTGGGCATGCCACGGGTTCAGAAGGTGGAGCTGGGCAGCTGGGACATGCCACTGCCCTCAACCTGCTGCCAGCCATGGAGGATGGTGCTGAGCCAGCAGCGGAGGAGACAACAGTGCTAGTGCAGAGCCATGTCCTGCCAACAGCCACCACGGCCTCCAACACTGACCCAAAACAAACTTCCCCTGTTAAGAAAAAGCCACCAACTCTAAAGCAAACAAATATGGGAAGAAAGCACCCGAGGCTCAAGCCCACCCTGGCAGGGCCCCCCGGCACTGCCTCCCCAGCCAGCCCACTGCACTCTGGGCTCCCCACCACTGCCCAAGATCGGCGAGTGTCAGCAGAGGGCACGGAGCAGAGCACCCCCGGGCTGCCCTGGGGGCACCAGGCCACCACCAGCCGCCCCACGCTGCAGATCTCCTCATCCACTCTGCCACCAGCCCTGCCTCAGCCCTTCCCTGGCAGCACGGGCGGTGCTGGTGAGGTTCCCACCGTGCCTCCCAACGGTGACACCGTTATCTCAACAAATAGCGCTGAGAGAGACGGGCACGGCTCTGCATCGGAGGAGAGCCAGGAAACCACCACGTCCACCATCATCACCACCACTGTCACCACCACGGAGCCCACCCCAGGTAAGCTGAGCTGCCAGAGCACAGGACAGGGATGCGGCAGCTGATGGCGAGCAGGTCTGTGTTTAGGCAGCCCCCCCAAACCAGGACACAACCTGGGCTGATGGGGCTGCCTAAAATCTTGATGCTCAGAGGGTGGAGCACCTCTCCTGTGGGAAAAGGCTGGAGGAGTTGGGGGTGTTCAGACTGGAAAAGAGAAGGCTCCAGTGAGACTGCAGAGTCCTTCCAGTGCCTAAAGGGGCTCCAAGAGTGCTGGAGGGGAACTTTGGACAAGGTCCTGGAGAGATAGGATGAAGGGGAATGGCTTCCCACTCACGGAGGGCAGGGTTAGATGGGATATTGGGAAGGAATTCTTAGCTGTGAGGGTGGTGAGGCCCTGGCACAGGTTGCCCAGAGAAGCTGTGGCTGCCCCATCCCTGGAAGTGTTCCAGGCCAGGTTTGACAGTCTTTGGAGCAACCTGATCCAGTGGAAGGTGTCCCTGCCCAAGGCAGGGGGTGGAACTGGATGAGCTTTAAGGTCCCTCCCAACCCAACCCATGCCATGACTCAATGATTCAGTGGGTTCAGCTGATGGAGCAGGGACTGGGTGATGGGTTTTGGGGTGCAGGAGAGAGCTGCCAGCTGCCCATCCCTTGGTGATTGCTGCTGTGTGTTGCTCCAGTCCTCTGCAGCATGAGCTTCCATGACCCTGAGGGCTACATCGACTCCACTGACTACCCCCCGCTGCCCCTGCACGGGTACCTGCAGTGCACCTACAACATCACTGTCTACACGGGCTACGGCGTTGAGCTCCAGGTGAGATGGCACTGGTGGGGGATCCCCACACTGCTCACAGCAGCAAATGGTGCAAGGCACCCACAGCCTTGGGCACCACTGCCCCGGGCACCTGCACTTGCTAAAATAACCCTTCCCAGGCGAAAAAGTAGATTTTTCTTAGGTCTTGTAATAAACAAACTGTACAAGGGATCTGGTACATCTTAAATGTCAGTGATGATCAAACTGTTTAAATGTCACACAATTAATTTAACAAGGAGGCACTGGCAGGCAGTTTGCTGAAAAGGCACTTGGTTTGGTGAGAAGAACACCAGTCCCCTGTCCCCTCCATGCCCCAGCCTGCTGGGAGGGGTGTGGGTGTCCCTGATGGGTGCAGGAAGCCCCAAGGCAGCAGGATGGGCAGCCCAGGTGCCCAGTGCAGCTAATGCAGGTACTCTCCATGTGCCCTCCCACCAGAGTGGTGGGGTCTCCCTAGGCTGATGTGCTCCATCAGCTCTCCCCAAAAGGAGCACCCCTCAGCCTGGTGAGGCTGGGACCAGGGCAGGGGCTGCAACACATTTCAAACACTCTCCAGGCCAAACAAGTCCAGAGTCTTCATGCCCTGGCATTTAATCCTGTCTTCTTCCATTCTGCCCATGTCACCATGTGCATCCAATTAACATCCATTAACTTTTAATCTATGTAATTAAGAATGTGCATTAAAAGGAGCGGGATTTCCAGTGGGGTTGCCCCCCTGTCCTGGTGGATACACTCTGGGGCTGGCCCTGGCCCCTGGGGCACGATGCCACGGTGACCACCAGCCCCAGCCCGGAGGTTGTCCCAGGAGTGGGGCAGTGGTGACAGCACAGGGTGAGCACGGGGGTGTCTAAGCATGTCAGACACTTGTCTATGGCAGTAACTGTCTCCCCAGACCCACAGGGGGCTGAAGACAGGCTGCTCTGCTGCAATTTGCCCTCTGTCCATAATCCATCAGGTGACACCACTCCTGACCTTGCTCTGTTGTGAGCCAAGGCTTTAATGGAGCATAAAATTAGCCTCTCCACCCCCCAAGCTTTGCATTTCCCTTAGTTGATGCTTCTGAGCATTTCAGACAAATTAAATCACAACAGCAGGTCCGAGCTGGCAGTGTGGCCTCGTCTGCATCTGGGCAGTGCCCTGAGCCCCCTGGCCACAGCACTGTGGGCTCTGTGGGCTCCGAGGTGGGTTCCATCGGGCAGGTGCTGGGTAATGCAGTGCAGCCTCGCCAGCTGTGGGAGAGCCTGGTAGTGGCAAGAATGCCTGTGGCATTCCAGCTCTGCCTGAAATTGCTCCTGAAGACACTGGAGCCATTCAGGAGGCTACAGGGACCCTCTACTTCCACCCCTCCCACCCTTTGGGTTAAGATCCTCGCTCACTGAAGTGGAAATCTGCCTTTGGACATGAGTGGGCACAAAGCCTGAATGTCAGGAATGATACTGGGAAAGGCTGTTGGCAAATTTGATGGGTGCTGGAGCTGCCCCAGTCTGTGTGAGAGCTCAGGATCCCCTGCTCAGGAACGTACCAGCATCCCCCCGCATCCCTCACAGCATCCCAGGGAGAGCTGTGCCCCTGCCTATCCCTGTGCCAGCCGGGCTGTGCCATGGCAGCCCTGGGAGCAGCCAGCTCTCCAAATGCTTTGTGAAATTATATTTATTTTTAAAATTCTTGAATCTTCTTGGCAGGAAATAGAATTTCCCTAAAGAGGTTTTCTAGTGAGTGAGTGAGGCTGGCAGCCTGACTCGAGGTTCCCTCCTGCCTTCCCAACAGGCTCTGGAGGAGCTGACATCAGTGCAGGCTTTGATTAAAGTGAGAACTTGTCCTCCCAGCCCCTGGCAGGAGCTCGCACGTATGGTCCCTCTTGCAGCGGCTGACGGTCCCTGGCACGAGGCCACTGCATTGTCTGGACCCGCTGGTTACTCTGGGCTCCTCTGAGGATGCCAGCCTGGTGCTGGCACAGGGAATGGCATGTGACATTCACAGTGACACCCAGCTCTGGGCTCCTCCAGCCTGGGTTTACTGGAGGAGATGCTGCTGGTGGGGTCAAGCAGTGTAGTGTGTGTTCAATGGCACCCAGCAGTGCTCCTCAGCTGCCTCCCTTCCCCAGAGCTCTGCCTGCTCCTGCCGCTCCCTTGAGGCCCCTTCCCAGGGCAGAGCTGCTCCAGTGGCACCCCTGAATGCTTCCCTTCCCAATTTCCTGGAGTGACTTGGCTCGGCATAGTGTGCGTGATGCCATCATCACCAGAGGGACCCAGCTGGGGAGCAGGTTTGACTGTGAGGGATTTCAGAACAAAATGTGCTAGAAATATCCTGGGAACATCTTTGCAGGGATTCAGACCCAGATGGGGAAGCAAAACTCTACTGCAGTGGGAGCTGAGGGGAAGTCGTTAGCAGGGAGCCCACTGAGCTTCCCTGGATCCTGTGTTCCAAATAACTCATCCCAAATAGCACTTCATTCTATTTATTAATAATTAGATCTGAGCCATCCCTCCAGATGCAGTGTGTGCAGACTGTGCTGGGAAGCCACATTTTTGGGACAAACCCTGGAGAAGAAGGAATGACCCAGGGCAGGTTGGGGGCTGGGGTTGCACTGGGTCCATGTTTCTGATGTTTTTCCCTGCCAGGCCCCAGCATCCTGCTGCAAAACAAGGCAAAATCAGCTCCTCTTAGATTAATCACGGGCTGGGGGGACCCAGGCACACTCTGACCCAACATGGGGGTGCTCAGTCCAGTCCCACAGCAGGGACCAGGTTTTTCCAGGGATTTTTCTTCAGGACAGGTAGAGAGTTACTCTGGGGGATTGGAGCAGTTTCTCTCAAGGAAATCTCCCTTCTCCCAGCAGAAGGGCAGGGGATGTCAAGGGTCATGGGGGGATCTGTGCAGTGCCAATGGACTGTGGAGCTCGGCACAGCCCACCTCGTGTGCCAGGGGGAGGTGGCACAGTGGTGACAACAGCCACCAATCCCTCCAGTCACAACATCGTCGGAGCACTTGCAATCAGGGGCTGGGCTGGGTGCTAAATATAGAGCCCTGGGCTCACACACTTAAGGAAACAAACGATCTGATGAGCATCTTTCTGCTGAAATATGAGCCCATTTATTAAGCTAAATGGACGTGAAATGTAAATGTGAGGTTACAGCTCAGCTATTTCCAAATAATAATTAGAGGCTTTCGGGACTACTCATTAGATGCACTTGCCGTGTGACTCCCCATCCACTCCCTCAGCTCAGTGGGGTGAGGGAGCCTGGGGAGGATTCCCAGTGTGTGGAGTGGATGGGGAGCATCAAACCCTGTGGAAGTGGCTGGTTTGGCTGCAGCCCAGGCCATAGCCATGCTCTGGTGACTCAAGATACAGCTCTGCTCCCAGGGGTGGTGTGATTGAAGTCAGGACCTCCCTCATGGTACCCCTCCATTTTTCTCCTGGCTAACCCTCACACCCCTCCCCACCTGTCCAAATCCTTGGCTCCAGCAGGGAGAAGATGTGGGTCAGCTCATACTGCTCAGGAGCATCCGGCTTGGAAGAGCATCTCTAGCTGCCTGCACCTGCTGTCCCAGGGAGGGAGGAGGGCTCAGCAGTCATGGGGGTCCCTCGGGCAGGGCACAGGCTGCTCCATCACCCCAGGACAAGCAGCTCCTGTCTGCAGTGGGACCCTGTGCTGGTGCAGTGCTCTGTGGGCACTGTGTGTCCAGAGCTGGGATGTGACCCCTCACCTGGAACCCTGCTGGGACCCCCACTCCTCCCTGCAGCTCACAGCTCTCTGCTCCCTCCCAGGTGAAGAGTGTGAACCTGTCAGATGGGGAGGTGCTGTCCATCCGCGGGGTGGACGGCGATGCCCTGGTGGTCCTGGCCAACCAGACCCTGCTGGTGGAGGGCCAGGTGATCCGCAGCCCCACCAACACCATCTCCGTCTACTTCCGCACCTTCCAGGACGAGGTGGTGGGGACCTTCCAGCTCCACTATCAGGGTGGGTGTCTCCCTGACGTGGGTAGGGGTGGGATGGGGCTCAGTCCCACCAGGCTGCAGGGCTGGGAGGGTGGTGGGCTCTGCCCCCACAGACTAGCTGGGCTCCTGTCCCACCACCTGCCTGTGCTCAGAGCATCAGCTGGGGTGGTCAAAGTGTTGTTCCCAGAGCAGAGGGTTCAATGTGCCCTGATGTCCTCGCCCCCAGTGCTGGCTGTGCCTTTCACACCTGCCTTGCCCTGTTTCTGTCTCTGTGCAGCAGCTCTTCCCACACTCACTCACACTGAGAGTCTATTTTTTACCTCAAAGAGCTGTAAAAAATAAAGGAGTTCAAGCCAATTATTTTTAAAATAGAAACTGGGTCTGGGCAAGAGCAGCAACAGGTGGGGAAGCAGCAGTGCAGGGAGTTGGCACCTGGCAGTTAGGTCTGCCTGTGACGTGTGGGGACATCCAGCATGTCCCCACACTCACTCCCCTGTGGAGTGTCTGGGAGCAGATGAGCCCCAGGCTCCAAGTGTGTGTGCTTGTTCCAGTGTTTATGCTGAGCTGCAACTTCCCACGGAGACCTGACTTCGGGGACGTCACTGTGATGGATTTGCACTCGGGTGGAGTTGCTCACTTCCACTGCCACCTGGGCTATGAGCTGCAGGGCCCGCGGGTGCTGACGTGCATCAACGCGTCGCGGCCGCACTGGAGCAGCCCCGAGCCCATCTGCTCAGGTACTGCCTATCCTCGGGGCTGAGGGGCACGGGGGGCCACGAAGGAAAAAAGTGGTCCCTTTCTTTGGGCCATGAGCTGAACGAGGTCCTGAGAGAGGGTGAGAGCAATGCCCAGCTCTGCACACAGTGCAGCCTGAGGTTGGTTGGGCAGTGATAGCAAAATCTGTCCTCTCATCAGCAGGGAAGGGAAAGGAAATGACAGATTTTATGTGTATGTGTGAGTATATACGTGTATTTATGAGTATAAATATGTGTAGATAGAGCAAGGCCAAGCCAGGCAAGAGGTTTGTGCAGTAGGAACTGGAGAGAGCCGGGCAGGTGCCAGCAGAGGGGCTCATCCCCGGGCTGTGGGGGGTACAGATGCCTCTGTCCCCTTTGCTCTGCCCATCCCAGTGGGGCTGTGCTCTGTTCTGGCAGCTCCCTGTGGTGGGACGGTCCACAATGCCACCATCGGCCGTGTCCTGTCACCCAGCTACACTGGGAACCAGTCCAGCAGCATGTACTGCGTGTGGGCCATCGGGGCACCCCCGGGACAGAAGCTGCACCTGCACTTCGAGAAGCTCTTGCTGACTGAGAAGGACAGGTGAGGCTCCAGGAGCCACCTGGGGGCTGCTGGTGGTTGTGAGGTCTGTGGTGGTGAAGTCTGTCATTTCCCTGCACCCTTTGGACTGGGGGGAGCTTTTCTGGATGCCAAATGTAGAATCATAGAATAATGAAATTGTTTGCATTGGAATAGCTCTCTAAGATCATCAAATCCAATCACTCCCCCAGCACTGCCAAGGCCACCACTAAACTGTGTCCCCAAGTGCCACATCTCCACAGCTTTTAAATCCCTTCAGGGATGGTGACTCCACCACTGCACTGGGCACCACTGCCGGGACTGGGCAAGGCTTTTGGCCCTGATATCCAGCCTAAACTTCTCCTGGTACAACTTGAGGCACAAGTTCCTTCTGTCCTGTCCTTTGTTCCCTGGGAGTAGAGCCCGACCCCCACCTGGCTCCACCCACCTGTATGGGAGTTGTAGAGAGCAAAAAGGTCCCCCCTGAGCCTCCTTTTCTCCAGGCTGAGCCCCCTCAGCTCCCTCAGCTGCTCCTCATCAGACTTGCACTCCAGACCCTTCCCCAGCTCTATTCCCTTCTCTGGACATGCTCCAGCTCCTCGATGTTTTTCTTGCCATGAGAGACCCAAAATACACCAAAGCTGGGAAGTTCTCAGCCGGTCCCAGCTCCTCCACCTCAGACCTCCTGAGGCTGGTGGGACACAGGAACTGCTGTCCCACATAGCATGCCATGTCGTCCCGTGCAGGATGGTGGTGTACAGCGGGGACACCAACCAGTCTGCTGTGCTCTACGACTCTCTGCGTGCAGACAGCGTGCCCTTCGAGGGGGTGATCAGCGACGGCTCCTCCATAAGGATCGACTTCCTCGCAGAGGAACCTGCGGCTGCCACAGCTTTCAACATCCGCTTCGAAGGTGATGTGTCCTCACTGCAGTGCCTGGGGACAGTGCCCAGGCTCAGCTCAGCCAGCACAGCCACCCTCGGGTCACCCCAGCAGTTACACATGGCTGTAGGATGGGTCTCAGCTCCCTGCAGCACTGGCAGGCCTGGTGCTTCCCTGTGCCATTCTGCCTGTGTCACTGTGGGCACACAGGGTGGTCTGAAACACATGGGTGCTGGAGGAGCTTTGTGGAATATGTTTGTCTAGGAATAAATAGGGAAAGAAATAGTGAAATGGCATTTTCTCCAGCAGGAAGGCTTGTTAGTGAGCTGATTGTCCATGGGACATGTCTCCTGCGCAGGGGGTGCCATGTCCGGGATGGGGCGCCTCCAAACCTGAGCTGGAAAGGCTGTTGGTGTCACAGGAATCACACAGCCCATGGTGACTGTCACAACCAGTTGCCCAACGTGTCCCCTTTCCTCAGACCCCACAGTGTGACATACTGTGCACCGAGCACATGCCAGTGGCAGGGATGGGGCTGTCCTGACTCCCACTTACCCATCTGCCATCCTCTGGATCTGGCTCCTTCAGGGACAGCCCTGGCAGCTAATATGGCTTTGCTCAGTTGTCATTTAAGCAGATCCCACTGGAGGATGATTCCCATGGGAGACCTGTGCCCCTGAGCAGGCTCAGTAACACTCAGTAATTCCAGGGTAAATGGCTCAGCAAACTCAGTGACCAGCAGTGCCACGAGCACATCCCTGGTGTGATACACCACAGGAGTAGGGTTTGGTTAAACACAGCTCAGGACAGATAAATTGTTTTTAATCCTAATTGGCTGTAAAACATGCCATGGAAGAGGCTGACCATGCACGGTGGGGATGCAGGGGTTGGTTTCTGGCTGGGGACAGTGGCAGAGCCCTGGGCTTACCCAGTGATCCCCCAGAGCAGAGAGAAGCTCCATGTCCCTTTGGCTAACAGGGCTTCTCTTCCAGCCTTCGAGCGGGGCCACTGCTACGAGCCCTACATCCAGAATGGGAACTTCACCACCTCTGACCCCACCTACAACCTGGGCACCACTGTGGAGTTCACCTGTGACCCTGGGCACTCCCTGGAGCAGGGCCCTGCTGTCATCGAGTGCATCAACATGCGGGACCCGTACTGGAACGACACGGAGCCGCTGTGCCGAGGTTGGTGCCCACGCTGCGGGCAATGCCAGCGGGGTGGGTGAGCAGCCCTGGGACCCCGCTGAGCCCTGCCCACCTCCTGCTCCTACAGCCACATGTGGGGGAGAGCTGACTGCCGTGGCTGGGGTCATCCTGTCCCCCAATTGGCCGGAGCCCTACGCGGAGGGGGAGGATTGCATCTGGAGGATCCACGTGGGTGAGGAGAAGAGGCTCTTCCTGGACATCCAGCTGTGAGTAGCCTGGAATCTCAGTATGTGTCTCTGCCCCAACAGTGCTCAGCCCACTTTGCTGCAGTAACCTGCTCCCCTTGCCCCAGTGATCTGCCTGGGGGCATCCATGAGCTGGAAACAGTGTAATGTTCAGGCTGAATGTGAAATACAGGCACTAAGGGAGCAGAGCCACCCAGCAAGCTCAGGCATGGGCTGAACATTCCAGGGTCAGAGGGGAACAGGATCCAATGCCAGGTTGGGAGCCCTTGGCATGGTAATGCTGCCTCTGCAGAGGGAGTCTCCTTTGATGCTGTTTTGGGTTTACAGGAGAGGGACATGTTTCAAGTAGAGGCTTAGAGTTATAAAGATTTTAAAGCTTTCTGTAAAATCTCAGGTTGAATATCCCAGCTCACCTCTCTCAGCTCTGTGGGTGCTTGGGCTGAGCAGAACTGGAGGCCAAGCGATTTGAAATCATCAGACATAAATGTCACTGAGAAGATCATGTTTGACAGAAAGCAGAGATTTACTACAAATGTCAGCTTGCCATGGGGATTAGCTGGGTTGCTTCCAAGAACATTCCTAATGAAACGTTTGGGTATTGGCTCAGCAACCTCCTGTGGGGCCAGGAGCATCCTGGTGCTCTCCCCTGGCCCTCTCCTGTCCGTGCAGAAGGGGAGCACGGGGTGTCCCTGCTCCAGTCCCTCCTATACCACCCAGCAGTAAAGCGCTGGTTTCGGCTGTGCTCCCAGTACCGGTGCCAGCTGTGCTCCCAGCGTCGAGGAGCCTTGCTGGGATGCGGACACGGCAGGACAGCGAGGCGGGAAGGGAGTGTCAGTGCCCTTGATGTGATCCGTTCAGCCAGAGAACCCGCCTGGCAGCAGCTCTGGCTCCAGAGCCATGTGTCCCCCGGGATGTGCATCCACCTCGTGCCCTTGGCCTGGCAGCCGGGCGAGAGGGCGAAACCCCATCCTCTCCGGCTCCGGGGCAGCTCATCCCCGCCGCAGCCGGGGCGGTAGAGGCTGCGGCCGCCGGAGCCCGGAGTCCCCGGGCCGTCCCCGCCATCCGCGGGCCGCCACTGCGCTCTGCTGGCCGCGGCGACGAGCGCGACACTGCCGGGACTGGCACTGCCACGAGCGGGCAGGGACGCGCTGCCCCGGGAGCCGCTGGCACCGCCCCGGCCTCGACCCATCCAGAGCCACCCCAGGGGGGAGGAGGGAGCCGAGAGGGTTGTGGGGCTGCGGTTCGGAAACAGACAGGGATGGGACGGTGCCACAGCGCTGCCCAGCCTGCTTGGAGAGGGGACAGGGAACTGGAGAGGAATGGGATAGGGACAGGATGGGGATGGAACAGGGATGGGAATGGGGACAGGTACAGGATGGGGATAGGATGGGAATGGGACAGGGATAGGGATGGGGATGAGAGAGGGATGAGGATGGGACAGGATAGGGATGGGACAGGATGGGGATGAGCCACAAGGCAAGTTTGCTGCCCTGCAGCGCTGGGCCAAGTGCTCACCTCACTCACTGCCCCTTGAGCCCCACGCCATTGTATCTTGTCTGGGTTCCCAGCCCCACTCTCTAACTAAATTCTGCTCTCAGCCTGAACATCACCAACAGCGACATCCTCACTATCTACGATGGGGACGAGCTCACCGCCCGCATCCTGGGGCAGTTCGTCGGCAGCAGTGGCCCCCAGAAACTCTACTCCTCCAGTCCTGACCTCACCATCCAGTTCCACTCAGATCCTGCCGGGCTCATCTTTGGGAAGGGGCAGGGATTCATCATGAACTACATAGGTACGGAGAGTGGGGGGCTGGTGTGTCCCCTGCCTTGGACATGAAGGTGAGGATGTGACACACAGCCAGCCCAGGCTGTCCAGGTGCCAGGTCTGGAAATGGGAGGGAAGGCTGTGACATCAGCATTCCAAATCCCACCTGCAGAACCCCCAGCCCAGCTGCAGGTCACTGCAGTTGTGGGGTGTTCCTGTGTGTCTCCCCTCTCCCAGCTGGCAACAAGGCAGTGCCATTTTTGGTCCCTATTAGTCTTGGTCCAGCCCAGAGGGAAAGAAATTACTGGAAATGGGGGTGCAGGATCCACGTACACACCCTGTCAGGTGTAAGCTGATGGCAAGGGAGGTCACTGAAGCCGGTCTCTGGGTGGGTTCCTGAGATGGAGGTTTCCAGCTCCTTGCTGCAGAGTGGCTCAGACTGCACCTGGAGATGCCTGTTCAAAGAGCCCCCATCACCTACGGCTTCCCCTTTCCTTTGCCCAGGGGATAACACTTGAGGACTGGCTGTGGCTGTGCCTTTTGTGGACTGTGGGGCTGGAGAGCTCTGGGGAGGGACAGGCACTGGGGAAGGGTCACAAGTCCAGGTGTGGTGGCTCCAAGGAGGGCAGTGCCATGGGGTCTTACTTGGTGGGTGACAGTCAGAATCTCTCTTGGCTGCAGAGGTGTCTCGCAATGACTCCTGCTCTGACCTGCCCGAGATCCAGAATGGCTGGAAGACCACATCGCACACGGAGCTGGTGAGAGGGGCCAAGATCACCTACCAGTGCGACCCGGGCTACGACATCATGGGAAGCGACACCCTCACCTGCCAGTGGGACCTCAGCTGGAGCAGCGATCCCCCCTTCTGTGAAAAGAGTAAGTGCCCCAGCAGGTGCTGCTGTCCTCATCCCACACCCCTGTGATGGTGCTGGTCCTGCTGCCACGCCGGGGTTACCTGCTCTGAGGGGGCTCCGTGCTCAGTCTTTGTCTTCTCCCCAGTTATGTACTGCACCGACCCGGGGGAGGTGGAGCACTCGACCCGCCTCATCTCTGACCCGGTGCTGCTGGTGGGCACCACCATCCAGTACACCTGTAACCCTGGCTTTGTGCTGGAGGGCAGCTCCCTGCTCACTTGCTACAGCCGCGAGACCGGGACGCCCATCTGGACCTCACGGCTCCCACACTGTGTCTGTAAGTTTGGGTGGTCCCTCCTGCTCTCCTGTCATTCAGCTTCTCTTTCGGGGTCCCCTTTGCTGTGGCTGGGACCATATGGATGGTGGTGCAGAGCTTTGAGCTACCTGGAAGCAGGATGGGGTGAGACCTCGGATGCCTCCCCACTGCCCCCAGGCTCCTTTTCTTCCCTGATCTCACCCCAGATGTGTTCCATTCCCTTTCAGCTGAGGAGTCGCTGGCCTGTGATAATCCAGGACTGCCAGAAAATGGGTATCAAATTCTTTATAAGCGCCTCTACCTGCCAGGAGAGTCCCTGACCTTCATGTGCTATGAGGGCTTTGAACTCATGGGGGAGGTGACCATCAAATGCATCCTGGGCCAGCCGTCCCACTGGAGTGGACCCCTGCCCATCTGTAAAGGTAACACAGTGGGAGGCTGGGGGACGTGGGGACAGCTCATGCATCTGTCCCCAACCTGGGACAGCCCAGGGACCCTGCTCTGTATGCAGACCCTGGCAGGTCTCTGGCTGGGAGCTGAACTCAGCTGAGTCCTGGAGCTTCTCTGGTTTTGGGCTGAGTGATCTCTGCTCAACCCAGCCCACTCAGTCCTGGCCATGGGACACCAAGACCTTATGAAAAACTGGGAGTCTGCAGTGTGGTTTGGGACCAAATGGGGCAGGACACACTGGGTCTGGGTTCCCCAGCAGCCAACAACTGCCACTGCCCAGTCAAACCCAGTTACATACCAGTAACTCTTCATTTGTCTTCCAGTGAACCAGGACAGCTTTGAGCATGCTCTGGAAGGTGAGTGATGTGTGTTTGCTGGATGCACAAAGCCCTCAGCCAGAACCTGGTGGAGCCCGTGGGGAGGGGGAGAGGCAGCGAGGGGATCACACGGTGCCTGAAAATGCCAACTTAATAGATCTTGTCCTTTCAGTAGCAGAAGCTGCTGCAGAGACATCACTCGAGGGGGGAAATATGGCCCTGGCCATATTCATTCCAGTGCTGATCATCTCCCTGCTGCTGGGAGGAGCGTACATCTATCTCACAAGGTGGGGATCAGGAGGGCTGGGGACCATCACAAAGCAAGGGGGACATGGCCAGGGCTGGCTCAGCATTGCTGTGCCCCTGCCGGCTGCACACCCTGACCACGCTCTGGGGAGTGTTCCGGGGTCCCTGGGCTGCTGGTGGGCACCTGGGATGGGGGAACTGGCAGGTGGGGCTGGTCATGTCCTGTCCTGGGGTCAGCCCAGCAGCCCAGTGACTCCAGCATCTCCCACAGGTGTCGCTACTACTCCAGCCTCCGCCTGCCCCTCATGTACTCCCACCCCTACAGCCAGATCACAGTAGAAACAGAGTTCGACAACCCGATTTATGAGACAGGGGTGAGTCCTTCTGCACCCATCCTCCCTGGGGACTCTCCTGAGGGGTTTGACGGGGTGGGCAGCCATGGGATAAGTCCAGCCACACTGCTGTGGGAGCGCTGAGTGGGCAGGAATCTGTCTGTGTTGGTCACTCACCAGAAGTCAGGTGGGAGGCACAGAGGATGCAAGGTCCTGGCTGGGAGGCCATCACTCCCCTGGAAACTAAACAACACTCAGAATCTCTCTTGCTGCCTGGGAATGGGGAGATGATCCTGAATGCAGCTGCTGCCCTCAACTGGCTTTTCCTTCCTTTCAGGAAACACGAGAATATGAGGTTTCGATATAAGGACAGCGGTAAGAGAGTCTCCGGCTGCAAACTTAATGTGCTCTCATAGAACTTCCTCAGTAACTAATCCAGAGACCACGTGGAGTTTGGTTGGACCCCCGGACCTGCTGTTGTCTTTCCTTTTGCCTCTTTATTGAAGATTTTACTGTTTTCTTCACTGTATTTATTCTATTTAAACTGCGATAGGTGTGCTGCCATGCCCCAGGCACAGGCAGCAGCGGGAGCCGGGGCAGAGCTGGGTCCTGGTGAGGCCAGGGGGGCATGGGGGCACCTGCTGTGTCCCCCTCCATGGCAGAGTGTCTCCTGGCACTGCCCACACACGCAGGGGAATTTTTGCAGTTCTGGTGTTGTTCAAAATTAAAGATGTCTCCATTGCAAGAGCCTGCGGTTGATTGCTGGGAGCTGAGGTAGCGCAGGGTCCCCGCGGGGTCCCACCTGCAGCTCCCGGCTCCCCAGGTAGGACTCTCACCCCGGGGGCTCGGGTGGAACCTGTGCAGGGACCGCCCTTGCTGTGGGGCTCAGGAAAGCTGCTCTGCAGGGAGCCGGGACACTCACGAGGCACACGCTGCTTCCTTGTCCCACTTTGCACTGGATGTGGAGCAGCAGCGAGCCAGGACTCACGGGGTGATGCTCTGCAGGGAAGCACCAAGCGGGGAGCCCCAGGGGCACTGGGCAGCCCTGCAGTGAGCCGAGCTCGGCAGCTGGTGCCCCTCTGCTCACACCAGCTGTTCCTCTCCAGCAGCACCTGAGTCACCTTGCCAGGAACACCCTGACCCGGTAACGGCCTGAGGCCACCCCTTGTCCCCCGGCAGCATCTCAGGGTAAGCAGGATGGGCTGGGCTGCTGTCACTGCTCCTGCCCCTGCAGGAGGGTCCGCAGCAGACCTTGACATGCAAATCCAGAGCAGCACATCCCACCCAGCACTCCCGGATCAGCACCTGGCTGGGTCTCACAGCTGGGCAGGAGATGGAGAGGGGCAGGGGATGAAGATGGAGGTGTATTGGGGAGGGAAGGCAGACGGGATGCGTGGGGGCTCTGGCACGGGAGACCACCCCATGGGGAGCAGAACAGGCAGAAATCAGCCCCTCAGAGCTGGTCCTGAACCCCAGTTCACCCTTGGCATCCCCTGTGCTCCTCCATCACCCCGGCCACTGGCAAGGCCACAGACCTCAGAGGGGCACCTCATCCCTGTGCCCCCTGTGCCACAGCCCCCAGACAGCCCCTGGGAAGGGCAGTGAAGCCACTGCCATGTCCTTGGCTGCCGGTGTCCTTATTTTGTCCTTGTAGAACAATCACAGCCGTGGGAGGCCGGGTTAGCTCGGGGTGGCAGTCCAGCTCTGCAGTGTACAGCTGGGATTTAGGGGTTTTCCTTTAAAAACAACGAATGTGTGTTTGTAATTTGTAAAGGTTAAAAAAAAGAGGAAAAAAAAAGAAAAAATGTGCCAAAAATGTACGAGGCATTTCATTTCCCTTCATACATGTCTGTTTTTATAAGAACAATGTGAAAATTGCTGGGATTAAATATTTTTGAACATGATAAAGTAGTTCCGTGGGAAGCTCTAGCGTTCAGTATAACCTCGATGCCAAATGTTCTGTATTTTTAAATGTCTGAAATCAGTTTGCAGAGACTTGGTCCTCAGGCTGCAGTGATGCAGGGGAGGGTGAGGGCCAGGCACGCTGCATGCCCTGCTGTGGAATGGTGACCTGATGCCACTAGTTGGCTCTGAGTGCCAGATCCTGGCCTGTTGCAGCCCCACAGGGCCTCCTGCTCCCGTGGGATGGAGGCACCTGAGCCCTGCTGGGGCACAGAGTGAGCTGGCACAGCCAGGGGGACATCTCCCCTCCCTGGGTCACTCTACAAGAGCCAACACTGGCTCCCCCTGCACCCACCAAACTCAGAATTGCCCATCTCGTGCCAGCCCAGCCCAGTGATGTCTCACAAGGTGGGTGGGGGTCTGGGTCCTTCCCTGAGGCACTTGGGATCCCACTGGAGCCCCATGGCCATGTCACATAGAATATACCGAAGGTTTTGGGGAGCCCTGTTAGCCCAGTCCCTCCAGGCCTCTCCTGCAGGTGCCCTGCTCACCCATCAGCCGCCCAACAATCTGTGGCTGTCACCTGGCAGCTCCTATGGCTGGAGCAGGGCAGCTCTCCAAAACCACAGGGAGAACATGGTGGGACAGTGGGGGCTTCTTCACCTGCCTCCCTACAGCTCTGCACTGGCTGCATCCTGTGGCACTGCAGGGCAGAGCAGGCAGGCACAGCCCAGGGGAGATCCTGGGACTCGATGGGAAAAATCCCCCTGCTGCTCCCTGGAGAGGCTGAGCTGCTCTGGTGGGTGCAGAGACAAGCCTCCAGGAGGGTTCTTCCAGTATCAGGGGTGGGTAGGGCAGAGTCCTGCCTGGGAGCATGGTGGCAGGAGGGTGGCTGTCACCTCATCAAGGAGCAGGGCCACTGGGAAGCCCCAGCTGAAACAGCGTTTTCTTATGCCTGCAGAGTTCCTGATGTCCCTGGCAGTGGGGAGGGATTGGGATGCTCAGCCCACCCCGTGCCCAGGTAAATGCTCTTTCCCAGGGCATCTACCACCCAGCCAAGGAAACCTGGGGCCTCCCATTCATCCCTGCACCTCCCTGCCCAAAACAATACAACAACCCTGCCCTCTGCAAATATGCTTTTAAACAAGGTTATGCTGTGACATCGGTAATGGCTTTGCTTAGCAGCTGCCAGGCTAATGCACAGGGGGCGAGAGAGCCAAGGCTCTGATGCAGAGCATTCCTGGGGGAGGGAGCTCGGGTTATTTTTGGACAGAGATTGCAAGAGAATTAAAATGAAAGGAAGGAAAAAAAAGCCTTGATGCTGCCGTTCCTCCTCGGTGACGTAAAGCCGGAGCCAATCTCTGGCCTCGCGTGTTGTGCTGCAGATGAAGCTTTGTCTGGGCACAGCAGCCTCGGCCACAACCCACCTCCCCCTGCACGGGCCTGAGTGAGGGGACACAGTGGGGCCATGCCATGGCAGCCACGTGGCTGAGGGACCCCTGAGCTCTGGGGGGGAGCTGCAGGGACTTGCCCTGACTCCTCTCCAGGCACACCATCCCTGCCTGGTCTGGGAGAGGCACAGCAACCCTGCCCAGCCCAGAAGGACAGCGAAAAGCCCTGGAATGCCCTTGGCACAGCTCTACCAGTGATGCCCTGGCAGGAGCCCAGTCTGCAAGCAGCCTCCTGGCTCCAGTGGTTCCTTCTCCCTTTTCCCTAGATGTACTCCTGGGGCAGACACAGTGTCCTCCCCTCAGCCATTGCCAAAACTGTGCCTGTGTTCTGCCAGGGCTGGGATTTCCTGGAGTGTTTAGGCTGGAGCTGGGACAGTGCTCCAAGAGGGCCCCTTCCTGTGCCGAGGAATCACAGAATCATGAAATCACAGAATGGCTTGGGTTGGAAAGGACCTTTAAAGGTCATCCAGATCCACGGGACACCCTCCACAAGACCAGGTTGCTCCAAGCCCCATCCAACCTGGCCTTGGACATTTCCAGGGATGGGGCAGCCACAGCTTCTCTGGGCAACCTGCGCTAGGACTTCACTACCCTCACAGGAAAGAATTTCTTACTAATATCTAAACCTATTCTCAGTTTAAAGTCATTCCCTCTTGTCCTGTCACTCTACAGGCCCTTGTCCAAAGTCTCTCTCCAGCTCTTTTGGAGCCCCAGAAGAAAGCTGGGGCAGGTTGTCCCTTAGGGAAGACACAAGTGGCAGAGCTGTGGACAATGGCCTGGAGTGGGGCAGTGAGGGCAGGGAGCAGAAGGCAGAGGGAGGAGAGAAAGAATGAGAGAGCCCAGACCCTCGGAGTCTGCGGCCACCGACAAGAAGGATGCACTGTCTGCCAGGAGCAGGAGCTGCTGGCTGAGGTGGGGGAGCTGGGAAGGAGCAGCAACACACCTTGCAATGCACAACGCTGCCAGAGCCCTGCAGCAGCAAACTGGAGTGAGGAGTCTTCTGGTGGGAGCACGGGGAGGCAGCAGGAGCAGGCAGGAGTCAAAAATGTGCCAGGACAGAAAACAAGGAGTAGCTTAGGTCTGCAATAGCAGGGGAAGAGGTTGCTCAGAGGAAGCACACACAGGTGAGAGGCTGAGCAGGGCCCAGCTCGAGCAGCGACACGGAAGGATGTGTGGCCACAGGATAGCCAAACCTGCAAAACAAGGCATGGCTTTCCCTGTGCCAGGAGCAGTGACACGTGTCCCACACAACTCCACGTGGCACTGCCAGAGGGCAGGGCAGTGAGCTCTGCCTGCACCCCAGCTCTGCCTGCACCCGGCTCTGCCTGCACCTGGGCTCTGCCTGCACCCGGCTCTGCCTGCACCCCGGCTCTGCCTGCACCCCGGCTCTGCCTGCACCCGGCTCTGCCTGCACCCGGGCTCTGCCTGCACCCTGCTCAGCCCAGCAGCTCACCAGCGACCAGTGGAGTGGAGGAGGGAAGGCCAGAGAACTGGAGCTCCTGGGGCCCCGGATCTGACAGCAATGGCTTAAGTGAACAGGAAATGGGTTGGGGAGAAGAAAAGGAAGCAGGAAGGCTTACAATAAACTGTTTCTCCACCAGCACTTCAGAGTTGTTACGGGACATCTCAGCCTGGGAACAGTCTCTCCCTATCCCGGGTGCCACAGCACATCCTGACATCCTCGCCGAGGTATTCCCTGGCTGCCTGCATCCTGGCCATTGCTCCCCCGGGAGCTCCTGTCCCCTGCATGCCAGAGGCATTCATCCTCCGGGACCAGCAATCCCTGCATTCCTCAGGGCTGCGGCCCCAGAGAGCTGAATCTGCGGAGCCGGTACTGCCTGCTCCCTGAATCCCTGGGTGCTGCCACCCTGGAGCCACTACTCTCTGCATCCCTGGGTGCCAGCATCCCGTCCCCTGGGCGCCTGCATCCCCGCGTGCTCCCATCCCTGGGACCACCATCCCCGGGGCCAGCATCCTCTGCACCCTGACTGCAGCAGCCCCCAGTGCCCGAATCCTCGGAGCCCGTGTCCCTGCGCGTCCCCTGCACCCCTCGGTGCCCCCGCCGCTGCAGCTCGGCCCCCGCGCTCTCGGGGCCGCGTGGGGGGGGTTCCCGCCGCCGGGACGGGCCATCCCCGCCGCCTCCAGCCGCTCCATCCCCGGGACCCCTCCCGAGTGCCGCATCCCCGCTGCTTCCCCCGCCCCCCGGCGCTCCGGGTGCGCGGGGCGGGGGCGGGCGCGCCGCCCCGAGGCCGCGGCGAGGGGCGGGCGCGG